>JZKD02S1668744.1:563459-596161 GCA_000966675.3 Picea glauca
TCATCACTAATCAATTAGTTAAATGATCTTATATCTATGTTTTCATGTTTTTTGCAATTGATTCAACATTCTGTATGTTTTATATATATATATGCATCAATATATATATATATTTATGTATTATATAAAAAACGCTCCCGAAACGCTCCCGCTCCCGGAGATTTTTGAAAATATGCGCTTCCCGCTCCCACTCCCGCTCCCGCTTCGCGCTCCCAACAGCCTTGGCGATGACTATGCCTATCATCTGAAAGGAGTCGGAACCGTAAAGTTTGAGAGGGACTCCGATAAACCCCTCTATCTGTCATTTGTCCTTTATGTCCCAGGACTAAAGAAGAATCTGGTCTCAGTGTCAGCTCTAGAAGATAAGGGCTATGAAGTTTCCTTCAAGGATCGGAGGGCTTACATCAAACCCAGAGGGCTGAGTGAGGGTTCTGAACAAGTCATTGGAATTAGAAAGGAAAAGCTGTATAAACTGCAGTTTGACTCCCACTATGCCCTAGCTAGCAACAATAACACTAGAGACTGTTGATAGAATTTAGGAAGTAAGGCAGAACATGAAATATCTTTTTAAAATTTTAGTTAGAAGAACCACTAAAACACATCCTTAGAACAGTAAACCAATATAATACTGAACTGTACTTAGAAAAACAAACCAGAGAGAACAACAATTAGTTTTGAACTTTAACCAATTTCAGAGTATGCACAATACTCAGATCTGAACTGATAATAATCAAAAATTATTTCTTAGTAAGCAAAACTCAATCCTAGGTCAAAGCAATCCTAGTTCTGATATAAACTTAAGTTAAAGAACATAGTCAAGCATGGATCTGAAACAGATCTAACTAAAGAACAGATCAAATTACTAGATCTGGTATAGATCTCAAAGAACAGATCTAATCACAGGAAAACTTCAGATCTAAAGCATATAGATCAAAAACACAGGAAAACTTCAGATCTTGATGTCTTACCTTTGATCACAGAAAGAGTTCATGCCTCACACAAGAGATAAATAGCCACTGAATATATGCTCAGAAAAAGTCCAAGATCATGGATCTACCTCATGGGTAAGATCTCTTGTCAAAGAGAATTATAGGCCAGATAAATCTCCACCAGAACTTCACACAAGTTTACCAAGAGAGCACCCTACAAACCCTCATTCAAGAATAGATCAGCTAGGAGGAGGGAACACTGTTTTAAGGATGGCCCAGCCACCTTACTTAGGGTGCCACGGCCCTCACAAGACACTCAGATAGGTGACGACAGACTGAGAAGAGGGTTTGTTGGCTGGTAGTGATCACAGAGGGCAGCAACATCAGAGTTCTCAGCAGAAGACACTCCCTAAACTCATAACAGCAACAAACAATCAGCAAGGACCCGAAAAAGCTCAGCCACCAAAGAAAGGACTGAAAGACTGCTGCTAAAATGAGCCGCTAATCTGATGCAAGGAGGCCGAAACTGTTGCAAGGAGGCTGCACTGTTGCAAGGAGAGAAATCCGCCACATTTAGGAGAGAGGAATAATGAATGTAGAAATGAAGAGGGAGGGGTCTTTATTTATACTTTTGGGTGAGGGTAAAATAAAAGAAATAATAATAAAAATAATATATTTAAWTAATATAAATATTAATTAAATATATTTTCAATTTCTAYTAATTAATTATTTCTTGTATTAACCCCTAAAAATTACAAACAAACCCCAGACAAACTCAAGCCCAACAAAACCAAGGGTGGAGGGTTTAGGAGAGGTTTACACATGTCCATATAATTTCCAAGGTGACCTTTTGAACTTTATCATCACTGCATATGGGATACATCCTTCATGTGGTCATGCCCCCCTTCAAAAGAGGGTCATACACCAACAAATACTTGATTAAGGACCAAGTTGCCTCAGAATATTTTTGGGGTCTTATCCACCAAGGTACAAGACCAAGGATCAGAACATGCCCCAGGCATGGGTACCCTGGAACATGTCCAGGGGCCCTAGACATATCTAGGGACTTTAACTGCTTGGTCCCAGACCAAGAACCCCAGTCATATACTGGGGGCCCTCTCAAGGGTCTTTACTAGTTCGTCCCAGACCAAGAACCCTAGGAGTGCACTCGGGGCCCTAGATCTCGGCTAGGGTCTTTGCCATCCTCTCGAAGAATGGCTCTTGCAGCTTCTTTAAATTCAACAACTGTGAACTATGGCACAGATGTGTAGAGCATCTTAGACATGTTGCTCTCAGAATTCTGGGTAAAATTGTGACAGGGATGCCCTCATTCACTACAGAATACCAGGAAGTGAGTAAAGGGTGTGTTCTAGGAAAATATGTGAGGGCACCTTTTTCCCAAGAGCGATTCAAGATCCAAGGGTATTCTAGACCTGATTCAGACTGATATCTGTGGCCCTATGTCCTCATTATCCATAGGAGGGAAGTTCAGATATTATATTACCTTCATAGATGATTACTCAAGAAAGACTTGGATCTATTTCTTGACAGGAAAAACCTCAGAAGAAGTGCTCAATAGGTTTCAAGAATTCAAAGCCTTTGTTGAAACTCAAACAGGAAAGAGGATAAGAGTCCTCTCAGGTCTGATAACGGTGGGGAATATACTTTGTATGCCTTCAAGAAGTACTGTACTGAGGCTGGAATCAAAAGAAAGCTGATGTCCCGTATACTCCTCAACAAAATGGGGTCTTAGAGAGAAAGAATAGAGCTATTGTTGGTGCAACAAAAGCAATGTTGCATGATTTGAATCTCCCCAAGTTCCTCTGGGCAGAAGCTTGTAACACTGCAGTGTATCTACATAACAGAAGTCCTCACAAAGTCCTGGGAAATGTGACACCCGAAGAAGCATTTACTGGGAGAAAGCCGGATATCAACCATCTTCGCATATTTGGATGTATTGCCTACTGCCATATTCTTGCTGAGAAAAGGAGTAAACTAGATCCTACAACAGAGAAGGGAATTCTGGTTGGATACAGTGAGACCTCCAAAGCATATAGGATATACATTCCCTCCACTAGGAAAACTGTCCTACGCAGAGATGTAAAATTTGAAGAAGAAAGAGCGCTACGAAATTCATGTCAAGACATTTTGGAAGCAGAAGACCCCAATCAAGAAGAGAAATCATCATCAAGTAGAATAGACCCTCCCACCATGGAACAACAAGAGAAAGAACAACCAACTCTCTCCAAGAAAGGAAAACCAAAGTCGGCCGAACAACTGTTGAAGGAAGCCAGTGAACAAGTAGAGTCACCAAAGATTTCAGTCAGAACAAGCATACCTCCTCAGAGGTATTTAGGATATGCTTCCCTCACGAGTAACATGATCGAATTGGAACCAACCTGCTTTGAAGAGGTTGTTGAAAAGAAATCATGGAGGGATTCTATGATAGAGGAATATACCTCTATAATAAAGAGTGATGTGTGGGAAATTGTACCGACCACAGAACAAATCTGTAGTTGGCTCCAAGTGGATATACAAGATAAAACATGCAACTGATAGAAGCATTGACAAATACAAGGCCAAATCCGTTGCACGAGGCTTCTCTCAGAAGGAGGGGGTGGATTATGAAAAAACATTTTCCCCAGTAGCTCGTTACACCTCCATTCGTACAATTATCTCTATTGCCCCTCAGATGGGGTGGAAAATACATCAAATGGATGTTAAAACTGCAGTTCTCAATGGAAATATTGAAGAAGAGGTCTATTTTGAACAACTAAAGGGATTTGAAGTCCACAACAGAGTGAGTTATGTTTGTCGTCTAAAGAAAGCTTTATATGGCCTCAAAGAGGCACCCAGAGCCTGGTACTCCATAATAGACTACTACCTTCAAAGTATTGGATTTGTCAGGAGTGATGCTGACTCAAACCTGTACCTTCTTATAAAAGGAGGGGACATTGTCATTCTTGTACTCTCTGTGGACATTCTCTTTCTAACAGGAGCAGATACTTTAATCACAGCCCACAAGCAAGATCTGGCTAAGGAATTTGAAATGAAAGATTTAGGCTTAATGCATTATTTTCTTGGATTGGAGATTTGATAGCAAAATGGTAAAAGCTTTCCTTGATCAAGGAAAATATACAATTGAGATTCACAAAAGATTTGGGATGAAGGACTGTAAACCCATGGCCACTCCCATGATCACTAATCTCAAAAGATTAAATTCTTCTGAGTCAGAACAGGTGAATCCCACCATTTTCAGACAATTAATTGGGTGCTTGATGTATCTAACTAATATTAGACCTGATATTTGTTTTGCTATCAATACACTCGGTCAACATATGGTAGACCCTCGAAGAGTTCATTGGGTTGCAACAAAACACATACTGAGATACTTGAAGGGCACCTTAGACTATGAACTTCAGTATCTACAGGGAGACCAAGTCAAACTAGTAGGTTATTCTGATTCAGATTGTGTTGGTAGTACAATTGATAGGAAGAGCACCACTGGTTGTTGCTTCAGCCTTGGATCACGGATGATATCATGGTACAACAGAAAACAAAAATCAGTTGCACTCAATTCAGTGGAAGCCGAGTACATGGCAGCCAACCAAGCGAGTTGTGAAGCCATTTGGCTTTGAACAATTTTGGTGGATCTGTTTAACACAAACTTTGATCCTAGCATAATATACTGTGATAATAAAAGTTGTATTAAGCTATTTGAAAATCGAGTATTTCATGATAGATCCAAGCATATTGAAATCAGGTACCATTTCATCCAGGATAGAGTACAAAGAGGGGCATTACAACTTCAATATGTACCCACTAATGAAGAAGTTGCAGAAATTCTTACCAAAGGATTGCCAAAGGGAAAGTTTGAACATTTTCGAGAGAAGCTGGGTGTTATAGAAAACCCATTCCTCACTAAGAGGGAGTGTTAGAGTATATAGTGAGGAACAATTTTCTCACTAAAGAAAAAGGTGAAATCGTAGGCTATCTCAATGAGTGATTAAGTCTCAACCATTGATCTAGTAAAAGATCTAATGGCTGGGATCTCATGTGGAAAGGGGGTCCACATCAACCCTAAGTGAAGAAAAGGGTAAGTTGACCGAGAGACATATGGAGAATGTATGCAAATGGCGGCTAGAAGAGCCTGATGCGGAAGAGGAGAGGAGCTAACACGAACTGGTGTGATCCTTACCGGCTGTGGTTGAGTAGAGAAGGGCACAAACTCACTCATACAGAGTGTAAGGGGTCGAGATAGGGCCACTGTTAATGTATATATGCAGGGATCGAGAAAATGAGCCGAGTGAGGGCCATTGCAACAGGGAAAAGGTGAAACCCGATCTGTACCTACACAATACCAACTTGTATATGCTATAGGTGTACAAAATTGTATGGTACCTGTCAGGACTATAAGCAAAACATGTGTATTTTGTGTTTTTGATTCAGTATATTAAAATTTCATCTCTGTTTATCATGTATCTTGTATAGTGACAGGGTAGCTGTTCTATTTCATATAATATGTGTATGCTATCTTTCTTAGTTTATCATTTAAAAGTCAAATGAACAACTAAAATCACAAAACAAAAGCCTCTTTATCTCTTGTGGGATGCTTTACACAGGACACGTGTCTCAAAATTGTGACACGTCCTCGGGAAGGTGTCCGACACGATTTGGTGCAATGTCCTGCACTCATGACACAACTTGATCACGTGTTCGACACGTATCATAGCATGTCTTCACGTGGACACCACAGATATGCACACTTGGCCCCTTTTGGATGTGTCAGGTGACTTAGGTTGAAACTCAATATAGAAGGTTGGAACTGTATTGCACTGTGTGCTGTTATCTGGGAGAAGTCATCCGCTGTAGGGGCCTAGATGATCTTGTCTGCTTGTTGGTATGAGATCTGGATTGACATTGTTGTTGAGGTTTCTAAAATGTGGGAATTGTCCCCCGAGTCTGCATTGATCTGGAGTTGGGAGTGATGCTGCCATTGGTTTGTCCCTTAGTGCCCCTAGTTGATGGGAACATTGTGAAAAAGGATGTGATCCTTTGGGTGGAATCTAGTATAGGAGGAGGATGGAGAGTATGGGAATGAAATCTGAGGGCCTCCTACATGTATAAAGCTTGACATCTTTGGTCGATGTATCCGAAGAGATTGGAAAGGGTTTGTGGCCCCCTGAAGTGGCAATAGAACTACCCATGGATCTTATTTAAAATGGGGTAGTGGAAAATGAAGTACTTTGTCTCAACATGAATGAAAGAGACATAATACAAACTACCTATCAAAGACATTGAAGACATTAGTCCACACACATTTGAACGGATCAGATCAAGAATATCTCTTGATCTTTGCACATTGCTTGGGAAGATAGTGTTGGCGTGCTTGTCGATTGTACAACCATTCCACCATGTTCTTTAAGAGAAAGAGTGCTTCATAGTGGAGGTGAACAATTTGCTTATGATATAACTCACATAGATTGCAATTCTTATGCACTAAAGCACCGTGCTTCATTGGATCCGCTAGCAGTATGTAAAAGCCACCTTCTTGCACTCCTTTGGCCAAAACTTGATTAGGATGAGGGTTGCATTTTCTAATGATCAGTTGCAGATCATCAAATTTAGCCATACATTGTAGATCTGTCATGCAAGAAACTAAAAGAATTCTTTGTTGAACAAGAATATACAAGACATTATGTAATTCTAGAACATCACTTGAAGGCACACAGAATGATACGAAACCCATCTTGGTCATTGGAAATGTGTCATCATCCCCAAGAACCACCTATATGTTTGCATATTTTTCTTGAACTTTGTAGGAAACCTTCTTGTTGAAGATCTATTGTTTTATAACTCGGTTCGAGTTGACTCGTAGTCGGTCAACTCGACCAAGTTGATAGATGACTTGGTCGACTCGACCTGTGACTCGGCTTGGTGGGTCGGTTGGCTATCGAACTAGTTGAGTCAAAGCATGACTCGACCGGTTTGGTACCAAACCAGCCCTGCTTGACCAAGTCCATACCTACTTGGTTGAGTAGATGCATGATCCCCCCTCAGCATAGACTTAAGTAAAAAAGTTCAGTTTTTTTAATAAAAAATGAAAAAACCTAAGCACTAAACCCTTGAAATTTATTATAAAGAGATACCTCACCCCTATATTTGCCTCACACCTCTCTTATTGAGCATTTGTGAGCATTTGGAGTTTTGTAGTAGAGCTGAAATCTTGAAGAGTAGTGTGAGGCTTGAGCTACGAGTTGGTTTGGCAATTGTTTGGGGCTGTTTGCAGTGGATTTGGCATATTAATGAGGAGGTTACAACCCATCTTGAAATTTGGAGGAGTTTTGGACCAAATTCTTGTGCTCAATGCAGATTAGAAATTGGAATTTTACCATTGCTTCCGCCCCAAGAGTCAAAGACCCTGCATGGATCCATGCCGATCTTGTTGATGGGGAGTTTTATTGCAAATATTGCAAGAAATGCATAAGGTGAGGGGGGGGGATTCGTAGTTTGAAAGAACACTTGGCTGGTATAAGAGGCCAAGTTGCTCCACGCATGGTCCCATGAGAAGAGTTGCAAAATCAGCTTGCAAAATTTGAAGAAGACAAGGCTTAAGCAAAAGGAGATGGTAGCATGTTTTTCAGACTCTAAAGCCTAGAGGCCATTTAGAGTCTCATTGATTATGTATTTATCATAAGATTATGTGTCTGGACGCTCCACTGTGCAATGTGCACATACCACCCTCCACCATAAACGGTGTTAGTGGAAAGGCACCATACCATGGAGAACGTTGTCTCTTAAATTTGGATGGTAACACATTCTCTTCGGCAGAAGTTTCTGCACTTTTTGCACATTGCTTCTGCTGCTGCTTGGCTTTCTTAAGATGCATAGTGCCTATCCTGTGGCACTTGAAACACTTCACATGACTCAAGTCCTTTTTCCCTTTGTTCAAAGAACTCGAATCTCCCTCCTTACCCCTCCTAGGGCCTCCACTTTTACCTCCTCTCTTCACCTTCCTGGTGAGGGTTAGGTTCTAGATCTCCCTCACTTTGGTTGAAACTGTCTCTAGCCCGGTGTCCTTTTGGATGAAATCATCTCAAAACTTCTCAAAGGTGGGCATCTTCTCACAAGCACAGACACCCCGAATAAAAGGGTCCCAAGGTGAAGAATTGAGTTCTATGGGTACCAACTCTTCATTCACGACCTTCATCCTGTAGCAAGCTGATCTCTCAACCTAGTGATTTTTATAAAGTAGCCAGCCACAGTCTCTGTGTCACTCGTGTGTGGTGGTGATCTTGTTCCCAAGCAGCATCCTGCAATAAATATTCCAACTTTGATATAGAGTGATCAAGGCATCACACATATCCTTGGCTGACTTCTTCTTCATGATGTGAGGGATCAAGTGGTCTTTCACAGAGTCAAGAATGATTCTTTTTGCTTTGGCTGCCTTCTTGTTGTGTGCGGCCAACTTTATGGGATCAATAGGGATTGGAACCTTCCCCTCAACAAAACTTCAAAGTTCAACCTTCTCCAACAACATCTGCAGTCTGCACTTCCAAGGGGTAAAGTTGGAAGTGCCCTTTAACTGGGCACATGCTTTGAGTCTGAGACTAGTCATTCCTGCAGCTTCATAACACACCTCAAACAAACAGATCAGCTGGAACCAAAATAAATCTACAACCTACCACAGGTGCAGATCCTCTCTCTCAGGCATAAACAACACTCCCATCGCTAGAGTCTCATGGGCACCTCATCCACAAATCTCTCACAGTTCCAAGCACCTATCTGAGGCAGATCAGTGTCAATCAATGAGGCTAGGGCATCACACCCGCCGAAATCCTCTGACAGCTCCCTTTCACAGGCAGCAGCCCATTCCTTACATGGATCCTGGGGGATTTCAGAGGTACAACTCTGATACCATATTGAAATTTAATTCATGATATGCAGATCTGCACTTCCTATGAGAAAAACCTACATCACAAAACTTAGATTATCAAAACTTCAGGGTTCCATCTACTCAAATACTGGACCGTCTATTAAAAAACAAAGACATTGCATACTACTGGAAACACAAAACAGCATACTGCATTTACTTAAATGTGCAAAAAACAGAGTTCTGGAATTTAGGACAGCACACAGAAATTTTGCATTCACCCACTCATTACTTTCTATTAATCAAATCTCTAACTCTCTCACAGTCCCAATGAAACACCTTGCCTTCTTTTATAGAAGAAGATGGCTAGGGTTTACAATCAATGAATACCATTCTAGTGGTGTACTTAGCATTAGAACTAAAACCCTAAATCTGCCAAGAATAAAGCACCAATCCTGCATGAGAGAATGCCTACAGGCTACAATAGAGCGCCCATGGTCTAAATCTGGAAACCACCTCAAACACATTGCTTACTACATCTGGAATGCTCCCCGACTACCATGCATTTTTTCTAATTTAGAAAAGCACTTTGTAAAATATAAAACAGCTACTCCTAAATAAAAATAGCACCTAATTTAAATCTGACAAGGGATGCACTGTTCTAAATCTGGAACAGCTATTCTAAAATAAGACAATGCTAAAGCTGGCAAACCTAACTAAAGATAGCAATAGCAAACACATAGACTGCCATCTAAACAGTGTTGCACCTTCACTAAGGCTTCTCTTACTGCTGCGCCCTTATCCAAACAGCCATCACTGTTGCTGCACGGTAACCTTGACTGAACTGGATCTGCTGCGCTGAAGTGTTAAACCACTGAAGGAAGAGCACCTCCGGAGCAACCAGGTAAAGCTAACATGTATGTATGCATATCAAAGCCTCTCCAAATTATAACGTGGAAGTATCTCATCCTCTACATAAAAATTGCTTGTTGTCCTTGTAGCCTTGAATGCCACGATCAATTTCTGGGAAGTAGACAAATTGCAACATAATTAGAATTTGTACTCACCTGACTCATTGTTAATATTCTGAGGTTAATATGGAGCATTATTGACTATAAACTTGGGGATGATCATGCTTCCAATAATGATGCTTGTTGGAGTATGCAAAAAAGGCTTATTTCATCAGAAGCATGGAAAAATAGTGGCCTACTTTTAGCATGTTGTATATCACTAGTGTATGCCACGAAAGAAAATTGTGGAGCCCGTGTTGGCACCAGTGACAAATCTTATTAACTTCATTAGCTTACCCTCATGTTGTAATTCCTTCTTGAAACTTATTAGCATACCCACATATTATTTTACGTTTGAGAGATGAATGCTATTTCACTTTGATTGATTTTGGCACAGGCAGGCTTTCAATAATCATTAAAGCTTGTATTATTGTTCACCTCAATTGAAGATGTTCTTAATGTGCTTAGAATGATATTCTTCATATACATCCATCCACATTATTTGCTTGTGATTGTTTTCTTGCTTGCCCTTCTTATGCTTGAACAATTGGATCTTTAACTTCACTTTTGCTTCTTATAGTCCAAATTTGAGCCCCACTTGATCTTTATGTAGACTATGGAGTATTTTACCATTGATAGATACTAAACGTTTTTAAGGTGCTTCTTGGAAACTATGCACAATGCTTAGTATTAATGTATAGATGTTTAATTCTTTCTTTTTTCTGTTTTTCTTGGAGGCATTATACCTCCATCAACTCATTTAAATGCTTATATACAATCAAAGCCTGTGATCTATTCTGTTGATGGGCACAACTTTGCAAGTTCAGTTTTTTTCCCAAGGAAAACACCTCGCGGAAAACCTCCGAGTACTTCCTCACGATCCCTTGATGGTAAATGGGGTAAATCATTGGTCCTGATTATGGAGCCTAACCCCAAGGGGATCAAGAGAGTTGAACCCATGACCTCCCAAACTTAGGGGGAGAGATCTCACGTTTAGCTCATGACCACTTGAGCTAACCCTCAAAACTAACTTTGGAACTTCAGTTGTTAATGGTAACACTTTTAGGGCAGTATTCGTTTCATTGTTTGTTTACAATATTGTTGGCATTTTTCCTAATTGGTTCTTTGAACCTATAAAATTGAGGCCCTTCATTGTGAAGGTGTGGAAAACAGATGCAACACAATCTTAAAAGGGGGTGACAACATAAGTGAGACAAGTATCAAGTGTAGGAACTTAGTTTCAAACTAAGTGCAACATATCCCCCTTCGCCTCTTCCCCTATCTTAGAAACCTAGTGCAACATAAGTTCATTCCCTTTTCAAAGGGTTTGAAAATAACTTAGAGATTTTATCATTATGCTGACACCAATTAATTTTCCCCAATATTGATTAATTTTGTTTTATGAGCAACAAGTTCTTTGATGTCTTGTTTTCTATTGGCATGTTTGCGCCCTTATTGTTAGGGTCTAATTTTGGATGGACTTTAGCATTTTATAAGCAGCTGATGCAGGCCTACCAAACCACAATGAGAACGTAGGTGCTGAATCAGTAAGTAACCTATATGGATCTCCCAAGTGATGTCGAGAATGTGGGTGCCTACTAAGCATGGATTTGCATTGGATCCGGAAGTTTCACCAGCTCAAAATCAAAATCAAAATGAGTTGCTTATAGGTTTTTCTTCCTTACTTTTAAGTTTTGAGAGAACTTGATAGTTGTTGAGATTGCTTAGATTACAATTTTTCCTTTTCTCTGCGACCATGCAGTTTTACCTTCCTTCCTCCGTCGTTGACTTTGCTCAGATCAAGTCCTTTCTTTGGTTATACTTTAGGAAATGGGTTGATATTCAACTTCTTTTTTGTAGTGTTGGTGGAGACTAGGTTAGGCCTTTGAGCCTTTTGGGATGACCTCAAAATATCTTTGTGACCATTAATCCTAACTTAAGTTTTGCGAGCTCCCTCTTTGATCTCATTCCTATAATTCCTATTTGAATAGTAAGGTCCAGCTTGTTTGATAGTTTTGTTCTCCTAGTCACATGAATTAGCTTCCTAATCTCTTAGGTAGATGAATTTCACTTGGTTATGCTTTGGAAGATGACATAACAAAAGGACAAATTTGAGGCAATAATGCTACTTGAAACCTGTCTCTTCAATTTGAAGATCGGTGTAGGTGCCTTATTTGAGGAGTGTATTAGAATATATGTTATAATGGTGTGTCATGTGCTTGGGTGGTTTTAAGTTGGTAGTACTTTATGTTTTAATAAAGTCATGATGTAATGAGTCAAGTTGTCACGATCTAATATTAATCGAGTCAATCAATGATTTAGATGTTGGGGAATATGAAAGGAGCAGTCACTCTCATTGAGTTTATGTAAATGACACTCATATCCTGTCTCTTCAATTTGAAAATTGGTGTAGGCGCCTTATTCAAGGAGTGTATTAGAATATATGTTATAATGGTGTATCATATACTTGGGTGGTTTTAAGTTGATAATACTTTATGTTTTAATAAAGTCATGGTGTAATAAAGTTAAGTTGTCATGATTTGATATTAATCAAGTCAATGATGTCAGGGAGTATGGAAGAGGCAGTCACTCTCAGTCAGTCTATGTAAATGGCTCTCAAATCTTTTGGAATAGAGTATCAGTTTAGAATGGTTCTCTTTCATTTTTCTGGTCTGCATTTTTTGCTATTGTGTTAATTTTTGATATGGTACCGTCACAATGAATCCAAGGAGAAGGCTACCCAGGCACATGGTGTAATAAAGTTAAGTTGCCAACTTGTCATGATTTAATATTAATCAAGTCAATTGGCTATTAGATGTTGGGGAGTATGAAAGAAGTATCCACTCTCATTCAGTCTATTGGATCTCATATCTTTTGGAATAGAACATCAATTTAAAATGGTTCTCCCATTTTTGCTGGTCTGCATTTTTTGCTATTGTGTTAATTTTTGATATGGTACCATTGCTACAATGAATGCAAGGAGGAGGCTATCCAGGCACACGGTGAAGGACTGATAAGAGTTGAAGTATTACAAGAGTGCATATCACGGAATGAGGCCAGGGAGTTTGGCACAGGTTGAAGTAGATTTCCGGCAAAGGAGAAATTACATAAATGATATATAGAGCTTGGCATTCACAAAATTTGAGTAGGATTGTTGTAGAGAGAATTTCATAGCTTTGGCTCAAAATTTGAGGTGGAATAAACACAGATTTGGAGGTGCACTGCACATAGTTCGAGGTGAAGTGCACAAAATTCGAGGATAACACATAATTTGAAAAGACACTGCACATAATTTGAGGGTAATGCACAGAAATTGAAGAGACAATGCAAATAATTTGAAGAGACGACACACATAATTCAAGGACATTAAACAAAATTTGAAGAAATAATACACAAAATTTAAGGACCATGTCACATTGACTCATGGGAAGTGGGAACAAATCACGAGGCAAGCAATGCAAAGATTGGTCATGATTTTCGAGATTAATGTATGCATAATTATTTGCTGACGTGTATAGTAGCAACACATCGAGAAGTGCAACGATGAGCACAAAATTCTAATGGATAGTATCTTGAATTATTGCACAATTTTTTTCAGGAATTTTCAGAATTTTGAATCAGAAAATTTCTGCACAAAAATCTGTTTTCTGGAAAGTGTTGGGCTGACAAAAATTAATGCTACTGATGGCGGTGGTATTGGGCTGATGCAAGAGTGGTGCCATGGTGTTGGATGGTACAACGTCCTGTAAATACAACAGAGCTTCTGGAGGTATTTTGAGTTTTTTCTGAGGTTAACTTGATTATTTCATTGGTATTTGGTGTTTTTCTGTTGAAAGAAATGGCAAGTGTTTGGAGCATACAGTGGACTCTTCTTAGAAATTTAATGGTCACAACTTCATGTTTGGAAACAATGCATGATGCCATGGTGTTGGATGGTACAACGGCCTCTAAATGCAACAGAACTTTTGCAGGTATTTTGAGTTTTTTCTGAGGTTAACTTGATTATTTCATTGGTTCTTGGGGTTTTTCTGTGGAGAGAAAAATCAAGTTTTTCGAATATACAGTTGGACTCTAGTTAGAAGTTTAACGGTCACAACTTCATGTCTGGAAACAACACATGATTGCCATCTTCTACTACATGTGATTGTAAAAGGGTGGTGACTAGCAAGGAAAAGAGAGATCTTGACAATGAAAATGAGCTGGGAGATTTTGATTCTAAGATAGAGAAGTAATGATGTTGACAAAGTCATCTATGATGGATGACATGCTCCCACAAATGCAAGATGTAGAGGATGCCTTCACAATTTGGTTGAGGTTGTGAGATGCGTGAGACTTTCGTTTAAGTGAGGCTTTTTATCTCAATTTTTTTTTTTGCTATTGAAGATGGATGAGGGTGATTCAATTTTAGAACACTTGCTGAAATTGAAAGACATCCAGGGTTGACAACTTGCAATAGGCAGGGAAAGCAGACGGGGAAGGTCTCGTTGTAATTACTTTGAAGAGCTTGCCTTCTTTTGAGAATTTTGTTGAAACATTGAATGCCATTTTGGACTTAGCTGACATCACATTTGAGAAGCTATGTAGTCAGTGATAATAGAAGGACATATAAAAAACAATTTGGAAGCAATAATGGAGCATCTTAGAGTGCCTTTGCAACAAATAAAGGGAAAAGGGAAGCAGAAGTAAGATGAAAATGATAGTAGCAATGACAAGCCTTCTAGTTCAGGGAAATTAGCAAAGAGATGAAGTGTTATTATTGTGGTAAATTTGGTCATATTAGGAAAGATCGTAGAAAAAGGTTGTGGGATGAGCAACACAACCATGGGCAGTGGGGAAAGAAGCAGGGTGGTGTTGCAGATGATGAAGAAGAAAAGTCATTGCACTTTTGTTGCATCTCAAGCAAGAGAAAAGTCAATAGATTGGTTCTTTGATTCCAGAAATTCAAAGCATATGACTAACAAGAATGAATGGTTTGTTGAATTTATTGAAGTCAAAACCAAGTCAGAAATGTTGATTTTGAAAAATGAGAGGGATCACTTTGTAGAACGGTGTGGTAATGAGCAGATCAAGATGAGAGGTATCTCCATTAGAAATATTTTCATTCCTGGTATGAGAAAAAAATCTGTTTTCAATTAGTGAAATTACAAAGCATCTTAGTAAATTGTATAAAGGAGCAACAAGAAGATTCCATCAAGTATAAAGGGGCAAGAGTTTTACATACTTTTGGATGATGAAGTGGCAAAGTCACATGCCTTGATTACAAACAACAATGGTATCGACAATAACAATTTATGGCATCAAAGGTTTGGACATTTGAATTTTTGGTAGCTTTCCTTACTAACAAAGGGTAGAATGGTGGTTGGGATGCTGCTAGATCTCCACGAGAAGAAGGAAGAAGTTTGTGAAGTATACCCAGCAGACAAACATCACAGATTTCCCTTTAATGAATGGAAGGCTTGGAGAGCCAAAGGTTGTTTGGATCTTGCCCATAGTGATATCTGTGGTCTTATGAGGACAACTTCAGTGGTTGGTGCAAAGTATTTTTTATTGCTTGTTGATGATTTTTTCACGGAGATCTGATTTTATTTCTCAAAAAAGAAATTCAATGCTTTGTTGAGTGCAAAGTATTTATGGCAGTGATAGAAAAAATCTAATAGGAGTAAGGCCACATAGATAGATAATGAAGGTGAATTGAGTGCTAATGAGTTTGCCGGCTTTTGTAAGCAAGAAGGCATTCAGAGAAAATTTTCTACTCCATATAATCCCCAACAAAATGGAGTTGTAGAGTCAAGAAATTGCATAGTTATTGAGATGGCCCGATATATGTTGGAGTGTAGGGCACTGCCAAATAGGTGTTGGTAAGTAGTATATACTATTGTATATTTGCTTAATAGTTGCCCTACAAAAGCAATGCAGATACTTACCTCGGAATAGGCGTGGTCAGGAAGAAAGCCTCAAGTTAGTCACCTCAAGATTGTTGGATTCATTGCTTATGTTTTAGACGTTTAATTTTGGAAGAGAAGAGAACCAAACTAGACGCTAAATGTAAGAAGTTAATATTTTTTTAGTTGAAGGCTTATTGTAATACCCCAGTTTTGACTTTTGAATTATAATATGATGAATCATGTATTATTTGTATGATGAGGTTTATGTGATGGATGTAAAACCAAGTATGTTGAGTTATAATGATCCCTTGTTGTAATTATGAAAAAGGAATTGTAAATATTACTAGTGCAGAGCCCAAGGCAAAGGCATTACTAGTGAATATGTCGGAGTCTAAGAAGTGGCCTAGGATTATGATGTGGAAGACATGCTTCTAGGAACCACCATGTGGATTCTTCTGTGGTATGCTTATGTTATGTAAAAGTATGTATAAGAGAAAATGTATGTTCCATCAAGTTAAGGGACATGGGAATGTGAGAGTGGGGAAACACTCCTAGGGGATGTGTGGAGACATCCCCAAATTTTAGGTAGTGTCATGGGGGGATGGGGGAATGGGGGAATGTCGGGGCACCTAACATAGGGTACCCATTCTCTAAAATCCAAAGAAAAGTAAAAATTCAAGATATGAAAATATAAATCAAAATAATACATCTAAAGATTAATTGGAGTTCATTAATCACTACTGTAATTTCAAATTTGTAAATGATACAAACATAATCATTACTTTACCTTTCTCTAAAATCCATTCTCCAAAATGCATGTTCCATCAAGTTAAGGGACATGGGGATGTGAGAGCGGGCAAACACACCCAGGGATGTGTGGAGACATCCCCAAATTTTAGGGAGTGTCATGGGGGATGGGGGAATGTCGGGGCCCCTAACATAGAGTACCCATTCTCTAAACTCCAAAGAAAAGTAAAAATTCAAGATATGAAAATAAAAATCAAAATGATACATCTAAATATTAATTGGAGTTCATTAATCACTACTGTAATTTCAAATTTGTAAATGATACAAACATGATTATTTTTTAACCTTTTCCAATTTCTCATAGGAGAAATTGGAGGGGAGGAGCACCTAGGCATCCCGCTTTTCAGGGGGAGTGTTTAGGTGCCCCCTCATGTGCAAAACAGTCTTTTCCACGTGAAACATTTTGTTGTGTGTTTTGCATTTTGGAGGAAACAATTTTGCAAGGTGCATTGGGCATTGGGCATTGGGGGCCTGTCCCCAATGATGTGGAGCATGTTCCTGTGTAACACTGATATAATATCCACCAAAAAGGTTGCTTAAGAAGCAACAAGGGGACTATGATACCACAAAAGAGGAAGAGGAAAAGGGTGAATGGGTGATTTGACCTTGACACTTGTCCTTTGGGAAGTACTACCTTTTGACCAATGCTTCCTTACAAAGCTTTCCCATCAACCTTTGACTTGAGTTGTCATTTTGATGTTTTGCCAAACTTCTAGGGAAGGCACCTACTGTCCATACAAGAGGGAGCATATCATGTGCAAATTCTTGGAGAAGTTCATTCATTCATCATCATTCATTTTCCAATCAGTGTTCTCTTCAGTTATCTTTCTTCCAGAAGATTTCTTCTCTTTTGTTATGGAGAAGTCTATGTGAAACCCATGGGTGTTATTCTTGCAACGGGAAGAGAATCCCATGAACTTGTGGTTGGTAAATGCCTGTGGAAGTTGGGGTATTTACTGCAGAGAATATAGAGGAAATGGGTTGGTTTTGAAGGATAAACCATGGCTGGAACGCTTACAGTGGCCGAATCAGACAACATTAAAGCTGCATCCTTGATATCGCTACTCATTGACCAGCTTCTAGCCAAGTGTTTGCCTTCTAGGTTATTCCTAGAAGGAAATCACTTGTTTGGACTATTTTTGCCTATATTGAAGAGTGTTGGAAGGGAAGAAGATCCCTGAGGGATTGTTGTGCAGAGAAAGGGAAGATCTTCCTTGTGTTGTGTAGGGCAGTGGAAGGGAGTGCGATGGCTGATTGATGGCTAGATGAGGGCCTGGACTCTGGAGTGCTATGTAGTGAGCAGATTGGCTATGTCATGAAAGCAATTGGTTGGACCAAGTGAGATTAGAGCCTCATAGGAGGTTCTTTCGCCTTGGTGGTAATGGTCTGGCTTGGGGGTGGAATCCATAGCAGATTCCTACAGATGGGTGGTGAGTCATTCCTCAGTAACTAGCTTGGGGGACTCATTTTATTACAGCTGAGTATTCATATTCATGCTTGTATGGAATACTTTTTGTTTGTGTTATGTCATGATGCCATGAGTTCAACTGTTAATGTGTGAATTATCTTATGGAATGTTTATTTGGATAAGATTGATGATGATCTTAGATGAATCATGCATTTTGTTAAATCCCTTGGTGAACAACTACTAAGAATTGCTGTGCTGCATGCATGTATTGATATTTATACGATCATTCTTGCATGTAAATACTGCCTACGAGGCTATGAGAAGTCGCAGCTAGTAAATCTGAGTTGTAATGAAGTAAATAAATTTTAGTGGAGTGCCCTGATGGCCGAGGAGGCATTCTGGTACATGACACATATAGAGTGCTTGATGTGACCACTAACAAGGTAACAATTACTGCTTGATGTGACCACTAACAAGGTAACAAGTAACTGTGATGTGTTTGTGGATAAAAGTACAACTATTTTCCAGCCTGAATCAGATCTGAAATCTGATCAGAAATTTAGTGATGGTGGTGATTTTGATGCTGAAAAATCAAGTTGCGTGGTAAGAAAGTGCAGGTTGAGGCACAGTCATTGGGTGGTAGTTTGCATGAAGAGCGCAAGAAGGATGATGCTGGAAATGATACAAGGCAAAGTAATATCTGTACTGATTTTGAGGACAGAATATATACAGGAAGACCTAAGTGTTACTACAGAGCCTTGGAGGATGTGTGGTTGAAGCTTCTTCAACTGAGAGAGGAATGGTCAAGTGGGAGACCTACGAGGAAAGGAAATCAGTGGGAGCAGGGTTATTTTTGTTTATTTGTTTATGTAGTAAAGTCACCAGCACATTGTGTTGCTGAAAAGGATGAGTGGAAGAAAAACTCTCAATAAGGGTGAAGGGAAAATTGCTTCTAGAGTTCATCCAAAATGTTGTCATCCTTGGGAGTTCATCAAGCAGGACAAAATATTGTCGTCCATGGGTGTTCAGTTTGGCTGGTGGATTTGCAAAATAAATAAAAAGAGTGGTGATGTTCAACTAAAGATGCAATGGTCAGATTGGGCTCATTACAGGGCATGGCAGGCTCAAAAATCCAGGTTTCCCAGTATCAGTTTGTTGTCCTACCATGGTGCAGAAGAGGTGTATTTATTGCGCCAACCAAACTTTGCATCAATGGTAGAAGGGCTGAAGTTTTCAGTCATCATCGGCTCCAATTTGGCTAGTGAGTCAATGTATGGTCAGATGGTTGATGACTTGGTATTCACCATGCCAGATACAAGTTTTTAAAGAGAGGTATGTGGCACATATAGAAGACATCAGAATGGAAAGTTGTGCACCTTATCATGTTGCTGGTGGGTTATGTTACTCAGAGGCAGGTTTAGGCCTAAGTCACCGGGTTTGGCGAATTTCAAGTTTGAAATTCGAAATTTGCTGAACTTCAAGCCAAATTGAAGAAAATCGTTAACGTTTGGCATAAAATTTGCCTTGGTTCTATGCAATTTGTTCAGATTCATTGAAGTTTGTTTGGAGTTGTTTTTTTGGGTTTAAAAAACTGTGTAGCTTTCCTCCTCCCTCCATGTGTTATTCCTCCTGCCTGATGCTGCATAGCAGTCCAGACTCACCATATTACCATCTTACAACTCCCGAGCGACGAACAGTTTCTAACTGTAGTCTGTAACAAGGTTCAAGCACCATAGGTCATGGACTTGAGTTCATTCCTGACAGTCAAATCCGAGTGTGATAGTCTTCCAACCAGATGTTGAGTCCACAAATGACGGGAATACGGTTCATTCAGTATGATAAACCCAACGTCAAGTCCACATTTGACAAGGGAAAGGTTTGATGACAGCCACTACACTTGAAGTTTGAACTTGACAGTGGCATTGAATTTTATTAGTAGAGTAGCATAATCGCCTTGATTTTCCTGGACATATATACTAATACAACCGTAAACCATAAAACAATGCATTTATATGCACACCAGCCCTTAATTGATGTGAATGCATACTAAACCTAGGTGTTCATACACACATATAGAATAATTTGTGACATTAAGCAGGGATGTTTATCAAATTATCCAGCTATAAATACGAAGATTTGATTTCAGTTTTCCAGTGTACTATTATAAATTATTACATACACTTTTTAATTTTCAGATTTGATACTCTGTCGAACTTAATGTCGAATTTTATCACCAAAATTTTTGCTGTTGAATTTTTGTCAAACTTCAAGGTTATTGAACTTGAACTTGAACCAGGTGACTTAGGTTTAGACAGTTCTACAATTTGCTTGGTCCTGACTTCAGATAAGTTGGTTATGTTTTGTGACAAGCAGTTGTGTTTAATATGAGCATTAAGGGAGGGTATTAGAATGTGTTATAATGTTTATATCATGTCCTTGAGAGGTTTTAAGTTAGGTGTACTTTATGTTTTAAAAAAGTCATGATTTAATGAAGTGAACTTGTCATGACTTATTAATTAAGTAAATCAATAATTTGATGTTGTGAAATATGAAACAAACAGTACTTTCATTGAGGCTTGTAAATAACTCTCTTATCTTTTGAAATAGAACATCAGTTTGAATGGTTCTCTCTCATCTTTGCTGGTCTATATTTTCTGCTACTGTGTTCGCAATTTCTGATAGAGTGTTCATCTTTACCTCTACATCTTTCGCCTTTTTTGAAGATTTTTTTGGTTTACCTCACATGCTTACATTAGACCTATATGCTCTCTCTATCCTCACCTAATTGTCAGTTTCTAAATCTGATTTGGTTAAGTGTTTCTGAAGTGCTGTTATTGTATGTTCAATAATTGCAGATAATTTGAATGGTAGCATTGACCAGCCAGCAGAAGATGGGGACACTGCCCTTCATTTGGCTTGCCTTTATGGTTACACACCTTGTGTACAGGTTGGATCCTAGTAAAATTTTACCTCCAAATCTTTTTAATACTTTCTGTGATATCATTCTCTTCATTCAACTGATTATATCGCATGTTTTGCTATACTCGTATGTGACACTGATAGCTCCTTTTGGAGAGGAGAGCAAGCCTGGATTCCAAGGATGAGGATGGAGCAATTCCTCTTCATGATGCATGTGCTGGAGGTATTGACTGTTGCGAGCTGCTGGCAATTCTTTTTCAAGTTATGTGAATTTTTTCTAGTTGGAACTCTCAAAAGACTTGCTAAGTTTGATTAGGCTTGAATCTGGGATTTTGCAGGGTTTGTTGACATTGTTCAAGCACTATTAAATGCTGCCGAGAATAAGGATCATATAAAGAGGCTTCTTGATACAGCTGATACTGATGGTGATACGGTGAGCTCCAAATCAAAATTCACATTCCTAGTAGGTGAAAATGCTTTGCAAGCTCCAGTGAAGTAGAAATATTGATCATGCTCAGAGTGGGGTTTCCAAAAACCTTTGTACTTTTGTGTTAGATGCAGAGAAAAAAGTGCATCTTTAGTAAGTTATGGTGCAATGACTGACATCTGTTTGTGTCAATAGCCACTGCATCATGCAGCTAGAGGGGAACACTTGGAAGTGGTGCAGGTGTTGCTGAATGCTGGAGCTTCTCCAAATGTAACAAATGTTTTGGAAAAGGTTGGGGTGTTGGTTATCAAGTTGTTATGTTCTTTACTTATTTAATGGTTAACTATAAGATTTTATTGACTCCTCTATATACTGAATTTGTTTATGCAGACCGCTGCTGATCTTTCAGAATCAGGCACAGAAGTGCGGCAAGTTTTAGATGCTGCAGCAAGGGCCATGATAATTTCTTGATTGCAAACAAAGAGCTCATATCAACTGGAAAAGAATGATTTAGAGTGGCCACTTGCTCTTTCTTTTTGGCATAGCATTAGAATCTATGAATTTTGAAAGAGGGAGTTTTCATCTGTGTTTGTGCGAGTATGTTGAAAAGTATTATCTTATCTTGTAGATTAGGTTATTGAATTAGGCCTCAAAGAAAGGTTAGAGTTGCTGTATTAAATTTTTTACATTGAAGTGATAGATAAGAAGTGAACGATTTCAGTATCTCTTTCGTTTTCTGTTTTCTCAATTGGAATCTGTTGCTATGACAATCTTATCAAAGTTCCGTTTGCACTTTATAGTATAGCCTGTTGGATAGCTGAGTTATAAACCTGTAACATGCAGCGGAAGGTGATTGCCCTTTATTGCTAAGTTTGGGAATGGTAATGTATATACTGATTAAGAGTATATCTTTTTCATTTGTATCACAATGTTGCACGGATTGAAGGCAGAAAAGGAGTATGAAAACTTTTTGGGTATCCATTAGTCTAATTGCCTACTGGTAGCTGGCAAGCACCCTACTTCTCATTATACCTCCCTCTCAAGTAGCAATCCTAGGCACTGAGGTACTAGGTGCACCCGTGAGATTTGAAAATCACTGAGATGCTGTGCAAAATATCAGCAGGATTTCAATCTTACATAAATAAATAATTAAAGACAAGTTTATAAGCCACATGCATGGCTAGGAACAAATGTATGATTGGGAGGTTCCATGTTGCCGGCTCAAGACTTTCGGTGGATTGAATGGGGGACAATTTTTAGACTCAAGTCTTAGATATAGTCCATGCCTATACCCCCGAGTAAGGTGACAAGCCTATTTCAACAGACGTGGACTGATTATTTCTTTTGCAAGTCAAAGTTTTGTTCGAAGCTTGGTCACTGCGTATGGTGATTGTTTTCAAAAATGTCAAATTTCATCGATTCGTTTTCAAAATAAGTCAAATTTCATCGATTCTCAAGCACGGGTGAATTTAATTGGCAATGCAGAATTTTTTGTAAATTTGAAAAATAAATCTTAAGATTAGTTTTTTTTTGTTCAGCTTACAAAATATAAAAACAAAACCATATTTGTAAGTATTCATTTTTTTTTGTTCAGCTTACAAAATATAAAAACAAAACCATATTTGTAAGTATTCAGTCTTGATATTTAATTTTACATATTTTTGGGTCAAATTTGTAGTACATTTTTGTATTTGTTTTTTGTTTGAATATATGAAATTATAGTGGAATTTGCCTAATTGTCTATCAAACTTAATAACATTTTTTATCTCATTTTTATGCATTGGTTAACTTTTTTAGAATTTCATTGCCCCCAAATTCGCTCATGAACACAAACCAGGTGACTTGAGTTAGAAGCATGAAGTTGACAGTTTTTTTGGGTTGCATCGTTCTTCCTGTTACAACCAGATTGAACTGTTGTAATTTGAGGTGCTGTGGCCAACACAGGGAAACAGACTTTGTTGTGCATTGGAACATGTTGCAATGGTATCAAAAACTTGAGATGCAATTGATTTCCAAGCTCTTGAAGCATTCAACCTTTCTCTCTTATTCCCTTCTCCATGCAATGATTTGTAAATTGCAGTGGATATTCCATTTGAACAGTTTGTCACGACAGATCTTATAATATTCTAAAATCTTAGATTTATGCGGTACACCCATCTAAAAGGTGAGGCCTATGCTCTGCTATACTCTCTTTGCTTCAGTTATAAAATGCACAAACAAAGGAATGTGAACTTGCTATGGAGTTACTTTTTAACATTGTGGCTTGAACGACTGCTACAAAGTCTTCCTTCTCTGTTATGCTCATAAAATGCCACTCTGCAAATCTATGTCCCGACCAACTCTGCTCGGGCATATGGTGCTAAATCCTCTATGGTAGGTAGGATCTGCTCCTCTTTATCCAACATGGAAGGCTCATAAAGTTTCAGATTCTGTAACAGCCCTATCCTGGAAGGCCTCAAGTTTTATCCTGTGAAATTATGGTACATCTATCATGTTATAAACGTAAATTTTTTATTATGTTACAATGATAAGTTTTTGTTTTTAAATTTTAACTCCTGTATCAATGGAAGGACTTGAGAACAAAACTTGATTCTACTGTAATAAAACTAATTCTGATTTTCAAAGTGTAAATTTAACTTAAAAGAATGAACTCACTAATAATCTGAACAATTAGTTTAAAATATTTATAATAAATCATTGAATAATCCACTAGAAAAATACCTATAAATTCTAGCTGGTTAGGTCCTTGCTCCCTTACTCATTACTGCTAAACCATTGCCTGAAACTGTTTTTTCTCAGCCAACTAGGAACTGAGTCTCTCCAGCTCCTTAGCTCCAGAAAATCAGATTTTCTGCCCCCCAAGCCCAAAATCCTAGCAACACCATTCCATTAATAAACCAACAAAAGTTTCAAAAAAAAATCTCCTCCCCAAATTTCTTCTTGCTTCCTCCTCCCTCTCAAATGACCCCAAAAACCCTCCTTTTATCTTCCTATTTGACATAACTTGTCCCCTTTGACTTCCTTCCCTCATCCCTAATAAATTCTTATGTACCCTCATAAATTCTCATCTAATTTGGCCATCACATGTAATACCATCAATAAATTCATTCATTGTTAAATAATTTAATCTATTAATAAAATTATGATCAATTTTAATTAGTTTAATAATTTACTTGAGTTAATTAAATTAATGATTTCAAGTATTTAATTAACTTTCTTACATTAATGACATGAATTACGTTAATTATAATAATTAATTAATCTATTTAAGGTGCTAGGTACACCCACCCTTCAAGAAATTATGTCTTGAAGTTATAGTAATTCACAATACAAGGATAATAATAATATGATTCATACATTTAGATAAGATAAGTAACATCATTAATTTGATACTCATAAGTACTAGTATACATGCGCAAGCCATGTATGTGTCACTAACACATACAAAAGCACATACAAAACTTGTGCGTGTGCTAATAGAAATAATTAACACATCTAATACAATTCATGTGTGATTCCAATTCAATCAACAATGCAATTAACTTCGTAAAGAATAATCAACATTTCACAATATTTGTTGAATCTTTCATTTATAATAATTTAGTACAAAGTAACATTTACCTAGATAATTGTAATTCTGTTAAGCATTTTTTTTTTGAAACAAGAGAAAATGAAACACTTCCGCTATAAGATTAAAACCCCACACTCTCAACTATTTCTAATCATCCTGCCTTCCTAACCTATTTTCATCTTCCATCCCTATCCTTCTTCTGCTTGACTATCTTGAAGTGTCAACTATATTGACATAACTCTAGATAAAACCCATGAGTGAAAGTGTAAACTACTTTGACCAAACTTCCTCAACAAACAACTAACAATCATCATCACATGTTTAGGGGAGCGTGATCTAACATAGTCTTCCCATGACTCCAGGTTTCAGAGGATACATTGTGGGTAATGCTTCCACCCCTCCTGATAGAAACTAAGGTCAACACCCTATCATGGACCATACAATGGCACTGTGTTGCTGAGATTTTGTTATCGTATATTTAGTTTCAAGCAGTCTTGCTATCTGAAAAACCTGTACTTGCCCACATATCATAGCAATGCATTTGAACCAACATAATTTCACATACAAAGATTCATACCATACTGTTTCTCGGTCGATGTTCACGACATCAACCCTTTATTATCATTATCCTATGGCTATTTCATAACTCAATAATCTGCATATTAATATAACATAAATTTACACATATCCATACACATTATCATGTAAATGCATTTAACCATATTATTAACTCGGTATCCATGTACCAACATCTTTAAATTTCAATTTTTCCAAGCTAGAAATAGGTTGCATAATATCCATCATATATCACATAACAATAAACATTCATAGTATTTACATTCACATAGGTCCATATGTTTTAAATTTAAAGTGTCAAGTAATCAATGTTCCACAGATCACAAACAAATAAAGATATGACTAGGCCATAAGTAATTCTAGTTGTCTAAGTCAAAATGGGTCATTACATACACCCATCCTTCAGGAAGCATAGTACTGAGGTGGTAAAAAAAAGTGGGGGATGATCTCGTTGTAAGGTCTCTGCATCATTCCAAGTAGCAGGTCCTCAGATATATTTGTCTCAATGGACCTTGACTTGGTCTACCAAACGGTTCCTAAGCTATCGAACCCTACGGTCCAATATGCATAACGGTTCGACCATGATGGTTCCCACGTCCGAGACCTACAATTCCTTCCAATTTAGTTTGTGAGATTCATCAACAACATAATGACGTAGAACAAATACATGAAAAACATTACGAGTTTTATGCAAGTGGGATAACAGTACGAGGCGATAGACAATGGGTCCAGTTCTCTCTTGGATTTTAAACGGTCCTATAAGTCGAGGCGACAACTTTGTCCCTTTTCCGAATTGAATTGTACTCTTATTAGTCATGATACGAATGAAAACTTGATATCCTACTTTATAACTTCGATCAATCTTATGTGTATCAACATAATTTTTCTGTCTATCATGTGCCTCCTTTAGTTCTTTAATTCGAACCACATGTTCCTCCATCTCTTGAATCAATTCTAGCCCTACTGTCACTCGGTCTTCTAACCTTTCCCAACTCAACGATGTCCTACATGGCCTTCCATACAGAGCTTCATAGGGCGACATTCCAATTGAGCTATGAAAATTGTTAATTTAGGCGAACTCTACCAAAGGTAAGTACTCCCAATGGGCTTGATTATCCATAACATACATCCTGAGCATGTCTTCCATAACTTGATTTACTCTTTCAGTTTGCCCATTCGTTTCAGGATGATAAGCACTGCTTAAATTCAACTGAGTTCCAAATGCTGACTACAAACTTGTCCAAAACCTAGATGTGAATCGAGAGTCCCTATCTGAAATGATCTTCTTGGGTAACCCATGTAGACAGATGATTGCACTTATAAAAATACGTGCACTCTTGGTCAACTTATCCACTATAACAATAATGACGTTGTGCCTTAGTGATGTGAGTAGCAATCCCACAACGAAATCCATAGAAATGACTTCCCACTTGAACATAGGAACATCATGCGGTTGTAGGAGACCTACCGAGTAGTGATGATCATCTTTCACCTGCTGACACTCAAGGCACTTGACAATGAAATGGGCTACATCACGCTTCATGTCAACCTAGAAAAAGAACTTCTTCATCTTTGCGTGTAATTTCTTCACCTCCGGATGCGCATAATAAAGTGTTCTATGAGCTTCCTTGAGTATGATGGTTCGTTTATCCCCACCCTTGGGGATGTACATCCTTCCCTGATATCTTAACAACCCATATGCTTCAAGGCTATATCCTTCATACTTTGGCTCTAACTGCTTCCCACAGTAGAGGGACGAAGTAACCTCTAAATACCAACTATCCCCAAGAAGTTGCCCAAACACTCGTTCCCTCAAATTAACTTTTAAGGGCATCAAGGCGAAGATACTTGGTCTCCTTCTTAGGGCATCTACGACCACATTCTCTTTTCCCTTGATGTAAGAAATTCGAAAGTCGTACTCACTCATAAATTCATTTCATCACCTCTGCCTGGCATTGAGATCCCTTTGAGTGAAGATATGCTTTAAGTTTTCATGGTCTGTCTTGAACTCAAAGCTTAGCCCCACTAGATAATGCCTCCAAAGCTTCAGAGCTAGCATTACAACTATCAACTCTAAATCATGAGTAGTATATAGCTCCTCATGTCGCTTCAAATTTCTTTAAGCGTATGCTATCACTCCCCCATCCTGCATTAGCATGGCCCCCAATCCTTGCTTCGAGGCATCCGTGCAAACTGTGAAGTCTTTTTCCATATCAGACACTCGTAGAATTGACACACTGGTTAGTAACCTCTTAAACTCGATGAATGAAATATCACATTCCTTTGTCCATTCATCCTTGACCCCCTTGCGCTGCAAGGTGGTGATGGGGTTCACTATATTTGAGAATCCTTCTATAAACCTTCGATAATAACTAGCTAGCCCCATGAAGCTTCTCACATCATGAACATTTTTCAGCACTGACCAATCCATAATGTCCTTCACCTTTTCCGGGTCCACAAAAATTCCTTCACTGCAAATGATGACCTAAATAGTGAATTTCTTTCTGGAAGAAAGAGCACTTTGACAACTTGCCATACAACTTGTTCTCTCTAAGGCATGACCACCACTCACAATCGTTCCTCATGTTTTCTTTCATTCTTGGAATAGATGAGGATATCATCAAGAAAGACCTGTACAAAACAATCTAAGTACTTTCATAATACACCATTCCTGAGGCTCATGAATACTGCTGGTGCATTGGTCAAACCAAAAGACACTACAATGAACTCATAATGCCCGAACTGAGTTTGAAAGAATTTTTTTCCTTAATCCTTAACTGGTGATACCCTAATTGTACATCAATTTTGGAGAAAACCATTGCTCATTTCATCCGATCAAAGAGATCATATATCTGTGGTATTAGGTACCTATTTTTCACCGTAGCACGGTTCAAGTCCTTGTAATCTATACACAGTCGTAAGTAACCATCCTTCTTCTTAACCAATATCACTGGTGCACCCCAAGGTGAAACATTAGGTCTTATTGTCCTTAAGTCAAGTAGTTCCTTCAACTACATCTGTAACTCACAAAGTTATGGAGCTACCATCCTATATGGTGTTTTGTTAATCGGCTTCACACCATGTTTTAGCTGGAGGGTAAAATCACGCTCCCTCTCAGGAGATAACCTTGACAACTCTTTCGGAAAAACATCTTTAAATTCCGACAAAATTGGATATTGATCCATAGAGGGTCCTTTCCCTTCATTGAATGCTTCCATTACATATAATTGACAACCTTGCCTCATGTAACGTTTAACCTTCATTATCGAGATAAGGCGTAGAGACACCTTCCTTTGTATACCATGGATCTCTATTGATCTTCCTTCATCATCAACACAAATCACCTTTTTTATAAAACAATCTACCATAGTGCGACGAGCTTGTAACCACTCCCTCCCGATGATTAGATCATAAGTCCTCAGGGCAATGACATACACCTTCAACCTAGTAATACACACTCCTAGGTCTATAAGACCATTATTGACGCCAGGTCCTACTGCTTGTTTCTCCCCTGAAGCCATCTCGACTTGTTTAAAGTCATACTCATAGGTTGCAATCCACACTTTTCTAATGCACAAGGTGAAATAACACTATCTGTAGCATCATAACCAAACAAAATTTTAACATTGATAGGATTTAGCGTACATGACGACTTCACCATAGTGGATTGATGTTTCGCCTAACGATTATTAATTGCTGCATAAATCTGGTGGCTACTACTCGCTCTTCCCATCAGGGTCTTTCCTTCTCTATGCATAAATCCTGATTGTGCCTCTGGATAGTCACGCTGGTAATGGGGTCCTCCACAGCTCCAACAAGTAACACGAGATGGAACCTGCACACTTCCCTGTAAAGGTCTCTTAAATGAGTTCTTTCCACTGGGACCCTTGCCCCTACTAAATGGCTCCATGAGAAGTTCGTGGACTTGCTTGTGTCGTGGGTGGTGAGTGAGATGTTGCACTCATTGCCATTGAAATACCCGTTGCAACCACTCTAGGTGTGACTCTATTTCCATAAGGAGGTGGCCTAGAGCTTCCTCCCTTGGAGAATATCCTAGGGGCATCAACAAAACTTTTATGTCTATCATGTGCCTCCTTTAGTCGTTGTCTAATCTGAACCACCTATTTCTCCATCTCTTGAATCAATTCTGGCCCTACCATCACTTAGTCTTCTAACCTTTCCCAACTCAACGGTGTCTTGCATGGCCTTCCATACAAAGCTTCATAGGGCGCCATTCCAATTGAGTTGTGAAAACTGTTATATTAGGCGAACTCTACCAAATGTAAGTACTTCTCCCAATGGGTTTGATTATCCATAACATACATCCTAAGCATGTCTTCCACAACTTGATTTACTCTTTAAGTTTTCCCATCCGTTTTAGGATAATAAGCATTGCTTAAGTTCATCTGACTCCCTAATGTTGACTGCAAACTTGTCCAAAATCTAGATGTGAATCAGGAGTCCCTATTTGAAACGATCTTCTTGGGTAACCCATGCAGACAAATGACTTCACTTATAAAAATACGTGCCACATCAGTGACATCGTTAGTGTCTTTGATTAGAATAAAATGACCACTGTTTGTCAACTTATCCACTATAACAAGAACGACATTGCGTCTCAGTGATGTGAGTGGCAATCCCACAACAAAATCCATAGAAATGACTTCCCACTTGGACATAGGAACATGATGCGGCTATAGGAGACCTGCGGGGTGGTGATGATCAACTTTCACCTGCTGACACTCAAGGCACTTGGAAACGAAATGGGCTACATCACGCTTCATGCCTACCCAGAAGAAAAACTTCTTCATATATGTGTGCATTTTCTTCACACTCGGATGCACACAATAAAGTGCTCTATGGGAGTCCTTGAGTATGATGCTTCGCGTATCCCCACCCTCGGGTATGTACATCCTTCCCTGATATCTTAACAATCCATCTGCTTCAAGGTTATATCCTTCATACTTTGGCTCTAACTGCCTCCCACTCTGGAGGGTTGAAGTAAGCTTTAAATACCGACTATCCCCAAGAAGTTGCCCCAACACTTGCTCCCTTAGATTAAGTTTTAAGGGCACCAAGGAGAAGATAGGTGGTCTTCTGTTTATGGCACCACATTTTCCTTTCCCTTGATGTAAGAAATTCCAAAATCATACCCACTCATAAATTCACTCGATTGCCTTTGCCTAGCATTGAGATCCCTTTCAGTGAAGAGATGCTTTAAGTTTTCATGGTTTGTTTTGAGCTCAAAGCTTCGCCCCACTAGATAATGCCTCCAAAGCTTCAGATCTAGCATTAAAATTGCTAACTCTAAATCATGAGTAACATATAGCACCTCATGTTGCTTCAAATTTCTTGAAGCATATGCTATCACTCCCCCATCTTGCATTAGCATGGCCCCCAATCCTTGCTTTGAGGCATCTGTGCAGGCTGTGAAGTCTTTTTCCATTTCTAACACTCGTAGAATTGGCGCACTGGTTAGTAACCTCTTAAGCTCGATGAATGCAATATCACATTCCTCTGTCCATTCATACTTGACCCCCTTACGCTGCAAGGTGGTGATGGGTTTCACTATCTTTGAGAACCCTTCCAAAAACCTTCGATAATAACCAGTTAGACCCATGAAGTTTTTCACCTCATGAGCATTTTTCGGCACTGGCTAATCCATAATGGCCTTCACCTTCTCCAGGTCCACAGAAATTCCTTCATCGGAATTGATATGACCTAAATAGTGAATCTCTTTCTAGACGAAAGACCACTTTGACAACTTGCCATACAATTTGTTCTCTCTAAGGCATGACAACACCACTCACAATTGGTCCTCATGCTTTCTTTCGTTCTTGGAATAGATGAGGATATCATCAAGAAATACTTGTACAAAGTAGTCTAAGTACTTTCATAATACACCATTCATGAGGTTCATGAATACTGCTGGTGCATTGGTCAAACCAAAAGGCACTACAATGAAATTGTAATGCCCAAACTAAGTTTGAAAGGAAGTTTTAGGAATATCGCCTTCCTTAATCCTTAACTGCTGATAGCCTGATCGTAGATCAATTTTGGACAAAACCGTTGCTCCTTTCATCTGATCAAAGAGATAATCTATCTGTGGTATTGGGTACCTATTCTTCACTGTAGCACGATTCAAGTCCCTGTAATCTATACACAGTCGTAAGGAACCATCTTTCTTCTTGACAAATATTACTGGTGCACCCCAAGGTGGAACACTAGGTCTTATTATCCCTAAGTCAAGTAGTTCCTTCAACTGCATCTCCAACTCATAAATTTATGGAGCCGTCATCCTATACAGTGTCTTGGAAATTGGTTCCGCACCAGGTTTTAGCTCGATGGTAAAATCAAGCTCCCTCTCAGGAGGTAACCTTAGCAAGTCTTTCGGAAAAAAATCCTTAAATTTCGACAAAATTGGATCTTGATCCATAGAGACCGTCCTTTCCCTTCATTGACTGCTTCCAATGCATATAATTGACAACCTTGCCTCATGCAACGTTTAACCTTCATTGTTGAGATAAGGCGTAGAGACATCTTCCTCTGTATACCATGGATCTCTACTAACCTTCTTTCATCATTAACACAAAACACCGTCTTTGCGAAACAATCTACCATAGCTCAATGGGCTTCTAACCAATCCATCCCAATGATTAGATCATAAGTCCCTAGGGCAGTGACATACAACTTCAACACATAGATTACCGGTAAAAGCATAGACTTGCAAATGAGATTTTTTTTTTTTTTTTTAGTTTTACTTTTTTTTTTTCACGACCAATGAGCCACTGGATTTGCTTCAACATCCTGGCGACTCATTCCTTTACTTTAAGTTTTGGGTTCCATTAGGTATGGATGTGACTCAACCATGACCATCCATACTCAGCTCTAGTAGACACGTGGCCATGGTGCTGGTGCAAGGATTAACAATAGTAAATTTAAAAAAAAATATTTAAATTGATTTTTATTTTATTTTGTTTAGATACCTAAATATTTTATTTATTTATTATATATATAGTATATATTTCTTTCGACCATTATCTCCATACACTTTATTTATTTATTATATATAGTATATATTTCTCTCAACCATTATCTCCATACACTTTAGGTACATAATATTTGCATGTTTGAATTGTGATTATTATACTATTTTTCTTTCTACAAAGGGTTTGCATTGGCCATGTTACCTACCTCCAAATATAATCTTTATTCTTGAGTAACCTAGATAACTTTATAAAAGAATTGACCAACATGCTCTTTAATATATATATATATATATATATATATATATATA
>JZKD02S1668744.1:648282-683827 GCA_000966675.3 Picea glauca
CTTTAGGCCATTAGTTGTAATTATACCTCCTAGTATCCTATATATACCAAGGAGACATTTTCATTTGGAATCATCTTGTACTTGAACATTTAAGTGGGGTAAAAAGAGGTTTCCCCCTTGAAGAGGCTTATTATCTGAAATTATCTATTTTTCAAGGCGTTGAGTACTTTTTCTGAGGATTTTCTATGCTATATTGATATTTGGTTCTTAACACTTTCCCACTAGTTTAAAACATGGCCCTCTAACTTCAGTCTAAAAAATGATATATTTTTCTCTTCATATAGATGGTGAACATTGAAATAAACTTCTAGTTGTTGCGACCAATGATTCCGTTTTAATGCATCAATCTCACTTTGGTATGGATTTATGTCCACTGTCGCTTCCATCTTGAATAGGTACTATGAAGGGTTAATGACACTCGAACTGGGTTGCTATTTATCGATCTCTTTCCTCGACTCATTTTATGGGATTTCATTATATCTCGATTTCCCCTCTGATATGGTCTTAGAGTTAGAGCCACCAGCTTCTCCGAACGGTTTGATCTTGCTTGCTAGAGCCGCGATGAGAAGGGACATATTGCGAGACATGTCAATGAATTTCTCTTCCAGCCTCACAAATCTCTCCTCTATTGAATCTTGAAAGTTTTTATGAACAAATTCGTCAGCCATAGCTAGGGTTATGTGACATTCTTTTTAAATTGATTCTTGGATCCCTACAACTTCCCAAAAATACCCTAAGGAAACCTAATTTGATATCAATATGATCTTTAAACCGTTGTGTATATTTTACTAGAACAACTTGTCTCGATAGATTTTATAATACTCGTAAATCCTAAATTTATGTGGTTTATTTCCTTAGATCCTAGTTTTATTATCTCTAGGTTATGGCTCGAATTTAAGAAATAATTGAAATATAAAAATGAAAAAATAGACACAAATACACACCATCCACACAAACGATCACAATATTTGATTTGGGAAACTCAATATGGGAGAAAACCTAACTAAAAGGTGAGAACTATGCTCTGCTCTCTTTGCTTTAGTTATAAAATGCATAGACAAAAGATTGTGAACTCACTATGGAGTTAATTTTTGGCACCGTGGCCAGAATGATTGCTACAAAATCCTCCTCCTCTTCAGTTATGCTTAGAAAATACCACTCTCAGATGTTTTTCTCAACTATGGAATGAGATACAATGCAAAAGATTGGAACCCTTTCTCCTCCTAGCAACCTGATATTTAACATAGCCCGATAGCCATCTAGGGGTAGGGTTTTGAATTCCTCAACCCTCAATTGTGATAAGGTTTTGGACCTTATAGAATCTTGTTGAAAGTCCACAAGTGGCTATCCCCATATGTATGAGTAATGGGGGTTCACGTGGCATCCTCTCGTACCATGGTGGTTAAAACTGTACATCAACTTGCAGGAGGCACAACGTTTTACATACCAGATCTGATTGATGTAATTTTTGCGTCGTTGCAAAGGTCACTCAGTGTAGATTAATGTCAAGGGGTATGATCTAATGTAGAAAAAGTTGACCCCCAAAAATGCCATTTGATGCCTCAAAAGGGCTCCGAAAGGTTTCAAACCCCAATTTTGCAAACTTAGACTTGCTGTTAAAATGATCCTGCAAGTAGATTTGTCCAAAATTTTCCACTCTAAAAACATTGGGATAGATGACAAATAATATAATGATCCAATTTGGATCATGCGATCATACTTTATCCCTTATTTATTCTGATATGTACAAGGGGAAACCAATTTTCAATTGTGATAAGTTAAGTTATAGAAATAAAGATTTGAACTACTACGAAAGTTATCATAATTGGGGGATTAACAAATTCAATAATGATGAAAGGCAATGAAGTAATAATATTTAGTGGTTTTTGTGGGTGGCATCTATCGATTTCTATTTTGGTTAGTTACAAATTAAATTATGAAATTCTTAGCATCTATTTCTTACCAACATAATCTTGGCCAAGAGATTGAATGAATCCATAATGTTTTGTGTGTCTTCCTTTGAGGGTTTGTAACATTGACGAGTGTTGTTGGTATGTTCAAGGATACAAAAGGTGGAGGGGTTAATTAGTATAAAAAATTTATCACTTTTTCTACTTATAATTGCATTCAAGATATTGTTGCATTCATGATATATATTGAAACACACAACCGCAGATACACAATGCACAAGGATTTTCTGTGAAAACGAAAATGGGAGAAAACTACGGAATATTTTTTAATATATCAAAAGATTACATCCACTTCTAAGATTCTTTAGTGTCCACTGGAAGGAGGCACCAACCCTCTGAATTTTATAGCACCAACTAGAAGGAGGCACTGACCCCTTGAATTTTCTAGCACCAACTAGAAGGAGGCACCAACACCCTTGTGAACACCAAATCACACTTTTTAGGTACCAACCTTCAAACTAAAGACACCAACCTTTCTGTGCACCACCCAACCACCCTTACTTAAAAAATTATTCAAAAAATCTATTACAAAATTCACAGAAAGATTACTAGAGTTCACCCAGACTTTGCAAGGAGAATTCCTTGCTTTGATACATGCAAAAGATAGGCTTTATTACCCTTGGTATGTGATTTTCATATTATGTCTTCTATGCCATAACCGGTCCTTGACTTGGCCAAAATGCACTTCTTAATTGTGCTCAAACAATACCTTCAATGTGCTTAACTGTTGAGTTGTATATGCCTCTTTATTTCCCAAGGGACCCCTAAAAAATTTCTCAACAAGGACCTGAAATATATAATGGACACTACTGTAAGCTTGGCCTACAAACTATCCCAAAGACTCAACTTCATTGCTGTCATAGAATATACCTAGGGACATGCCTTAAATCCCTTTCCTTTGCCACAAAGTAAGCATCAGACCTTTCCACATTCCCCTAAAAAATTCTCCTTGCAAAGTGCTCAATACAGGCCAGAGTCTCAGCCTATACCTATGGTCAAACGTGGTCCAAAGGTGCCTCAAAAAATTGGATTATTGTTTGTTGAGGTTTTCTCTTGGATCTTCCTCATATTTATATTTTATTACTTCCTCAGATCCTCCCTTATTACAACCACATATTTGTCACAAAACTGCCTAGATTCATAAAAACAAATTCTTCATACTTACCTAAAAAATTCGCCTTGATGAGGTCTGAAACTCAGTCAAGTTATTCCTCAAATTTTCCCTTCAACTTGCCTTAGATCTAGTCATAATTTCACATGAACTTCAACTCATATTTTCTTATTTGCTGCCTCAAAAATCCTTATTCACTGCCTCAAAAATCACTAGTTCGTTGCCTCATAAATCACATGAGTTGATGAACCAAATGAGCTCCTAGGGACCTTATTTATACTATATCCGGTGCCCTCGTTTTGGGGATGAATTGACCCAAATAAATTCAATTTGATTAATATTTATTGCAATGGGGTCGACTTCATCAACACATCATTTATTTTATTTTTATTAATTATTCAAAATAGGGGCCGACCCATGCATTGGGGCAATATTATATGATCATTCTTTAAGAGGGCATAACTCCTCAATCATGTGGATCCACGTGGAATGCCACCTATCATTTGAAATGGATTGATGAGGACTATAAATCCATGGAGGTTTTGCGTGCATTTGCAATGTATTTCATACTCATTTTCTTTAATCAACTTCGAGGTTTCTTGACCACACCTCTAGGGATTCTTGACCATATTTTGGAAATTATTTCATGGATGACAAGAACTTCTTGTAGGCTTCTTTAAAGAATATTCCCATGAGGGCCATGCTTAGAGCTACACCATAAGAGGACCACTTTAGAGACTCCTTCAAGTAAATCCATCACTTCTAGGGGCTTCTTGGCTTTGATTTAGGGTTTCATTTATGGTTGAAATCAATGATGACCAATTTTCCAACAATCCCGCCCCTTGACATTGATGACAACACTCATACTCCCCCTATATCCATGCTTCTGATCTTTCTCTCGCCCTTTGACATCAATGGAAAATGGTAACTCCCCATGACAATATTCTCCTTTTGTTTATTGTAGAAGATTATGGAAATCAATTTGGAGTAGAAATTACTCCCAGTTTTTGTTGAAGATAATCAAAGGTCTCCTTAGGAAGATGCTTTGTGAATATGTTTACAATATATTCTTTTGTCCCAATGTACTCCAACTTGATATTCTTTTCTGTGACTTGTTCTCACAGAAATTGGAACTTAATAGGAATATGTTTGGTCTTAGAATGCATCACTGGATTATTGGAGATGCTTATAGCATTGGTGTTGTCACAGAGTATCAGAATAGGTTCATCATATCTCACTTGTATGTCTTGTAGGGTTTTCTTCATTCAGAGGAAATGAGTAGAACAAACGACTGCTGCAATATATCATAGTTCTTCTATGGATAATTATAATAAAGATTGCTTCTTACTGAACCAGGACACTAGACATTGACCCAAGTAGAGCGCTGCTCCTTCTGTCATCAATACTTCCTTCCCAATATGTATATGTAGGTGACCAGAGTCAAATCATTCCCTTTCAGATACCATAACCCAAACTAGGTTGTTCCTTTGAGATATTTGAAGATTCTCTTTACTGCTAGGACATGAGATTCCTTTGGTGCTACTTGAAATCTTGCAACCCATCCAACTTCTAGCATCACATCTAGTCTGGAACTTGTCACATAGAGTAAAATGCAATCATCAATCTATAGCATCTCTAATCTTCTTCTTTAGATTCATCATCTTTGTTCAACTTTCAACCGATCACCATAGGAGTACTTATAGGTTTTCAATCTCCCATTCTGAATTTCTTCAACATTTGCTTGATATACTTGGTTTGGGAAATAAAAATGCCTTCATCTAGTTGAGATATATGGAGTCCCAAGAAAAAGTTCAACTCACCAAGTAGGGACATTTCAAACTCACTCTACATATCCTTGGAAAATTTCTGACTCAACCTATCATCATCACTTCCAAAGATGATGTCATATACATATACTTCAATGATAATTATATTGTCTTGATCCACTTTTATGTAGATATTACTATCTTCACTTACTTTTCTGAATCCTTGATGCTATAAATATTTGTCTAGTATTGAGTACCATGCTCTGGGGGCTTGCTTAAGTACACACACAGATTTCTTCAATACACAAACATAGTCTTGATATTATTTTAGAAGAAACCCTTTTGGATATTCTATGTAGAATTTTTCTTCTAACTCTCCATTTAAAAAGGCTAATTTTATGTCCATATGATATACTTTGATCCTTTTAGAGCATGCATAAATCAAGAGAATTTTGATTGCTTCCATTCTGGCTACTGGGGAAAATGTTTCTTCAAAATCTATACCTTCAACTTGTGCATATCCTTTGCATACTAACTTTTCCTTGTTTATGGTTACCTATCCATCTTCGTTCAACTTGTTTCTGAATACCGACTTTGTGCCTATAATGTTTTTGTTCTTAGGTTTTGGAACTAGTTCCCATGTCTCATTCTTCTCTATTTGATTAAGTTCTTCTTCCATGGCCTTGATCCAATGTTCATCATTATTGGCTTCCTCAAAGATGCTTGGTTCAACCGTGGATAATAATGATAGATGTCTTTGTTTTGGTGTATGTTCTTGTTTGCTTCTTATGGTTTCTATTCCTACAGTTTAATCCCCAATAATTTGTTCCGGTGGGCGATTCTTCTGATACTAGCGTTTAGGTGTCTTAGAAGGTGTTTAGAGATATTTTTGATTGTATTTTGTTTCTTCTTTCTCTACTTCTAGTTGCTTCTCTTCTGGTTCTTCTACTTCTTCTTATTTTTGCTTTAGCTCTTCTTCTTCTTCTTGCTCTTTTGAATTTCTACTTTCTTTCCTAGTCTTCAACACATTTGTTTCATCAACTTTTACATTGATGTTTTCCACTATTTTTTTGAGTCTTAGGTTATAGAATTTGTATGCCTTACATTTACATGAGTATCCAATGAGTATGCTTGCATCAACCTGGGAGTCAAATTTTCCAACCTTGCATCAACCTGGGAGTCAAATTTTCCAACCTTATTATCTTCTCTTTTTATGTAGCATTTGCTTCCAAAAACTCTAAAGTGCTTGACTTTTGCCGATATCCCCTTCCATAGTTAATATGGAGTCTTATCATTGTTACTTCTAAGGAATCCTCTTTTCAATATATGAACGTTTGTATGTACTGCTTGTATCCAGAATATATTGATCTACTTGGAATCATTCAACATGGTTTTAGCCATTTCCTGTACAATTATGTTCTTCCTTTCAACGAATCCATTTTTTTGAGGTGTCCTAGCTGCTAAGAATTGTATTTTTATTCCATGTTCTTCACATAAATCCCCGAATTATTTTGACATGAACTCACCTCCATTATTTGATCTTAAGCACTTGATTTTCAAATTAGTTTCGTTTTCAACCATATCTTTGAATATCTTGAAACATTCGAACGCTTCTAACTTTTTCTTGAGGAAACAAACCTTGATCATTCTTATGTAATCATCAATAAGAAAGATGAAGTATTATTCACCATTCAACCCTTTTGTTCTCATCAATCCACATAGATCGATGTGTACAATCCCCAATGGTTTTGTTGTAGAGTATTCCTTTGTCTTGAACTCAACTCTTGTTTGTTTTCCATCCCGACAGTGCTTGCACATAGTGTTTTTTGGCTTTGAAATTCCAAACATTTCTCCTACTGCTTCATTTCTCCTGATTTTGACAAGATTTTCAAAGTGCATATGGTCCATTCTTCTGTGCCAAAGCCAACTTTCATCTTCCTTTCCCACTCAACATCTTTCCTTCCCAATCTCATTCAAGATGTATCTATTGTTTGGAGTCCTTATTGTTGTTGCCACCAGTCTTCCTGAGCATTCTTTCCTTATTTCAAATTTATTTGAGTTGAACAAAAGTGTGTGTCCTTGGTCACACATTTTAATCACACTTAGCAGATTATGCTTCATATTTTCAACAAGTAGGACATTTTCTACCATGGCGTCTTTGCTTCCAAGCTTGAATGTGCCTTTTCCTATAATTTTGGCTGAGTTATCATTGCCAAACGAAACTGATCTATCTTCAATGTTACAAATCTATCTTTTTCCCCTATCATGTGCTTTGAACAACCACTGTCAATGTACTATTCACTTTTTCTTCTTTGGGCTTGTAGAGAAATCACACATTCTTTAACGTTTAGTTCATCCTGCTTCCTTTTCCATATTGTTGGTGGTTCTTTTATATGACTATTTAAATCCTGCTTCAGTTCCCTTGGAGAAACAATCAACCTACATTTTTGGCCATGTGTCCAAAATTGTTGCATTTGTATCATTCTACTTCATTATTCAATAAATTAAAATTGTTATAGTTTATGTTATATTTTCATGAGGCTTTCTGAGATAGTTCTATTTAGGTTAGTCTCCATATTTGCTTATGTTCCTAGCATAATATCTACAATTTATAGACTTGTGCCCAAAATTGTTCCAAGAATAACATAATCCAAGAAAGATAGTTTGGTACCTAAGTGTGGGAGATCTTCTAGGTGGTGCAACTCTTATGTAATCTTGTTCTTGAGTCTTCTCCATTGCTGGTTGCTGATTTTGTATCCCTATGATTGGATGATCTTCTTCTTGGATAATCTCCATTGCTTGAATTTTCTCCTTTGAAGGATTGCATTCTTCCTTCTTGATGGGACCTCTGATGACATCTGCATAACTATTTTGTTTTGCATCTTTTCCTGTCGTTATGGAGCTTGAACCCTTCTCAGTTGAGTTTGCTTGTATCCTAGTCCAGAATTGTCATAGCATGACATTTGACTGCTGATGATTTCATCCAATATTTTGGTGTTATTGCCAAAATTCTATTGGATATCCTTCTTCTGAAGTTCCTTCCTTAGTGAGGCTATTTCTGCTTCCAATCTTTCTTTTATTTTCTCCTTTTCTTCCAACTATTTTTTGAGCGTTTCTTCAATCATTCTGGCTTCTTCCAACTGGACTTTTAGACTAATTATAATCTTCTATGTTTCTTTATAATTTTTGTTGGAACTTTTGGAATATTCCTTTAACTCACTTAGTTCTTTCTTGAGTGACTTGTTTTTCTTCCCTTTTCTTTTATATCTCTTAAGGCACTGATCAATTCTTCCTCAAGATCCACTTCTCATTCATCTTCACAATATTCCTCATCATCTTCAAGGGTTTCCATTTCCATAAAGAGCATTCTTTCCGAGTCACTTTCACTATCATTATCCTCACCAGATGAGAAACTATCATCTCTGAATAGATATTTTTCTTGAATATTTTTCTTTTATTTATTTTCTTGTCTCTTTCTAATATTTATTTTCTTTCTTAGGAATGTATTCTTCTTCATCACTATCTAAACCCCTTGCATAAGGACATTTTGAAGAAAAATGACCAATTTTACCATAATTAAAACACTTTAAGGAAAAATTACCTTTGTACTTGCCAATGCCTTTTTTCAACCTCCTCACGAAGTTGGCTATTTCTTCATCTTCATCTGAATAATCACTGCAATTGAATCTTGACTTTAACTTTTGCTTGTTCTTTCTTGTCTTCTTGAATGATTTGAATGCTGCTTCCCTTCTAGATGGATTGTCTTTTTCTGTCCTCATTTCATGTAGCTCATCCATGCTTAACATAGCAAGACTTGCTCTTTCTTCTAGGGATGAAACCTTAGGATCAAATCTCATTGGAAGAGACCTTAGTATCTTTTGAATAACTACCAAACCTTTAATTTATTCTCCGAGTCCTCTAATAATGTTCACTATTTCATCAACTCACATAAAATAAGCTACATATCTTCATCTTCCTTCATTTTATGATGTTCAAATTGAACTCTGTAAGTTTGAAGCTTTCCCCCCTTGACTTTGGCATCTCCTTCGTAAACATTTTGAAGTTTGTCCCAAATTTCGTTTACAAAGTCACAATGCATAACCTTGACATATACTGAATCAACTAGACCACTTAGAATAACATTCATAGCCTTCAAATTGTTTTCATAAAGTCTTTTTCTAGATTCATCTATTGGGGGAGAAGCAAGTGTCTTGTATCCATTTACCACTTCTTTCTAGACATCAAATCCTCGTGCTTGCAAAAATTTCTCATCCTTCTGCTGTAGAAAGCATAGTTTTGACCATCAAACAATGACGTTCCATTCTTAGTGAAATCCATGATCTACCTTCCCATGGTTAGAATGCTCATGAAGGATTCACTCTGATACCAATTGTTGGTATGTTCAGGGATACTGAGAGGGGGGGGGTGAATTAGTATAAACAATTTATTACTTTTTCTACTTATAATTGCATTCAAGATATTGTTGCATTCATGATATATATTGAAACACAACCACATATACACAATGCACAATGATTTTACGTGGAAACCTAAATGGTAGAAAACAATGGAACACTTTTTAATATATCAAAAGATTACATCCACTTCCGAGATTCTCTAGCACCCACTGGAAGGAGGAACCCACCCCTCGAATTTTCTAGCACCAAATAGAAGGAGGCATCGACCCCCTTGTGAGCATCAACTCACACTTTTTAGGCACCAACTTGTAAATTGAAGACACCAATCTTCCCCTGCACCACCCATATTTCAAAAATTATTCAAAAAATCCTTTACAAAATTGATAGAAAGATTACAAGAGTTCACCCACACTTTGCAAGGATAATTCCTTTCTTTGATACCTGCAAAAGATAGACTTTATTACCCTTTATTTTGGATTTTCATATGATGCCTTCTATGCCATAATCGGTCCTTGACTTGGATAAAATATACTTCTTAACTATGCTTAAACAAAACCTTCAATGTTTTTAGCTTTTGAGTTGTATCTGCCTCTTTACTACCCAAGGGACCCCTGTAAACTTGCTCAAAAAGGACCTGGAATATATATTGGACACTGCTATAATCTTGGCCTCCAAACTATCCCAAAGAATCATCTTCAGTGTTGTCCCAAACTCAACCTAGGAACATGCCCTAACTCCCTTTCCTCTGCCACAAAATAGGCCTCAGATCAAGCCACATAACTTTCCAGTTTCTCCCCAAAAATTCCCCTTGCAAAGTGCTCAAGACATGCCACAGACTTGTTGATATTATGGTAGCTACGGGAGGTATTTATCTCCACGTGTAAACCTGACAAGGATATAATACTTCAGGAAGCAAGAAGAAACCCTAATGAGTTGGATAATAACCCTAGAAGACTTGTCGACTCAAGAAGATAATTTATATTAGGTTATTAGCATCCAAGAGAAGAAGTAGGCCATAAATAATAATATATACTGAACAGATAGATACCCAGAATGAGAAGTCAACCCAAGCAGTTAGCCAGAATTAGTATAAATACAGGAGGCCATTTCTCATTCTGGCAGGCAGTCTCAGAATTGGAGTGCCCAGTCTTGTGCGCACTGCAGTGCCCAGTCTTGTGCGCACTGCAGTGCCCAGTCTTGTGCGCACTGCAATGCCCAATCTTGTGCGCAGGTTTGAGGAGAGCTGCCATTGCAATTGACGCAGCTAGCAAATCAAGTTTGGCTTGGACTATCTCTTGGCTAGGGTTTGGAATATCTGATCATCTCTTGTTAGTGCGTTATCCTTGGGGAAAGGTGCACTACCCTTTGTTTGGATATCTATCCTAGGGTTTTCTTTTAGAGTGATTCTTTGTCAAGGTTAAGGTGCTCGGAGGGTGGCTTCGGCCTATGGTTGGGTGACAAGGGTATTGTCAATGGTAAAAATAGCACACATATTTCATATTCTAACAGGTTATGGGCCCACACCTCCTTCATTCAGTCTAAATGCTGAAAGGAAACATAGCTGCTAGGATATTGAGCTTGCTGAGGAACTGCTGCTAGGGTTACTAGCATAAGCAACTTCCAAGACACTGCCGCTAGGGTTACTAGCAGGAGCAGTTGCAAAAACCCTAATCCTCTTGTTGAGGTAGATTAAGTGAATGAATTGACCTAATCTTAGGATAAAATTAGTGCGCTCTAGCCTAGTGCATCTCCTGATACTCAGCAAGCCAAGATGTGAAGTTTGAGTTTGTGGTCAAATCTAGGGTTTGAACAAGTCAAAGCAACCATGACTTATTCTATGAAGTCAGAGAACAAGTTAGATGGAGCCTCTAACTTCAGAGCGTGGAAGACAAGGATTGACCTCATCCTTGCCAAGAATAAAGTGCTGGATATCGTGAAGGAAAAGATCGTGAAACCAGAGTTTGAAGAAGGAAAAGAGAAGGAACCACATAACGTTGCAACTATGGAGAATTTCAAAGACGGTGACATCAATGCCATGAGTATCATAGTGGATTCTATCAAAGACCACTTGATATCCTACATCTCTCATCTTGACTCATCGAAGATGATGTATGATGCCCTAACAAACCTCTTCTCAGTCAGAAACATTGGACAAGTAATGAGTCTGAAGAATGAGCTCCATGACATGAAGATGAATGATGATGACATCATAGCATCATACTTTTTGAGAATTTCTCAGTTAAGAGATCAACTACAAGCTATTGAAGAGATCATCTCTGAGAAGGAGTTGGTAAACATAGTACTCAATGGTCTTCCCAAGATGTGGGATGCATTTTCCACAAGCATTAACACAAGAAAGGAATATCCAACATTTGAAGAACTTTGGACTTGCTGTGCTCAATAAGAATCAAGAATCAATGCAAAAGAGAAACCCCAAAAGAAGTATGATGATCAAGCCTTCACAAAAAGATTCAAGAACTTCAAGAACAAAAGGAATTTTGGTTCAAGGAGGAAGCCAAATCAAGAGAAAGACATTTCAGAAGTACAATGCTTCAACTATCGAAAGTATGGTCATTACAAGAATCATTGTCCCGAGATAAAGAAAAGGAAGGAGAAACACAAAGCATCAATTTCCAAAGAAAAGGAACCTACAAAGAAGACTAAGAAGGATGGAAGATACTTCTTCTTCTAAAGGTAACAAAACTCTTCTTATTTCTTGTACATATCATGTTTGCATTGTCTCTGTACATATCTTGTATATCTATCTCTTGGAAGATAATGTGTTGCAACAAGAACTATACCTATGGAAGAACAACAAGATAAGAATGGATATCATTAGATAATACACATGAAAGGATGAAATACAAATCATGTGAAAGCTATTGCAATATAAGACGAATCAATCATGAAGAGACTTAGAAGAAGCAAAGACAGAAAGAAGTCAACAATCGAGAGGAAATTGGAGAAAGACTTATGATGTTTTGTAGAAGACAACAAGACAGAAGCATGGACTCTGTTAGACAGAGAGAGCCAATTATATATTGCCGAAGACAATAAGGATGCAGACAAAAGTGTGGACTCTATTAGATAGAGGGAGCCGATTATATGCACTCATACATGAAGCAATGATTAGAAGGAAGCTAATCCTATGATCCATTGAAGATGATGAAGTATATATCCATGGTAGTAACCATGAAAGACAGTATGTGCTCAGTTCAATCGTAGAAGAAGACCTCTTTGAAGAAAAGCCTTAAAGTATCCCTGGTTGTCCATCCATATTCGTGATCCTATGATGAAAGAAAGAAATGGAATCTACTTCATGGACCCAAGAGCTAAACACAAGGAAGAACATGAAGATTCCAAGATAGAAAGAGAAGCCAAAAAAACTAGTCATTGTATCAAGAATCACAAGATTGTCAGCCTGATATAAACTCAATAAAAGCAATCAAGCAGAGGAACTGAAAGTCGTGATGAAGAACAATGTATGGAAGACTTATAAATGAAAGCATTACGAGATCTAGAACTAGAGGTTCTCCCAGATGGAGGGAGAATACTATGATGATTATTTGTTCCAGTAAGCCAGACATATCTCTACATGAGTCATTATATCATCCACAACATCCATGAGTTGGAGTTCTACATCAGATGAATGCAAAGAATGTTCTCCTGAGAAATTGAATAAAGAGCGTATGAAGAGCAATCTCAAGAATTTGAGGCATACCAGAAAGAGACCCTTGTATGCAGATAGAAGAAGATAACTTGGTGGAGAACCTCCAGTGCACAACATAAGTGTGGTGAATATTCCCTATAACATCAAGATGATTACTCAGTAGATCAGATATCATGATGATAGAAGAAGTGCCACATGTATATGTTCCATTTTTCCAACAATGATATACTTTATTGTTTAGAGCTACATGAAGACTTCACAGAAAATCAATGTTCCAGACCAAAGTACATTTGAAATCAAGCATTACATTATTCATGATGAAGTCCAGAAAGGAGGAAGTGGTTCTCCAATACATATCTCCACAGATGAGTAGATAAGCATACATTTTGGTAAAGCTTCTATCCAAGATGAAAGAGTTTGCGTACTCAAGATGGAGCTCGTGGAGATGAATTCCTTATTGAAAAAGGAAGAGATGACTCCCAGGTTGGGAGGGAGCACTGGAAATATTATTGAGGACATTCATTTTCAAGATTGAAAAATAGTCCATCTTGGATAGATGCTTTCCTGTTCGGAAAGTGGATTGAGATTTTTGACGGACAACGATTTCCCATTGTGGTTAACATGGGAAATGGTCCAAATTGCTGATGTATCATAGACAACAACTTCCCATTGTGGTTAACATGGGGAGTGGTCTAGGGCAGTCTCTCTTCTTGAGGGTTACTCAAGAAGACTGGCCTGCCTCGCCGGAAAATGATTTCTCAATGTGGTTAACGTGAGGAATGGTCCGTTTTGGAGGTTGATACAGGACAATCTTTTCCTCTTGTGGTTAACAGAGGAAATGGTCCGGACAATCATTCCTTAGGGTTTATACATTCTCTCTAGGGTGCAATTTGATTAGTGTAGGAGGAATGGCCCAGGGTGGGGAATGGTCCAGGATCAACAATAAAGGATAGGCATTCATTAGGGTTTATACATTCTCTCCAGGTTGCACTTTGATTAGTGTAGGAAGAATGGCCCAGGGTGGGGAATGGCATAGGTTGAGAAGATAGGACAATTGTTCTTCCTTGCTTGAGAAGAATAGTCCAGATATCTCATTGTTCTATTATGAGGGCATATATTCTTTCAGATCTCATAGATGTGAGTGAAAGATTGGCCCAGATGATTCAGTTTATATAATAACATTGTTTCTATGCAGGTTGGTATCAAATGATTGTTATGAAGACTGTATGACAATAGATCTAGGATGTGTTCCATTGTTTGTGACTATACATTGCTGATCAAGTACTTGTGTGTTACTTGGTGTGGTAGTGTACCACTGGATTGTAGTTATGTACTACCATGGATAGACACAATTGTGTTCTATTTTGTTCTGATTGCCTTGAAGACTATCAACAACTTATTGGAATTAATTATCAGCCAGATGAATGATGAACACAGATTTTCCAGACAAAAAATGGTTAAGAACATTTACTCTTCTAGATTAGAAGAATGGCTCTTGTACCACTCTATGGAGTGAGAATCATGTCTGATTACTCAAATAGACTATGGTTTCGAGAGATGATGCAGCTGATGATGATGATGGTGCTCATGATCTAGTAATGATCTAGTCTATATAACTATATTGATGCTACCGGGTGAATGGTATGTTTTGTGCTCAAGACCATTACTTGTAATACCTCCCTAGCTAGGAGGGAGTGTTGATATTATGGTAGCTGTTGAAGGTATTTACCTCCACGTGTAAACCTGACAATGATAGAATACTCTGGGAAGCAAGAAGAAACCCTAATGAGTTGGCTAATAACCCTAGAAGACTTTTCAGCTCAAGAAGATAATTTATATTAGGTTATTATCCTCCAAGAGAAGAATTCGGCCATAAATAATAATATATACTGAACAAATAGATACCCAGAATGAGAAGTCGACCCAGACAGTTATCCAGAATCAGTATAAATACGGAGGCCAGTTCTCATTCTGGCAGGCAGTCTCAGAATTGCCATGCCCAGTCTTGTGTGCATTGTAGTGCCTAGTCTTGTGCATAGGTTTGAGGAGAACTGCCATTGCAGCTACCGCAGCTAGTGGATCACGTTTGTCTTGGACTATCTCTTGGCTAGGGTTTGGACTATCTGATCAGCTCTTGTTGGTGTGCTATCCTTGGGGAAAGGTGTGCTACCCTTTGTTTGGATATTAGCTTAGGGTTTTCTTCCAGAGTGATTCTCTGTCAAGGTTAAGGTGCTCGAAGGGTGGCTTCGACCTATGGTTGGGTGACAAGGGTATTGTCAATGGTAAAACGAGCACACATATTTCATATTCTAACAAGACTAGGCCTATACCTTTGCTCAAACCTGGTCCAAAGGTGCCTCATAAAATCATCTTATTGTCTGTCAAGGTTTTCTCTTGGATCTGCCTCATATTTTCCTTTTATTACTGCCTCAGATCCACCGTTATTACAACTATATATTTTCCACAAAACTGCTTATATTAATCACAAAAGTTTCTTCATACTTACCTGAAAAATTCGCCTTGATGAGGTCTGAAACTCAATCAAGTTATTCCTCAAATCTGCCCTTCAACTCGCTTAATATCTTATCAGAATTTCACATGAAATTCACCTAAAATTTCCTTATTCACTACCTCATAAATGCTTATTCATTGCCTTAGAAATCACTTGTTTGTTGCCTCAGAAATCACATGTTTTCTACCTCATAAATCACTTGAGTTGATGAACCAAATGAGCTCCTAGGCACCTTATTTTATACTAGATATGGTGCCCTCCTTTTGGGGCCGACTTGACCCAAAGAAAACTTAATTTGATTAATATTTATTACAATGGGGCCAACTTCACCAACACATCATTTTTTATCTTAATAATTATTCCAAATAGGGGCCAACCCATGCAATGGGGAAATATTATATTATCATCCTTTAAGAGGGAATAACTCCTCAATCGTGTGGAACCACATGGCATGCCACCTATCATTTGAAATGGCTTGATGAGGACTATCAATACATGGAGGTTTTGCATGCATTTGTAATGTCCTTCATACTCCTTTTTTTTAATAAACTTCGGGGCTTCTTGACCATATTTTGGAACTTCTTTTCTTGATGACTAGATATTCTTGTAGGTTTCTTCAAAGCGTCTTCTTGCGATGGCCATGCTTAGAGCTATGCCATAAGGGGGCCACTTTGGAGACTCCTTCAAGTAAACCCATCATTTATAGGGGCTTCTGGGATTTGCTTCAGGACTTCTTTTAGGGTTGACATCAATGCTGACCAATTTTCCAACAAGTGTAACATATATCTTGAAGTGAAAGGAACTTGCCAAGGCATACCTTGTATGAAGAGAGTGACAGAGCATATTATTTGAACTAGTTTTTCATCACATAGTTTGCAAGTTCAAATTTAATACAAATTGATATCCATGAAAGTACATTCTTACATAAATCTCACATGTTTTTGTTTTTGGTTTTGGGCAAGTGAATCTCACGGCTCAATTCATAACTCTCATGACAAACATTTTTAGTAGCATTTTCTTGAAGATCAACGAAACAAGCAATGTTATGAAGGTAAGTTTACAATGTCATAAACCAACATCCATGATAGGGGTTTAGTGATTTTTTTGTGAATGAAGAGGTCAAAAGTGTAAATGATGGAGGGGGAACTATGTTGGCCTTTGAATCCCCACAAGATAGTGGTTGTGTTGTTCATGTTATCATTGGGCATTAATGCTTAGGATTGCATTCGAGAATGGTGGGAAAGGTGTGCATAAGATTTGAACCTTGGATCCTCATAGTCCACACCCCTTACCATTCAACCATATGCCAAGCAACATCAAAACATATTGGATTTTGAATTGTGTTTAGATTGAGGGTAGTAATTTCTCTTGTTTAGAGTTTGTTGTTCTTTTCATTTCATACAAAAGTGACACTAATATGATTCTCCAAGCCTTGCATTTGTCAAGGGGAGATTCAAAAGTTGTTTATTGTTGTTTATTGCTTGGGATTGCACTAGAAATGGTCAAGGTGCGCATAAGATTTGACCCTTGGCTCCTCATAGTCCACACCCCTTATCATTAAACCATATTCCTAGTGACCTCCAAACATCTATATTTGATTTTGAACTGTGTTTAGATTGAGGGTAGTAATTTCTCTTATTTGAAGTTTGTTGTTTATTTCATTTCATAAAAAAGTGACACTAATATTATTCTCCAAGCCTTGTACTTGTCAAGGGAAGATTCAAAAGTTGTTTATATTAGATTAATTTGGTATTTGTTTTGATTGCATAAACGATTTCACTCCGACTTTGTCAATCTTATCAAGTTCTAATGTTGAGGTGTTCAAAGTAAAAATAATGTTGAAAATAATGTTGGGGTGTTTGGTTATTGGAATGGTTAGACTCTTATTGGTTTTAGTTTTTGGAATCCAATGGTTGTATTGTATTGAGTCAAAAGTGACGGTTATACCTAGTCTGTAGGATGTACAAAATTATACAAAATTGCACTTTCCATTATCATTCTCAATAGTTCAATGGATTTGCATAAGCACAATAGTATCTATGAATTTTGAGATTTTGTGTTGTCTTGATGAGGCCTTGTATTAGGGTAATCTAGGTGGATCATGATTTTGATAGTGAAGTTGACAAAGGGAGAGACACGCACAACAAGCCCTTCAATTACACCCACAAAATACTATAAAACTTCAAATTTTCCCTGAATGTTATAGATGGTTTCTTGGCCTTCATCTCCAAATTTGTAGGTGTCAAATGTTAACTTGGATTTCTTGTTGTTTCATTGATCGACCTCTTGGACCTAGAATTGCTAGAGTAGTAAGAATGACTATGTTTCCATGGGCCAAGATCATTGCATGTGAAGTAGAGGAATGCCTCATATTTGCTATGTGCTTAAAACGTCGAAGGTCCTTGTGGAGAGCTTAAGTTCTTCTTGGATGCAACAATGAAAACATTTGTATTCCATGTTGAAACCATAGGAGGTAGAAATGAAATCTGAGCAAGAGACCCCTAATTCTAGTTTCCCAAAACTCACAATTGAAACTTGAACTAAGAACTTGATACTTGAAGGAGCATAGCCTTGGAAATGAAATTAGGTAGAGACTTTGGCTGATACAAAATTAGCTTATTTGTCATTTGCTTCCTAATTCCACCATGTAATATATTTCCTTCCTTGGGGGGAAGAGGTTGATTAATGAATATCAAGAAAATGTTGGAGAGTGAATTTGCTAAGGGCCAAGTTACCTAGGTACCAGAGATTTAGAGAAAGGGGTGAGGGGTCCTATATGACCTCTATTTCAAGGGAGGATTTCTCTTTTATAAGAAGAGAACCAAATCAACCTAGGTGAAAGAATATCTCGTTGAAGTAGTGAATTCTTTAGGGAGTGTGAGAGGGAGATGATATTTTGCATGTGGTGACATGTGATGTCAGGGTGGTTAGGTGGGTTTCCATTAAAATCTCCCTCCTTTCAACCACCTTAATGTGATGGGGTGTGTGGGTAGATCTTCCACCCATGTAACTAGTAGATGTTCTCCCCCAAGTAAGCCAATCACCAAAATGAGAAACATCATGGAACATGATCAATGCACATGAAGGATGCCTCCTTGTACGTTACTTTTAGAATTCCTTCCTCCATTGCAACCCATTCATTCCCCATTTGATTTTCTTTTGCATTGTTTGATTGCATAATGTTGAAGGAGGCAAACTTGAAATTTTTTGCTAGAGTTTTAGTTCTTAGTATGATTGTAGCTAGAGAAGGGGAGGATATTACACCATTTCTTTGGGATGAATCACCTAGTATTATGATTTTTTCAAAGTAAGTTGAGTGAGGAACTTCAGTCCTTGCAGTGCTACTAGAGCTTCAACTTCATTATTTATCACCACTTCATTTCCTTGAGCGAATTTGACTTCTATGTTTCCTTTGGGGTCAAGGATGACACCTTCCTTGCACCTACCACCCCTTATTGGTTTTAGGTTGTTAAGGAGCGAATTTAGGGATTTTATAAGATTTTTTCTACTTTGAGGCATCCATTTTATTACAATTTAAGATTTGACAATGATAATTGAACATTCTTATGCTCTTGTAAGTGTGATATTTTAACATCAAGCTAATTAATTCTTATGCTTTTGTACGTGCGATATTTTAACATCAAGCTAATTAATTTGAGATACGAGGATCCCATTCTCTTTGCTTTTGGTACATTTGTTAGCATGGATAAAAACTATCTACAAGTAATCTTCATCTCAACTCAAATTTTGATTATCATTGATTATCATTTATTAGCCTTTTAGATATTTGTTAGTTTAGGTAAAATAAAATCATAAGTCATCTTGATTAGAACTCAACTTTTGATATTCTACAATCATTTGAGGTATTTAGATGAGGATTCAACTTGGATTTTCCTAAGAAAATTAGATATATATTATATTGAGTTATTACATATAGTTAAAACAAGTTGTTGGGTAGTATGATGGAACATGCATTGGTGAAATAGAGTTTACCAACTTCACTAGGAGGGATTCTTAATCAAGTGGTTATCCTAGATGTTTATTTTTCCACATTATAGTATCATACGATAGGTTTTTCTAGCACACAACTACACTATGGGCAGGAGTTTGGTCAAACATGAATATTGGTCTCTTTTGGAATTTTTGGCCCTCATGTAGCTACCTATTATGCTTTTCCTATGTGAAAATGTCGATTTGTCACTTAGTTTTCATGTAAGTGGGTACTCTAACATGTTTAAGATGGAAATTAGTTCCATTCTTGTCATTCTCATCATTGACCCCACCTCTTGTTTCAACCTTGAATTTTCTCTAGGTCTTGGTCTCTCCTTACTATTGCGTCTTTTTATAAGATATCGAGGGAAACGCAAATAATAAGGGGCTTATACAAACAACACACAACATCCTTCCTAGATTTATATGCAATTCACATGTTCACCCAATATTAGGAGTAGTATTCACGAGCCTATCAAGAACTGGAATCCTTGCTAAATTCACTCTATAGCAATGCGTTGCAGGCCTTTATGCAAACTATGTTGTGATTTTTATTTCAACATGGTATGGATACAAAGTCAATTGCAATCTATGGTAGATTCCTATATCTAGGGTCTAATTTTTTATATGGCTCATACACACACCATATTGGAATTATATGACACCTTATGGTAGATGTCTATAACTAGGGTTTGATATTTGCTAAGGCTTCACCCATATTATAAATAAGCTAAAATATAATATATCATGGCAAGCTATAATATTTTAGGCACTTGAGGGCAAAAAGCTAGCTATCATTAGTTTGAAGTATATTTGAAAGTAATCTAGGTATGATATCATTTTAACACATGAACATATAATATAATAAAATATTCAATGGGGTATTGTTTCAATGGTAAAGCGAGGGTGTTTCATACCCTTCACTACTTCATAATCGAAGGTTTTTAGCCAAAGATTGATTCATTGACACATGTTTTAAAACACTGAATAATAAAAAATGTTACAAAAGGCAATAATACTCAATTGTGCATAAGTAGTGGTTTTGGTTTATTTAAGAAGTATGTACATAATTAGCAATGCAATCACACATACATAGAGAACACGAGAGATACCATGGAGAAACTCATCTTGGAAAAAACTCTAGTTTTGAAATGAATATCTTGCTTTGGTTATAATATTAATGGTGATCTTACAATTACAAAGCTCTGTGGTTATAAACACCAGAAATATGAGATGGAGATCTCTTCCACAAACACCATGGAAATTCTATATCCTAAAACCTTCTAGAAAAAATGTTGTAGTGAAAATTCCAAGAAGACTTGTTTTGAAGAAGCCAGTCCCGAGGATTGTCTATCTCTTAAACCAAATGTTAAGAACCAAATATCAAAGTAGCATAAAAACCTTAGAATAAGTACCCAATGCCTTGAAAAAGAGAGAAATTTAGATAATAAGCCTCTTCGAGCCCTCCTTATACATCATATGAATTCACAGTTACTAGATTATTCCAAATGAAAAGGTCTCCTTGGTATATATAGGAGACTAGGATATACAATTACAACTAATGGACCCAATCCGACATAAATAAAACAACAATACTAATGTAATATGCCCCAATTAAAGGGTAATGTGCCACAAATTAGGGCTTAACATTGGGATTTACTTCAGGGGGTGGATGTCATTGACATGCAAGGCCATGTATGATAGTCATCCTCACGAGCACCTTTGTAAAGGAAATGATTAGAAAATGAGGTACCGTTTCCTCATCATTGTGTCTTTCCAAACCCTTGTTTGAATTTTTCTTTATAGCTTTAACCTTTTTCAACTTTAGACATTTAATTTTTGAAGTCCTTAAATGTAAAATATGAATTCATTGCACACGACTTGTGGTGATGGCCTCTTAATGAGGGGGTAGAGCTCATGCTTCTCTCTTTCTTGTTTTTTAACACTTTTATTTTCTTGTTTGTTTCTTTGCCCTGCATTTTGAATTAGGGATTTTTCTCTTTCTATATCATTTTTTTTTTACAAATCTCCATCAACCTCATGCATTCAATCCCCTTCTTCTCATGGAATTTTGAAGCACATACCTTTTTGGGATACGTGTATCAACCAACCCAAAATAAAGGACAATCGATAGGGAATAGATGGAATATGTTATTCATGGTAATGGATATGGACACATTACCCCCATGAAGGGTTTTCAATAGTACATATTTTTCCCGCGAGTGACAACACTTGACTAGAAGATGAATATGATCACCAAGGTAAGACAAGGAAAAAAGTATAAATTCAAAGCATGAAGATGCATTATCCAATTCAACCCATGATGACCATTTTCATTCCCTAAGTATTGACATTATCACTCGATATGAAGTGTCAGAAAAATATACTTGAGTATGTAAATGCACCCTATCATAAGAGTGAGCTAAGTTGAGCATATAATGAAAGGCATATGTGGAAAACTATCTATAGAGAATCTGAAATGACATCATCAGATCCGTTGTCTAAAATTTGGATCATGGAGAAAAATTTCTCCTCTAGTTACCCCTAGAAATGAGGTGATAAAAAAGACTATTTTTTTTATCACCATTTAACTTTCCCTAACATTTGGACATTATCTTGAGCAAATCATGTCTTCTATTTCTATACAAGTTTGAAATGAATATATAAAATAACTATGATACAAGGGAGGGAAGATAACATTTTTCAAAAGTTGTAATGTTTAGTTGCTACTTTTTTTATTTTTATTATTGAGGGTTTAGGTTTTTTTTGTTTGTTTGTTTGTTAATTGGTCTGGACCATCTTGACATCGGGATTAACCTTTGGCTTGAGAAACCATGACTCAGGGGCATCTAAGACATCAAAATCACCTGGGGATCGCACCCGACCTAAGCCACACCAACCCTTAACATGGTTGGATTTTTTGTCCCCACAGGTTTCAAACTGGTGACTTTTCAACACGGAGTGGCTTAACAACACACTCCGTCACCGACTTTCCTGCACCTCGGGGATGAGTTTAGGGGTTTTTTACAAGCAACTCAAAGGTTGATATTCTTAGGTTGTGGCTAATAATTTAAGGGTTTTCCCTTTTTCCATTATTTTTAATTATCTTGCTACCCTATAACATATTTTTGTGCCTTCTAGATATTATTTTATTGAATGAGGCTAATGTCCTAAAAAAGTAGTCCATTCCCATGATCCTTCTAAAGTTTAGTTCTACCATTTAATAAAGTTTTTCACAATATTTGGTTTGGAAGCTTCTTGTTTCTTTTATTGATTATCCTTATTGGACCATAAACCTCTTGTTCAGTTTCTTACACATCCATAATGGTTGTCACAAGATTTTCAAGTTTCAAGATGCCTTCCTTAGGTAGCTTAAATAAAAAATTAGATATATCTTCAAATGGGTTAACAACTATAACTTGCAATTGATTGGTTAATCCTTCCAACTATTAGGAAAGGTCCGCAATATATTGGTGATAATTGTATATTTTCTTGTAGACAAGGAACTATTTAAATTCACTCAAAGGTACAACTTATATTTGACTTCAAAGACCTTGATGACATATGTTTTAACTCCTTTATCCCTCAAAGAATTTCTAAGGAAACAAAATTCCAAGTCTAATGGAATAAGTTAGACTTAATGTAAAAAGTTGGAACTCTTCTATCCACCCAAGTATTACTAAGGCAACAAAATTTTGTGTTTAAAGGAGTAAGTGGACAATGTAAAAGGTTTGAAAAATAGTTTTTCCTATAATATGTGTTGTTACTATATGCAAACTAAAAAAAAAAGTTTCTCCTCCTAGGCCATTTTATTTGTGCTCATGATCTCTTTATAATTGAATTAACCCTCTTGTTAATGTGAAAGAAATATAGAGCCATTATCTAATAATCTTGTAGTTTAGGGACAAAGGAATATAGGGCCAAACCTTATTGAAATTTTTCTAGTGATTCAAATTCTTTTAGTAATTGAAAGTGTTACATGATTTTAATATTTCAATATTTGAATTCATTGTCATTAATCTTAGGCCTAAGAACAAAGAGATTGTTGATATAAAAGATGGTTTAATATCTTTAAGATAACATGATGAGGATAAATCCCCCTACATTGTTAAAGAGATGGTACTCCTCTATCAATATTTCACACTTGTACAAAAAAAACTATAAAAGACTAAGTTTTCAAAAGATAAATATCCACATGAAAAAGATGCTTGAGAGAGGACCAATTTCATTTAAGAAATGAATATTCAAAATATGATACAAGATGGTAAATCATTGTAAATCATAAGCATAAGGAAAATATAACATCTCCATCATATCATGGTCAAAATAACAGATCAATGGATCATACAAGAAACATATCTTGCATTTACTGAGAACTTGTTATGATTACTGCATTGGACTCAAAAAATATTTTGATGGACAATACATTTGAAACCTTATGCATTAAAATCAAAGTCTCAAAAATCACTAATGTAATGCCCCAAATAGTTCTATAGGGATCCTAAAAAAAATATAAATGTTTGTATTGAAAATTATAATGTTTGAAATGTTTATCAAACAATAAAAGGTATCCATCCTTCAAAGAGGATTGGGATTGCGCTCCCGCAAACCATGAAATCAAAGAAAGACTTGGAAGACAGAAAAGGAAACGGTTAGGGATTGACCTTTGGTTTTCAAAAATTTCTGAAACAAGAAAGGTTGTGTGACTACCAACTAAGAAAAGTGAAATAATGTGATTGCTTGACTTACTATGATGGATGGAGGGTTCTCACTATTTTCTTGTTGGAGTGAATTTTGTAGAATTTTCAGCTATAGGTTACGTGTTCATTGTAACTAACTTTCGTTGATCTGGCTCAGTTATTTTTATCAATGATTTCTTTAACCATAATTCGATATACTCTTGTATGGGAGCAATCATTGTCTCATCTTTAATCATTGCATTGAATAATTCTTTCTCATTATATCTATTATCAAAACTGAGTTGATGCAACGTGTCTTCAACATCTTTGTTCTTGTTTACATAGCGAATCAACTATTTTTCTACCTCCTCTTTCGAATGTTCAATTATTTTATTGAACTCAATTTCCCATGAAACTTTTAAGGCATCCAAATGTTCTTGTAACTAATCCATAGAGAGTAGAATTGAGTCCATTATTAAGTGTGGGTCCCTTAGTTCTTTTGTCAAATCAACAAGTTTTAGAAATAAATAACCCCTCTTGCCACTTATTTTATCACATTCCCCAAGTAATTATTTTAAACATTCAATTTTTTCCAACCATCCAACATTGATATGCCTTAATCTAACTTTTGACAAGAGATTTTGTTCTCTCCTTTACTTGTCATTCATGTTAGATATTTTAGTAGAGAATGTACCAACAACTTCCTGATAGATTTTTTCATCATTATCCAGGTCCTTTTGGAGGTATTCTTTGAAATTTGTAATCCTTGAAGAAAGTATAGTAGAACTAGTACCTAGTTCCCATATTTCAATGATCAAGGAATTTTTTTTCCTGATATTCTCTCCAATGTATTGTCTGATGGCTATCAATAATTTTGAACCACCCCTTATCCTAGAGCTATATTCTGGAATGTCTTTCAAAGTATTAATAGGATGGATGGTGGAAATTGGCTCGACGAACAAAGGCTTCTACGATAAGACATTCTCTAATTCTCTTATTTTTTTCTTTCAATATCTAGTTTTCTATTTCAATTTCATTAATTGAGGACTTAATCACCTCTCTTGTTGCTTCATGAAACTGCATGACGTTTGAGTATTTTACCCCAGGTAGACCAATCTTATAGTTCCATTTTTCAGCAACCTTTTTATTCTTCAAATTAATTTCTTCAATCAATATTTTTATGCTGAAGGCATATTTTAGGGATAGCTTTTGTTGAAAACCTGTCAACTGGTTGACAGGTTGACAGGTTTTCAAATACCACCTAACCAATACTACTTTTCAAATAAATGTATCCACCTGTCACATTTCATTTAAATCCTTTGCAATCAGTCTAGTGTTCAATCATACTTATCTAAAGAATTACTGCAACTGCCTCCTTTCATTCTTATCTACAAAACTTTGCCTCATTGATGCTCTTGTGTATTTCATACCTACAACCGTTGTGTTAAATTTCCCGATGGTCACATCATATAAGATTCCCTCAGGCCATCCATAAACCCTCTCACAGTCCTTTGCGACTACACAACTCGCAGTGAAGTGGAGAGAATGTGTTGCCTCCCTGGATCCCCTGAGGAATTCCTATTTGGGGACAAATATCACTTCCCCTGCACCATCAAAACCGCCTACAGAGCCAAGTAGAGAGGCCTATACACCCCTCATTTTCTTCCTTAACAATTCCCACATCAAGCACATTGATTACCTCCAACAATCTTGCGCTCACAGGATCTAGATCGTCTGCTTACCCGATTGGAAACTGCTATTGGAATACCTATAGGGAAAAATCAATTCCACTGATTCCATACTGTAATATTCCAGATATAAAAAAGTATTCAAAACAGAAATAAATAGTTAGAAATGGTATATGAACAACAATATAACCAGAACAACACCACAATAATACCAAAATGATACCAGAATAACACCAGAAAGAGCACTTTGATTACTGAGAGCAATGTTCAGTTGCCTCTTTGAGGGGGAAACCTCCAGCAGAGTAGAGCTTTATTACAATAATATCCAAGACAAAATTTCTCATACCCTCGACTCCTATTTATACTAAATATGTTTATCAAAATAACCATATAAAGGAATATCCTTCTAGAAGCGGAAGCTTCTATTAGGTCTTCTTACATTGGACTTATTCTTCCTTATTTCTAAACCTTATTAATATCGACCTTTATTACATGGAAATATATTATTCTACCTACGTGAGGGCTTAGGTCCCTAACATGCCCCCCCCTTAAAAAACAACCTTGTCCTCAAGGCTTGAGATGGGGAAATTGTTGCTGAATGGTAGTCAGTTCCCAAGTGGCATTGAATGGAGTTGTATCTTGCCACTAGACTAACACTTCCTTGATGGTTTGCTGATGCAGTCGACACTCACGCTGGTCCAAAACTACTTGTGGATGTATTCAAATGGATCCTTCTTCGTCCAACTCAGGAAGGTTGTTTTGAGTTTGGAAATTAGTTCCAATCAACTTCTTTAAGTAGGAAACATCGAAAATGGGATGGAGCTTAGAGTGACTGGGCAAAGCTAACTGATGGGCCACTTGTCCCACACACTTGAGAATGGTATAAAGACCATAAAATTTGGGAGCTAGTTTCTGACAATGATCAACCTTGAGGGAATTTTTCTTGTAAGGTTGCAGTCGAAGAAACACCTGATCCCCTTCTGCAAATTCACGTTCAGAGTGACCTTGATCTGCTTGTTGCTTCATGCGATTCTGGGCCATGACCAAATTTTCTTTGAGGGTATGGAGAATAACCTCTCAAACTGTAGGCATTTGGTCAACCACCTGGACCTTCGAGACACTTGGAAAATATGAGAGAACTGAAGGTGGATTTTGTCCATATACCACTTCAAAAGGAGTCATGCACGTAGCTGTATGGTATGAAGTGTTGTACCACCATTCAGCTAGTGGTAACCATTGAGGCCATTGACTCTGCCTTTTCGATGAAAAACACTTCAAATATGTTTCCAAACATTTATTGACAACTTCAGTTTGACCATCAATCTAGGGATGATAAGCTGTGCTGAGATGCAATTGGGTGCCTTGTTGCTTGAACAATTCTTGCCAAAAAGTGTTGGTGAAAGTTGGGTCATGATCAGAAATAATAGAGTGCGACATGCCGTGAAGCTTGAAGACCTGATCCATGAAAAGTTGAGCCACAGTAGATGTTGTAAATGGGTGTTGAAGAGAACATAAATGAGCATACTTAGAAAGACTATCAACTACCACCATGATGACTATTTTATTGCTCGATTTAGGTAAGCCTACAATAAAATCCATATAGATATCCTGCCAAATAGAAGGTGGAATCGTAAGTGGTTGTGCTTGTTGGCCCTTGACCAAGTTTTGAAGAATACTTGGTCATATTCGACGACTTGTGGGACTGCGACAACTTGCCAAGGAAGGAGCGCAACGCGAAGAGGAAATTAAGGAAGCAAGACCTATTTTTGGGTCCATTTTAGGGTTTTGGGTTGATGTAATGGGAAAGGGATGTCGACCCGTGGGTTTACCCACGCCTAGGCCCATTTTGTAATATATAAATAGGCAATGTAAATAGAGGAGTAATGTAGTAATGTAGTAATGTAGTACATCTATGTGATGTTTAACTGAAATCTTAATGCTAGTAACCAGATCTGTGTGATCGGATGTATCTTAGAGTTCTCTGTGCATGAGATCAGAAAGATAAGTTCAAGTTGTTGTAGTCTTGTGCTGAAGATCAATGAAGAAGGATCTAGTGAGCTGTGCAGATCTTCTGTCTTGTGCAAAGTAAGGGTCATTGAAGCTCTGTGCTGTAACTACTTGACCAAGATAATATAAAGAAGACTTTGTGGACGTATCCCTAGGGAGGGGGTGAACCACGGTAACTGTGTGTATAGTGCTTCGCTCTAATGTGTTTTATCTCTTTCTTGGCTAAGTGCTTGATGTGATTAAGTAGATCTAGTTATGCTCTGTGCTGATGATATATGAATGAATGTTAGATTTGATATATAAGATGCTTAGTGATTGATCTGTTGAATCTAACCTATATTCCTGTGGCTAAGTACTGAATCATCTTTAGTATAAGTATTCACTGCGATGCTCTGTGCTATCTATGAAGTATCATACGGGTTAAATATTGATGAAGGATCTATGCTAAGTGCCCTGTTAAAGATATAATCGCAGATCAGTGTCCCGGCTAAGGTTGCAGACATCTGAGTCCTACAACCACCCCCACCTCTACCTCGGGTGAGACTTCATCTACTTCGTAGATGTTTCCGAAAGGGCTGGTTGTTAGGGTTTTTTTGGTGTGCTCTTGAGCGTTGAACCCTGGGTACGCCCTTGTGCCAACAGTACTGTGCTGGGAGATTTGAGTGTTTCGCCCTTTTTGCATTGACACACATCACATTCAACCACAAAATTATGAACGTCCTGTTTCATACCCTCCCAGAAAAAAGAACGTTTGACTTGGTCATAGGTTTTGGTAAACCTGAAGTGCCCAACTGTGGGTGTAGCATGCAACTCAGAAAGTACTGTGGATTTAAGTTTTGAATATTTACTTAAATACAAACTAGCTTGTATCGAAGCTCATCATTGAGCCAAGAATACCTTGGGGAAACTGGAGAATTGGACTGCAATTGTTGTATCATATGTAGACTTTTGGGATCTTGTAGCCATTCATGGGGAACAACTTGGAGCCAATTTGGTACAATGAAAGAGAGAGAAAAAAGAGACCCTTCACCTTCATATTTCCTGGAAAGTGCATTAACAACCACATTGTCTTTTCCTTTCTTTTAAATGATCTCATAATCATATCCAAAGAGCTTAGTCACCCATTTTTGTTTCTCGGGGGAGGAAAGGTGTTGTTCCAGAAAATACTTGAGGCTTTGATGATCTGTCTTAATTTGGAATCGTTTCCCTAATAGATAAGGGCACCAAAGATCCACGACATGCAAAATAGCCAACATTTCCTTTTCATAGATTGATTTACCCAAATTTCTCTCGGACAATTGTTTGTTGGTAAAGGCCAAAGGCCAACCCTCTTGCATAAGGACAATGCCAATTCCTTTCCCGGAAGCATCACATTTCAGGACAAAGGTCTTTGTGAAATCAGAAAGGGATAGGAATGGAGTGGTGCACATGGCCATATTCAAGGTTTGAAAAGCCTGAGTAGCTGCTGGAGTCCAAGTGAAATAATTATTTTTAAGGAGTGCAGTGAGAGGTGCCACAATCTTTCCATAATTCTTAACAAACTTGCGATAATAACATGTTAAACCTAGAAATCACCGCAATCTTTTGAGAGTCTTTGGGTGAGGCCAATATTGTATAGCTTTAATCTTTTTAGGATCCACCCTGATGCCATCCTTGCCAACAATATGACCCAAGTACTCGAATTCCGAGGTGCCAAAAGAAAATTTAGATTGTTTGAGGAAAAATTGATGCCGAGAGAGTATATGGAGAACTCGATCCACATGAGCAACATGGGTTTTCCAGGTCTTGCTGTAGATGAGGATATCATCAAAGAAAACTAAGACAAAATGATGGAGAAAAGGATGAAAAACATGATTCATGAGGCTCTGGAAAGTGGAGGGAGCATTACACAAGCCAAATGGCATGACCAAAAACTCATATTGGCCCTCATGAGTTCTGAAGTTAGTTTTAGGAATGTCTGCCTCTTTCATATGGTTCGGATGGTATCCACAACGAAGATCAATCTTAGTAAATAATTGGGCACCACTTAATTCATCCAAGAGGTCATCAATGACAGGAATGGGAAATTTGTCTTTAATGGTGAGTTTGTTGAGGGCGCGTAAGTTAGGACACATGCACCAAGAACCTTCTTTATTAAGGACCATTACCACAGGAGAAGAGTAGGGGATTGTACTATGGCATATAACACCTGCATTGAGCAATTCTTGAACCATTTTCTCAATTTATTTTTTTTGGGAAAAGGGGTGACGATAGGGACATATATTGGGAGGAAGGCTTCCTGGGACAAGGGGAATGGAATGATCATGAACACCACGGGAAGGAGGGAGTCCCTAGGGAGTGGAAAAAACCACTTGATGTTTAGAAATGATGGATTGGAGGTCCTACGACATAGAGGGTGTCTCAGTTTCTTGTATGGCATGGAGTTGGGAAATAATTCCAGAATGACCTTTCTTGAGAAGTTTTCCATGCGATGGGAACTAATGATATCCAGGGAACCGACGGTGATGCCTTGGAACTTATATTGTTGGCCCTCCTGGTCGAATTACATGGTTAATTATTTAAAATCCATGATAATGGGACCCAAATTCCTTAGCCATTCTGCACCCAACACAATGTCACAACCACTCATGTCGATAGCAAACATATGAGATTTCAGGTGGCATTCGCCAATTTGGAGACACACATTTTCACATTGCCCTCCACATTTCATGGACCCACCATTGGCAATCATGCTTTGGAAATTATTTTCTGCACAAATATAACAATTAGTTTCTTGGGAAATGCGGCGATGAATAAAATTATGGGTTCTTCCACTATAAAAAAGAATGATGACCTTCCTATGCTTGATGTAACCAATTAGCTTGAGGGTTTGGGGAGTAGAGAAGCTAGTGAGAGAATTTACGGAAATGACCAGTTCTACTTCGGGAGGGTTTGAGGGAGCGGTGATGTCAGTGGGTTCAGGTGACACAAACACAAGGGGAGCCTCAACATCCTTTTCTGCAACATCCTCCGAGATGGCCATAAAAATCTTTTGTTCCTTACACTCGTGTCCTGGAAAATTATTTTCATCACAATTACAACAAAGGCCTTTGAGTTGGCGTCATCCATTTATGCCCTGGTCAATTTCTAGATCTTTATTGGAGTAGAAGGAGGAGGGGGAGTTACAGGTTTAGTGAAAGGAATAAAGGAGGGTTTTATGTTTTGAGAAGAGACAACCTGTTGTGATTCCTTAGCTATTTTAGTAGCATCCACCCAACTCTGAGGCCGAGCCATGATGACATGAACACAAATATCATCCTTGAGGCCACTGATAAAACATTCTTGGAAAAAATCATAAGACATGCCCTCTGTATGAAAATCCAGTCTCTCAAAAGAAGCTATAAAGTCTTCCACGGTGCCATATTGTTTCAACTTTGTCAAACGACCTAAATGGTTGGTGTCAGTGTCAAAGAATTCAGAAAGCTCTTCCACAAAGTGTGTCCAAGCCACATACTCTTGGCGAGCATTTTTTCTCCATTGCCACCATTGCCAACGTTCTTGATCTAAATGGAGAATACCATACTAGATTTTGGCCAACTCATCTGTAATGCCATATAAGGAGAAATAATGTTCCATTTGAGTTACCCAACTAGTGGGATCTGATCCATCAAATTTGGTCACATCCACACACAGAAGGCTTAGGTCACGCTAAAAGTGATGGGGATGAAAATTTTGGGATTGAGAGGAAGTTTCACCTTCGATATGAAAAGGTGGGTTAGATAAGGGAAGATATGTAGGGATATGCAGCTTGGTGCAGATCATCATAGCGACTGATTCAAGGTGGGCAGTAATGTCTTCTTTGAGATCTTGTTTGATTTTGCCGATTGAGGCGACGATGGAGGAATGCATCTTTTGATTTATGGTGGAAATATTGGCACTGAGTTTCCACACTTCTTGTTGGGTTTCTATGAAATTAGAGTGCAAGGTAGTGAAGCGAGCTTCCAAGTCTTGGCTATATGTATGGGCCAGGATGACGAGGGAACGCGAAAAGGGCCAGGTGGGACCACACAGAAAATGGGTTATGGGTGAAGTGGATCACAATGATCAGGGCGATGAGTGGAATCCAATGGGGTAAAGACCAAATAAGGGTGTTGGAAGGGGGTAGGGTCCACAAAAAAAAAATTGCTGAAAAATGAGAAGTATGACTGCGATAAGGGTGAAGAGAGAAATCCAATAGAATAGGTCTTAAATAATGGGGAGATGATGAAATGACCAAATTATTAACAAGAAGAAATGTGTAGTAATTTCACTACTAGAATGCAGGAGACACAATTGCACTACAATATATCTAGTTTTTTCTCTTTTTATTTCCATCCCAAGGGTTAGGTATTCAAGGGTTCTACAGACAAGGGTTTTCCCTATGCTATATCTCTCTGATATACATGCGGGGTCCAACAGTAGTACTTGGCCCAATATCTCAGGGCACCAACTAAGGAGGCTAGACCGTTCCCTTAGATGTACTACTCAACTAACCAGGTACTAGAGAGTATCTTCTCAAGTGTTTTTTTCGAAGGCACTATAGCAGTCAGGCAGCTGATCAATTTATCTATGGAGGGATTTAGGAGATCTAGGTCGATCCGTATACATTTGTTTTCTGATGCACTACAACTCGAAGGGGTACCAACAGGGGTTACAAGGGTGGCCAACATATGTGCGCTTAAGGACCACTTGTATTTCTTGCGTGTATGAATCCCCAAATGTGAGTTTATGCACGTAACGACAGATCTTTGTAGCTTAAATATGTTAGAATATGTCTCTACCCTGAAAAAAAAAGTTAACCCACAATTTTATGCTTAGGAAGGTGCTCTGATACCACTTGTAATATTCCAGATATAAAAAAGAATGCAAAAGATAAATAAATAGCTAGAAATGGCAGATGAACAACATTATAACCAAAACAACACCACAACAATACCAAAATGATACCAGAATAACACCAAAAAGAGAACTTTGATTACTGAGAGCAATGTTCACTTGCCTCTTCGAGGGGGAAGCCTCCAACGGAGAAGATCTCTATTACAATAATATCCAACACAAAAGTTCTCATACCCTCAACTCCTATTTATACTAAATATGTCTATCAAAACAACCATCTAGAGGAAGATCCTTCTAGAAGCAGAATCTTCTATTAGGTCTTCTTACACTGGACTTATTCTTCCTTATTGATAGGCCTCATTAATATTTACCTTTATTACATGGAAATATATTATTCTACCTACGTGAGGTGTTAGGTCCCTAACACATACAACCCATTCTAAAAGCTACCATCGAGGAATACAATTAGCAAAAAGATGGGTTGAAGGGAAATTGCAGGCTATCCTCAACATTAAATACTGGCATTAAATGTAAAAACAACAATGTTGGCAAGGGTGTGCCGATAATGTTTTTATCCCAATTCCTTCCAGACCCTCTTGAATATGTACAATGTGAAGGAATTTTTCGAGGATAAGGTTTACTATGCCCTTGATGTCAAGGTCAAGGATAGTCCCAAGAAGCATGAGTGTATTACTATACAGAGGAAGAGTGGTTGTTGCAGGGAAGGGTTTAACTTTGAGGCGAGGTATAAGCCATTTGCGTTGTCACCCAATAACTGGAATCATGTCATGGAGGTGTTCGTGCTTGGGAAGGAATGGTAGTTCGAGGACTGGATTTTTAAGGACTGTGCTGATATATTCAATAAAAGTAAGTTTTTATTTTCCTTTTTAATTTTTCTATGCATCTTCCCAACCCCACAAGTGCCATGGTTGAATTCTCAGACTTAATGCCTTTTTACATGAAGTAAGGTGATTGAGATTTAGTTGAGTAAGGATTTAGTTTTCAATTGTAATATCATGCCGATGGTGTGTCAATATATAGTGGATGGTGTTGGTGTTTATAGTCCCGAGGCTTTACATTCTCTTTGAAGATGATAGTGTGGATTTTGTTAGATCTGTGAGGTAGTGGAATGTGAAGATAATTTCAGTATGATATTTAGACTTCTCTGTCACTATTTAAACTATTGTCAAGTTTCCAAATCCCAGAACTCTTTGCAGAACTCCATGGTGAGGTCCTTGGAAATGGAAACCAGTATCAATTGATCTCTCATCACTTCTCATTCGATCATTCTCTATTGGTAAACCACCAACCCTACCAAAACATAAGATAATATCGACTTACGTATATACCGGCTCTGTCATTTGATCATTCTCGATTGGTAAACCACTAACCCTACCAAATCGCTAACTCTGTATACATCTGCTAGACGAAATATCACTAAAATTTTTACATAACTCTATAAGAGGTTAAACCATTTTTATTGGCTCGCAAAATTTTAATTTCAATCGTAAGTTAGAGTTTTATGAGATTGGAATTCTTTTATGGAAGCAAATATTGTAAATTTTGGAAGTTACCATTTTTTTAGACCAGGGATTTTTGATGGAAGTATCTCTAGTGAATATTTGAGTGGGATGGTTGAATGGAATGAAATAGTAGGGTTTGAAGGAAAAAATAATAGAGTCAATTGAACTATGGTGACCTCGGTTGGTAGTTGGTGATATTGTTCAAACACTAACTGGATACAACCATAATTTTTAGTTCCTAAATTGGGTGAAATGTGAAATGTGAAATGTATGTAGTTTTCGAGAATAGTTGTATATAATAGTTGATGTACTACTTCTGAAGCTATAATATCTTTAGACATATTCTTCTCCAGGAATTTTCATGTTGTGAACACAACTTCTACACGGGGACTTTTCTCTCCAACCTGGCAATAACACAAAGAAAATATTTTTTGGGACCAAGAGTGTAATGAAGATGTTATGTGAAATTGTGCATCTCCATATCGTTCAAACAATGGGTTTTGCGATTGTCCAACATGGTGTAAATGTTTTTGTAGTAGATTTGGTCTCCACAAAGGATATATAATGTTCCCTCATGTTTCTCATACCCATAAACATTCACTTGTTTCCATTGTCCATACTTCTGAGACTTCCAAACCTGTAACATGCAAAGTTGTTATTTTTAAGAAACTCTGAAATGGAAGAAACCAACTTCAAAAAATGAATCCAAAAATAAGAACTTGCTTGCTACATATTTCTTTATTTTCATCTAGGGAACACTAATCAACCTTGTGGATACCTCTTGGAGCTCTCTCACTTCCAATTATGATTTCTATCAGTTGGCACTATCTCCTCTTGGAGCTCTCTTACTTCCAATTATGATTTCTATCACTTGGTACTATCTCCCTACGTTTTATTGAATTATGATAATTAATGATGTCATTTGTTAAATATATTCATATTCACTATAATGAAGGAAAAAAAACAAAGTAATTAATATGTCAAATTTTTCCTTACCAACTTGAGATGAAAAAGGGAGTTGCGAGTACATTATATTTTTTTTTAAATTTATGAATGTGCATGTTGTAATGGCCGTTTTTCATATAAATGGGTGTGCAGGCTTAAGCTCCTCAGCGTTCATACCATTCTATTTTGTCATCTTTACTTTCTTTTTAATCGTGTCTGCTTCCACGATTTACCACATCTACCTTAATAAGTACAAAATTACAAATCATTAAATGCTTTACATACTTGGTGTTAGATCAACCCCACACTTTGACACCAACATAAATAATATTTAATATTATATATTTCTCCCCCTAAGTCCAAAAATATCATCTCTCTTATATATTCACATTGAACTTGGTGGTGTTGAATG
>JZKD02S1668744.1:683877-703730 GCA_000966675.3 Picea glauca
TATATATATATATATATATATATATATATATATATATATATATATATATATATATATATATATATATATATAATTTTTAATGTCGAGGTGCTAATGAAAGTGGTGGGTAACTTAATAAACTTACAAATTCAATTTCTATGCCTATGTTATAACTACCGACCTCATTGATTTTGCCACTTTGAACCCTTGGAAATTCACTAGTTTCAATCTACATATGCTCGATACTAAAAAAATTTTACTACCTAAAATTCAATTGGGAAAAAATTAAGCAATATATATCTTACAAATAATAAAACATATTATTTTTTGAAAATTTTAGAAAATCTAAATTAATAATCATAACATTCAAAACCCCAAAACCCTTCAAAAATTGTTTCCAATCATCTCCACATTATATCCTCATAGAACCCTTCAAAAATTGTTTCCCATATATCCTCTTCGATATAATGTGTGGATGTAAAAGATGATCCCCCCATTAATACTAATACTTGTGAAATTGAACTAAATACACTAAAAACAAAAACAAAGAAACCTCTTCGACTACATTTAGAAAAATTGTGAGTTCTATATGAAATTAAAGTAAAACCGTGAATTCTATATGAAATTAAACTTTAAAGTGTATTTTTATTTTAAATCTACAATATAAAATTATCATTGCAATATCAATAATGAAGAACATGATAAATAAACTCAAAATCCTTTTATTGTTTTCAGTAGCGAGGTTACATTGAATATAAATAAGTCATCATGTAGTTCCTCCCTAGCCCACTGAACTTTATGTCCCAATCATACTTGTGTTGTAGTCGTGTTTTTTTTTTGTGTCTACGACTTTTTGCATAATAGAAACAAAGCATATATGGGTCGATCAAGATTTTGTGAGTGTGCATTGATTGAGCATTCTTACCAGAAGCTTTTTCCAGTAGATTGAGTTTTTGGGCTGTTGTGATTGCTGATTGATTGAACTTTTGTGGCAATGGCTTCAATTGGGTAAGAGTGGTGGTTAGCCTCGTCCCTATAAGTCGTGGTCAACGAGAACTGATAATTGGGGACCGACAAACTGAAAAACTCACTATAGCTATTGATATCATATTGAACCATAAGTGAATGGAGTCAAAGTCAAAGGCTGATAGTGAAAATTTGTATTGCGTCTATGTAGCCATTGGACAAAAATGTTTGACCGTTGCACAATTGGTTCAAATTGTCTCGAAAGCATATGATTTGGAATATTCACCATGGCTTATAGTCTCAAAAGTAGATGCTTTGGAATATTCATTATGGTTTATAGTATCGACGAACAAATTCTCACAAGTTGATTGTTTGCTATTTTTTTTTATATAGAAATATGTAATCAACCTAGAAATTCTCGTATTGAACTCGAATTGGCGTATCAATACGCGAACCGAATTGTATCATCAAATTTCAAATTTTGTGAGCCGATACAGTCAAATTTGGTAACTATGGTATATAGTAGTGCCACTATCTTTTTTGAACATCTAATAATTACTTATTAAAATCGTATTAAAACTGTGGTAGCCAAGCTAGGATTTTTGTTTTGGGGGTTTCAGTGCAATTCCATCCCTAGGGAATTTAGGGGGAGATTTTACATTGATGATGATGGCCAATATCACAAATATATTAGTATCTGGCCTCCTCTCCCATGATCACGAGGTCTGGATCCATCCTGGTCAGAGTACATACCATCTGTGAAGACAATACCAATGCTACATCGAAATTCCAACACAATGGAAACATATCTAATTATCGAACGATATGTCACACACAATTAGAAGATAAAAAACAAGGTGGAAGAGGAAATGATTATCATAGAAGAAGTGGTTATGGAGGCAGAATAAGGGGTCGAGGTGGTCGAAAAGGTGGCATAAGTCGTTTCTTTTGACCATACTATTTTATTTTCTTTAAGGATGACCACATCACTGTAGATTGCCCTCCAAATTAAAGGACTAACTTGAAATTTTGCAACATGAAATGTCTAAACATGAAGAAAATTAGAATGTGGAATCATATTGATATATAATGTTTCTATTCCAAAGAACAAGAATATAAAAAATACTTCATCATTCCCATTCGCCCGTTAAGGGAGTATGCTAGTTTTAGATTCCTTGTTGAAAGTCACATGGTGCAATGTGACAGACTCCTAAAAAATTAATGGCTCTTGGCAAGACAACTCTTGTGTTATTTCTTCATTTTCCAACAATCTTTGTGTGTCCCAATCAAGGTCTTCTTCTTCTGCATCAACTTCCATGTCTTCAGATTCAAGTAAATGAATTCCCTTTTCTCCATTTTGAGTTACATATCTCTTTCTTTTGAGTGCTATAGGGGAATTATGACTTTTCCCAATATTTCCTTGTGGGGGGTTTTCATCTCCTCCACCATTAGAATTTCCCAAATGGGAAATATTTTTACCAAGAATGCTTTCCTGAGTGTGGTTTTTTGTCAAAGAACTTCTTTGTGACATGTTTGGTGAACCGATATTAGGGTTACCACATCTCATGGTTCGACCCTTTTGTTTATAATGGTTATGTATTAGTGCTAAGCAAGGTATCAATTTCATCATGAAATTTATTAGGGATAACTTCCATGGGGTTCTAATTATCCCCACCTCCTTTAAACTAAGTAGTATTTATAAAAGATGACCCATAGTCGATTGCAGACATATGTGCTATGAACAAATAATTGGAGTAAAATCCTGGAATTTCAAGGACTTTTGTTAGTTTGAAACTATCAAAATGCTTAGCAAGTTCATCTAGGAGGGAAATGTTTTTGACAATAATTTCCCCAATTTTCCAAGGTAATGGAATAAACTACTTTTTTCTCTTCTCATTAAAGAAGTGTTCCTAGAACTCCTATTGTTTACAAACTTCAATAAAAAAAAATATCTCACACATAGAAAGGGAGTAAGGAGGGTTTCTCGTCGAAGCCGTGCAATATTGTGTAACTGAAATCATCTAAGGTTTCAAAAACCCCCTTTTCTACCAAAAAGGAAACAACTTCTATAGACAATCTTGATGTGTTAGGACCATAGACTAGCTTTTTCAAAGTAGACAAGAAATCATTCTGAACTTCATAAAAATTATATGGAGATTTGTGTCTCCATAATGTTGGATACCAAAATTACACAATGTCTTTGCCAAAATCAACACTCCTTGCACGAGGCAAGTAGTTGAAGATATGAAAACATGCTATTGGGAAAATCAAGTAAGAACTCGTGAATAATTTCTTATTTTTTTTTTTCTGAAAATTTACCTTTTGAAAAGAAAATTCGCTCGAAATTATTCAATTCGAGTCAAATAAAACACTCTCATGGACAAAGAGATGCAATAAATACAATACATATCTCGGGACAATAGTTGTAGATTCTTGCCCAATAATTTTGGAAAATAACTAGGCGAACTCTTTATAAGGGTATTTTAGAGAACATACCTCTATATGGGTAGAATTTTCAGAATATTCTAATGGCTTCAAGAGGAAATTGTCTAAGATTTCCATCCCTCCATGGTTGGTCTTTAGAAATCTGTCTGCTTTTGAAATTTTGAATATTGTAGTAGGCTTAGGGAGCCCGAGCGTCCTTCTAAACACTATAGGCGCCAAAGAAATAGAAGCCTTCTGCTGCAACTAAATAATATTTTTTTCGTTGTTGAAGTTTTCAACACACCAGAGAATGAGCTCCTTGAAATTCGATACTTCCAAACAACCTTCCAATGTAATTCTAGAATTTGAAACCTTGTTTGAATTCTTTTCTTCAAGAGGGAGCATTGTGTACCATTTAAGTGCCTCAAACCATTGAAAAGTGTGGTCTTCATGTCCTAATATATTTACAGTGTCTCCACAATAAAGCTCTTTTCTTTTGTTGGGCATATTTGGCAAAGGTTGATTCGAATGAAAAGGTGGCAGTTCTGTATTAATAAGAATTTACAATGAGGATTTTAGTTATCAAATTCTTCCATGTACTTACTTAATATCATACATTGTAGCTTTGAGTTGAAATTGCATGATTTGATTTGGCTTTAAGGCAGAGAAATTACGAGAATTGTGTTATTAAAACAATTTTAATTCACCTCATGGGCTAGTCGATCTGGCAGTACAATTATTAATGTCCTCGAGAAATGGAATAGTGCACCGGGATGTATGGAATTGTTTTTAAGTATGGAGGTGAAAAATGAGTAACGAGAATGCAAAATGATGATTGCAGGATTACAGGATTCCGCGATGCGAGATATGGAAGGGCAGATGTAGGGGAGTTCTGCATCTGCAACTTGAAAATATACTAAGTAAAATAAAGAACAAATTATATGTTGCAAAAGAAAATCGAGTCATTTTGGAGTGAGTGGAATGTGGGTTTGCAAGGTTGCAGGTTACGGGATTGCTTTCTTTTGAAACATTGTTTACCCCCACAATATGAGTCCCACAAAAAGAAAAATGACTAAGTATAGAGAAAAGAAAGAAGAGAGCAGTTAAGTGTTGATGTTTTGGAGACTTATAAAGTTACAGAGTTGTGGTGTTAGGGTAAGGTTAACGCAATCCATAAAAAAGCAAAGGAAAAATAAAAATAAAAATTAAATGTAGAATATAAATAACAAAAAGAAACTCAAACTTTGATCACTGAAAAAATGATCAATAGAGCCCTATGGCCAAACTTACAATTCAACTACTAGTCCCAATTCTTCTAGTAGTTGCAATTGTTGCACGACAAACTTAATTAAAGAATCACATTAACCAAAGATTGAGTGGTCGGGGTTATATCACAAGGATTTGTTGCCAAAAAGCATGTCTCCTTTCCTCCTCACTTTGTTTATGTGTGTCATAATTACTTTTTGACATTACACATTGGAATATAATTACTTTTAATTAGTTTTTGAAACTAATCCTTTGCTCATTAATGTTTAAATACAAAGATAATAATCAAACATGATTGCATGATTATAATCATGAAAATTAAACAACCTTTTTTAATGTATGTCTAATGTCAATATCTCATTATTGCATGATTATAATATAATATGAAAATTAAACAACCTTTTTTAAATGTATTTCTAATGTCAAAATGTCAAAATCTCTTCATTTGTCAGTTGAATTGAATGTGATCACTACAACTAAAGTCAACTTTGTACCTAAATCTATTAAGAAACTTAATATTTCTTATGAATTTGGTCTTTCCATCATTTGTAACACACGTGAAACCTTTAATCTTTGTAAACATTTCAATATCCATAATATTCACAATGATTAGACCTTAGCGTTATTTAACAATGAATAAATATTCGTTAGTCTGTCAACAATGACCCCCAAAAAAATACTTTTGTCAAACTTTTGATAAAGAAAATAAAATGTGTGAACGTTCTCTCTCATTTTCCATTTGAAATTATCATTATTTAATTAAAGTTTTTTTTTTTTTTGCCAATATGCTTGAATGTAATTTTCTATTTGGTCTTTCATCATCTTTTAGTAAACATCTTTCTTCCTAACATCACAAGTTTACCCCTTCTTAATGTAACATCTAATGTAGCATTATGTCATCATGTTAAAGTATGGTTTTCTAACTTTAATCTAGAAAACAAAGTCTTTTGTTTTTCATTTATATGGTGAATGCTAAAATAAACTTCTAGTTGTTGCAATCAATGATTCAATTTTAATGCATCGATCTCATCTTGGTATGGTTTTATGTCCAATTTTGCTTCCATCTTGAATAGGGATTGTGAAGGGTTAATGGCATTGGAACTTGGCTGCTCTTTCTTGAATTCTTTCCACGAATCCTTTCTTGAATCTTCTTGATCTCCCGATTTCCCCTCCGATTTGATCTCTGAGTTAGAGCCTCCATCATCTCTGAACGATTCGAGCTTTCTTACTAGAGCCACCATGAGGAGGTTCATATTGCAACTAATGTCGACAACTTGCACTTCCAACCCCTCAAATATCTCTTTTGTTGGATCTCAAGGGTTAATATGAAGAGACTTGTCAGCCATGGCTAGGGTTTCTGCAACTTCTCTTTAAGTCGATTCATGGATCCTGCAACTTCCCAAAAATACTCAAAAGAAAAAACTCCTCTAATACCAATATGATCTATAAATTGTCGTGGATATTCCACTAGAACAGTTCGTCACAACAGATCTAATAAATAACTAAAATCTTTACTACTAAGGTTATCTTTCCTTTAGATCTTAGACTCTTGATTATTGATTTTATTCTTAAAAAAATGTATGAAATAGTTCAAATGCGAAAAATAGAGAACATAAATAAATACACACACCATCCACAAATAAACACAAGATATGACCCGGAAAACTCAATACAAGAAAAAACCCAACTAGAAGGTGAGGTTGCTTTGCTCTTTTCTTTGGTATAGAAATGATGAAAGTACAAATAAAGAGGCACTTTCCGTGGAGTTTCTTTTGACATGTGGCTTGTATGGCTACTATAGAATCTCTTCTCCTCTATTATTCTCACATAATACCACTCTCAAATGTTTTTCTCAGCTATGGAACAAAATATAATGCAAAAGAATGGAACCCATTCTCCTCCTAGTGGCTCGGTATTTAACATAGCTTGATAGTCATCTAGGGGTTGGTTTTTGACTTCCTCAACCCTCAATTGAGGTAGGGTTTTGAACCTTCTAGAATCTTATTGAAATTCCTCATGTGGCTAGCCCCATATGCATGAGTAATGGGGGTTGACCTGGCATCCTCTCGTACCATGGTGGTCAACATGATAAGTCAAATTGTGGGAGGCATAACGTTTGCATATGAACTCGGATTGATGAACGATTTGCATTGTTGGAAAAGTGTAAGAGTGTATAACACAATTATGGAGACGTCTGCAATTTTCAAACACCAGAACCCCCCAAAAATGTCATTTAATGCCTCAAAATGGACCTAGAAGGTTCTGAACTCCAATTTCCCAAACTCCTGCCACTAAAATGGCCCTCCAAGATGATTCCTCCAATTTTTTCCACTCTAAAAGCATAGAGATAGATGAAAAATAATATAATGATATAATCTAGATCATAACTCCCCATTTAGGGAGGCTTTTAGTCCCTGAAATATTTACTAAATGAGGTGAGTAAAATTTTCCTCTACCTTTTCCCTAGAGTACCACTTTGCTTTGCCTGGAAGTTGTCCTTTCAACCCAATCTGCCAAAGGTCATGTTGCCCCCATCTTGTAGATCCAGATTGCTTTTGCAAAACTGCGTCCTCTACTAACTCTTCTTAAGCATCTGGTGCTAAGTCCTCTATGGAAGGTAGTACTTGCTCCTCCTCTTAATCCAACATGGAAGGCTCATAGAGTTTAAGATTCTCCAAATTCACTACTGAGTAAATGTGCATGTATGGATGTATACTGAGTCTATAGGCATTATCTCCCACCTTTTGCAATACCTCAAAAGGACCATACCATAGATCCTTGATCTTCTTACCAGGACCCTGTAGCATTTTCTTATTCAATTGTAACAATACTCTGTCTCCCACTCTAAATGTTCTCTTTGTTCTATATTGGTCATGTATTTCCTTGTACTTTTCCTACGACTTCTTCAGTGTCTCTTTTACTTTTCCTATGACTTATTCAATGTCTCTTGTACTTACAAATGGATATGTTTGATCTTCTCAATAAATTTATCTACTTTTAATGCATCTCCTATGAGGTCCTCCCTCAATCCTCCTTGTTTTACATATACAACATAAGAGTGAAGGTGGAAAACACCCAAAGCAAGTTTCAAACGGTGACTTACCAATAGAAGTGTGGACTTCTCTATTATAAGAGTGTTGTATATACATCAAATTTTCATCCCAGGTCTTCATATGATTCTGATTGTAACCCCTCAAGAGCTACACCAAAGTCCTATTGAATACTTTTTTCTGCCCATTTGTCTGTGTATGGAATGTTGTAGACCTATTCAACTTAGTGTCCATCTTCTGCCACAATGTAGTGCAAAATGTACTGAGAAATCTGGTATCCCTATTTGAGATGATGCTCCTTGGTATCCCAAAGTGCACCTAGACCTGTTTAAAGAACACATTTGCTACTTCATGTCCCTTGATGGTATTTTTACAAGGCATGAGAATACACATTTTGTTTAACCTATCAATTACCACAAATAAACAGTCATGTCTCTTCTGTGTGGTCGGTAAACCTCCTATAAAATCCATGGAAATGCTTTCCCAAGGTCGAGTGGGTATAGTTAAGGGATGGTATAGACCTTCCTTCCTGTTATTTGACTTGCTGGTACAACAAAGTATACATCCTCTAATATATCGTGCTACATCTTCCCAACACCAAAATGTCTTGCAACCATGGAGGTGTGAGCCTCTTTGATAAGTTGCAGTCGTTCACCTTTAGGGACACAAATATTGTCAAGATTGTATAGTAAACCATTCTAGAAATGATAGTCAGCCTTGTTGTCATGTTCTTCTATATGAACTTGACCTTGTAGCTACTAAAATACTTCTTTGAAGTTCTCATCTTTCATTTATGCCTCTTTGTATGCATCACGGGTAAAAGGATCCATGTGCATCAGAGTTCCCAAAGTTGTAATCTTGGATGTGGGTGGTCGTGAAAGAATTTCTACCAAATTGTTTGTGTTTCCCTTATTATACTTGATTACTAGATGAATTTTTTGTAAAAACCCTATCCACTTGTAATGCATGTTTTGTTGTAGCTTACTCTGGGCCTGTAAATATTGGAGTGGTTGGTGATCTATGTGGATGATATTCTCCTTTCCCATCAAATAGTGCTTCCACTTCTTGACAACTTGAACAAATGCATAGAGTTCGTTGTCGTAGGTAGGGTAGTTGAGAACCGCCCCATGAATTACTTCATAAAAATAGCAGACGAGCCTTCCTCTCTGCATCAGTACTGCTCCCATGGCATACCACTTGCATTTGTATCCACTTCAAAAGGATTTTGTAAATTTGGTAGTGCGAACACAGGTGCTTGAATGGTATTTCTTTTCATCTCATCAAATTCTTTCAACTGATCATTTCCCCACTGGAAACTCTTACCACTGGCTATTATGGCATAGAGTGGTGCAACTACTATTGAAAATGAAGCTATGAACTTCTCCAAGTATCGTGTTGCCCCCAAAAAACTCCTAACTTAAGAAAAAATTGTAGGAATTGGCCATTTAATTATGGCCTCCATCTTTGTGGGATCTATCTTGAGCTCCCCTCCACCAATCACATACCCAAAATACACCAAATATTGTTGAGCAAAATCAAGTTTCTTGAGATTGGCCAGAAACTAGTGATTTTTTAGAGTCTCTAACACCTACATAATATTTGAGATGTGCTCCTCCCATGGAGCACTATAAACTAGTATATCATCCAAATAAACAATAACAAATGAATCTAGATAAGGGCGTAAAACATCATTCATTAGTCTCATATATGTAGTTGGTGCATTGCATAAACTGAATGGCATAACCAACCATTGATACAAAGCTTGCCTTGTCTTGAAGGAAATCTTCCAAGTATATTCTTCTTTGAATCATACCTGGTGATATCTTGATTTCAAATCCAACTTAGTGAAATACTTGGCATGTTGCAACCGGTCCAACATATCATCGATCCTTGGCAGAGAGTATTAATTTTTCAGTTTAATCTTGTTCAATGCCCTATAATTGATACACATTCTCCAAGTCCCGTCTTGGGAACAATTGATGGGTGACCCACAAGGTGAGGTACTTGGTCAAATTACACCCTACTCCAATAGTTGTTGCAATTGCTTCTTCACTCCATTTTCTTTCAGAACAAATAGTCTATACAGCCCAATATTCAACAATGAGGAGTCTGGAAACAACTGTATTTCGTGCTCCACTTCCCTTTTGGGTGGTATCCCTTTATTCTCCTGGAAAACTCCTTTGTATGCTTGTAAAAACTCCTCCAATTAGTGTTTATGCTCTTTAATACACCCATCTTAGGGTGCCTTTACTCTTGTTGACTAGTCATCAAACTGATTTTCTCTTAAGAAAAGTAAAACATATTTCTTACCGGAACTAATCAAATTTTTGTCTTGGTTAGCACTTACCAGTGAGATCTTTGACTTACATTTATGCGTGTTGATGATGTAGGACTTCCCATCCTTGATCAATTGGTACTGGTTGGCTCTCTGCATGAATATTGCATCCCTCATATACATGTAGGGGATTCCAAACACTACTCCACATACATCAAGGGGTACTATGTCAAATTCCACTTCATCAATAAAATCAACACTTACAACAAATTTAATATTACAATGTTTCATTACGTTTATCTTTGCATCCTTGTTTACCCAACCCAATGGATAGGGGTTGGGATGATAGTGAACCTCTAGTCCAAGATTGTTGACTAGATCCACTGCTATGAGATTATCTTGTGAACCAAATTCGAACAAAGCATCTATCTTGGTCTTCTTGACCTGAATCTTGATGTGGAAGAGCTTGGTCATATCCTTTTCTTCTTGGCGATGAAGGCTTCTTAGATTCACCTCCTTCTACACATATGGTTAACAGATTATTTTTCTTTCCTTCCTTCTTGTGGTTCTTCGGGTTCATTTCTAGATGCAGTTTCCAACATTTTTCCTCAGTGTGGCCATCATTGTTGCAATGGTTGCTAGGATCTTTGCACTAATGTGTAGTGGTTGTTTTATTCTTATCTTTACCCCCTTTCCACTTCTCCTTCCCCTCCTTGGAAGGTTTTTGGTGCTCTTTCTACTTTGAACCAATTTGTTGCCCCTTCTTTTAGCCTATATTTTTCCAAGTATTGTGCCTGTACATGTGTCTCATCCATTGTCCTTGGCTTGAAGAGCATCACCTACTTTCATAGATGATTGTGTAAACCCATCAAATACTTGAGGAGTACATCTGGGTTATTGGGAGAGATACCTAGCATGATGGCCATATTTTTGAACTTAGTGGTGTACTCCTGTACACTCTGCCTCGCCTCTTCCTAAAGTAGTGCTACCAGATCCATTGGTCCTTGTTGAGCCTTGTTTTTTCCACATTTCTCACATAATAAAACTGCCATTCTAAGCCATTTTTTCACACTTCATCCATGATATATAACCATTTCCATCATCAAACCTTCAGTTAAGCCTAAATATATCCTGGTGGTTATTAGAACTAGTTTCTAATGTTTTTATTGATTAAAGAGTATTATTACAAAGGTTTTACTTATTACAGTTTATGAAGAATGATTCTTCTACCAACATTCATGTACCATCACTACAGTTCTAGTACCCGACATTGTAGCTTAGAATATTGATGCATCTTAGGGAGAAAATCGAGAACATGGGTTTTCTCTGCAGCAGTGTCGACATGCTCTCACATGTCTCAAAACGTGCCTAGGTCACATGTGTGGACCTCTATCTCAGAAATAACAGTTCAACCTGAAATTAGCAAAAGTTCCATACATTCAAGTTTCGCCTCGATTTTCATGCATATGATATCGACCTGAAGAATCTGAAACATGGGTTTTGTTCACATCACATGAAATTGAGTAGTTTGTGAGTGATTTTTTAGAATATGGAACGATTTAGGAGATATGGTCTGATATTCAACGCTAGTTTGTCGAAAATGCATAAATTCGCCCAAATTTTCTATTATGCCCAGATTTGAAAAAAAACCAAAAACAATGTCCCTATTTCATTTGATTTGAGTTTGGGGGATTTGATTTGATCCTTCCCATCCAATTTTGTGTATAAATATGTAGTCATCAAGGGGAGGTTGGGGGTGAATTAGCTATGCTAGGGATCAAATCCATGTTTGTATATGGATTGATGTATATGTTGTATCCCTTCTATACTCTATTTTAATAAAAGATATAGTTATGGTTTACGATCTCCAATTTCTTGTGAGTCTGTGAGTTATTTCAGCTCTCTAGCAGGATTGACAAGGGCCTACCAATTCCAGGAACACGGAGTTAAGTTGTATCTTTAATCTTAGTTTAGTTTTATTTTGCATCATTTTGCAGTAATTTCACTTTGCATCATAGAAATCAATTTAAGTATTGAACAATAGTTAGTGAGGTAATTTTCAAGCTTGAGCATTCTCATTTAATTGGATGATTGGTAATCTCTAAAATAGATTTTGTTTTATGTGAGAACATATTTCAACTCAGGTAGCATCATTCACATTACAATTAAATAAGTGGCTTGTTTCATTAATTATCCTACTATGTTTCTCAGTGGATGAATATTGTATTCATAAGTGGATTTGACATTTTATAATGTTGGGTTTCTTTAATTGTTGAATGCAATGCAGGGAATTCTAGTTTATCACAGTTATCCAACTTGTCAAAAGTTGATTAATCAATGTTAAAATGCATGAACGCTTGAATATGAACAAGTGCATTTAGAGTTTTGTTGTGAGGTCAAATATGAAATGACAAGTAATTATTTTAACTCCTGGAAGAGATCAAATGAATGTGTTGAACATTACACACAAGACTTTGATAGGGTTATCCATGTACAAAGACAAGACATTTAAATGAAAAGTGCAATACCACTTCAAACGCATAACAATCATGTATTATACCAGCCTGGTTTATTACCTCATCTAATTTAGTCCTATAGCATTAAAAACATGGTTTGCAAAGTCAACTGTAGGATTTCCACTTAAGAACGGTTTAGGATTTTCTCTTGAATGAATGACATAGTTCAAAGTTTGTGTGATCTACAGGGATAGCATTATGAAAGCTATAGTTCCTTCTCAGTGGGAAAGGTTTTAGAGCTTAGACATTTTTCTATTGTATTACTTCATTTCTTCCCTTGTTAGTATAGGTTTACAAAACTTTGTTTTGGTTATCAATAATGATTTTCTTTTAAAATATTGATCATTAGAACCTATGCCACTTCGTCACACACAACCAAATGTGTCAATATTGGTGTTAATATCTAGTTAGAGTCACCTCTTTGAATGTAGACAAATTGTCTGGATGCAAAAGTGCAGTAGCACCACTTAGATCTATTGTACTTGATGTGTTAATGTGAGTATGAATGCATGAGACTTAGGTTAATTGAGAGTCTTAGGGGTTGCTCTTAATGCCGATAAATTCCACTTTAGATCAGTATCCCACATAGATGAGGGTTTGAATAGCCTCATCTCACTACTTGATTTGAATATCGGTTTGGGTAAAACTTTGTGTTTACATTGCTTTTGAATTTAATCATTAGTTAGTGTTTGAATTTATTTTATAACCATTGATTGGTAATGAAGATGGGAAAGATCCTACACATGTGCATGTGTAGATCAATGATCTAGACATGAAAACAGATGGAGCCATGGTATTCTATTCATACTTAATAACAATCATATGGACAAAGTGAAGTTGTTTAAGATTCCTTTTTGCTTGATTTCCTTTATGCTTTGATGAATGGTTTGTGGATTGAAGTGTAGTTTTTTTTCCTTTTGAGAAGTTTGTTTGTTTCATTTCGAAGGATGTTTTGTTGGAATTAGTTGTTAGTATAGGTTAGAATAGTCTCTGATCCTACATTTCATGTTCTTGCACCTATAAGTTTACGAACATCTCGGTCAATAATTTAATGTCGATAAATTAGCATATAATTTTCCCAACAATACTCTACATACTCGATAGGGTAGAATTGGGACTTGATGAGGGTTTTGAAGTCCTCCCACCTATTTCCTAGAAGATCACCCTCCAGCCTAAGTGTTTCAGTGTGGCTTTCCCAACAAGTTAAAGCATGGACCTCTAACTTCAATCTAGAAAATGAAATCTTTTTCCCTTCATCTATATGGTGAATGCTAAAATAAACTTCTAGTTGTTGGAACCAATGATTTAGTTTGAATGCATCAATCTCACCTTGGTATTGATTTATGTCCACTTTCACTTTCATATTGAATAGGGTCTATGAAGGGTTAATGACACTCAAACTTGACCGTTCTTTCTTAGATTCTTTCCACAATTCCTTTCCCGAGTCTTCCCGATCTCTCGATTTCCCCTTCGATTCAATCTCTAAGTTAGAGCCTCCATCATCTCTGAACAGTCTGATCTTGCTTTTTAGAGCCACCATGAGAAGGTTCATATTATGATCTATGTCGACAACTTGCACTTCCAACCGCTCAAATATATCTTCTGCTGGATCTCAAGGGTTATTATGAACATACTCGTCTGCCATGGTTAAGGTTTCTACTACTTCTCTTTAAGTTGATTCATGGATCCTGCAACTTCCCACAAATACCCAAAAGAAAAAAAGTGTTATGATACCAATATGATATAAAAACTACCATGGATATTCCCCTGGAATAGTTCATCACAAAATATCTAATAAATAAATGAAATCTTTACTATTAAGGTTATTTTTCCTTTAGATCTCAAACTCTTGATTATTGGTTGTCTTCTTAAAAAAATATATGAAATAGTTCAAATGTGAAAAATAGAGAATAAAAATAAACACACACACCATCCAAAAAATAAACACAAGATATGACCTAGGAAATCCAATACGGGAGAAAACCCAGCTAGAAGGTGAGGTTGCTTTGCTCTCTTTTCTCTGGTATAAAAATGATGCAAGTACAAAAAAAGAGGCACTCTCTGTGGAGTTGCCTTTGACCTGTAGCCTGTATGGCTATGACATAATCTCTCCTCCTCTGTAATGCTCATAAAACACTACTCTCATATGTTTTTCTCAGCTATGGAACATGATACAATGCAAAATAATGGTACCCCTTCTCCTCCTAGTGGCTTGATATTTAACATAGCCCAATAGCCATCTAGGGGTAGGTTTTTTACTTCCTCAACCCTCAATTGTGGTAGGGTTTTGAACATTCTAGAATATTATTGAAATTACTCGCATGGATATCCCCATATACATGAGTATTGTGGGCTAACGTGGCATCCTCTCGTACCATGGTGTTATGAACATAAATATACATATAAAATAGATATTGATAACATAATAATTAAATAATAATTATTAATAATGAAAGGACATGTCTCAAAGGACATGACTATTGGTTAAGGGCACCCCTGTGTGGGTATATAAATGAGCCCTCATTCGTAATTGTATCTCATCTATTCATATTTTATACATTATTGAGACGAGCAAAGTTCGTCATGCATAATAATCCATGTAGGAATAATGTATAAAATATGAATATATGAGATGCAATTGAGAATGAGGGCTCGTTTATATACCCACGTAGGGGTTCCCTTAACCAATAGTCATGTCCTTTGAGACATGTCCTTTCATTATTAATAATAATTATTTATTAATTATCATTTAATTATTATGTTATTAATATCTATTTTATATGTATATTTATGTTCATAACACATGGTGGTCAACATGATAGGTCAACTTGCGGAAGACATAAATTTTGCATATGAACTACTATTGACAAACGATTTGCACCGTTGAAAAGGTCTCAAAGTGTAGAACACCGTCAAGGGGGTGTGCACACATTTTAGACACCAAAACCACAAAAAACGTCATTTAATTCCTCAATATGGCTTTGGAAGGTTCTAGACCCCAATTTTCCAAACTCAGACCTACCACTAAAATGGCCCTGCAAGTTGGTTCCTCCGTTTTTTCCACTCTAAAAGCATTGAGATAGATGAAAAATAATATAATGATCCAATTCGGATCAAATGATGTCCTCATTGGAATGAATTGGTTGGATGTACATCATGTTGTTCTAGATTTCCATAAAAATACTTTTACTTGTCTTGATGAAGAAGGGAAGTAGAGGATAGTGAAAGGAATTCCAAGACCCATTTCTATAAGGGATATTTCCTCCTTACAACTAAAAAAATGTTTCCGAAAAGGATGTCAATTTTATGCAGCTCATGTGGAAGAGACATCCAAGATAAAAGGTCCAAGTTTTGAAGAATTTCCAATGTTGCGGGAGAATGAAGATGTATTTGGAGAAATACGAGTTTTACCAACAAAAAGAGATATAGATTTATCCATTGATTTAATGCCTAGATTGGCACTGGTGTCAAAGAATCCATATAGAATGAGCACACAATAATTGAAGGAGTTACAAATGTAGTTAGAAGAATTGTTAAAGAAGTACATATGCCCAAGTGCTCACCTTGGGAAGATCTAGTACTCTTCGTGAAGAATAAAGATGGAACTTTGAGGTTGTGCATTGATTTTAGAAAATTGTACAAAGTCACTATGAGGAATAGATATCCTAACCTAAAATTGATGATTCTTGATCAACTAAGAGGAGAAAAGATATTTTCAAAGATAGAATTGAGGTTAGGCTACCATTAGGTAAGAATAAAGGATGACAACATCAACAAGACAAATTTTAGAACCAAGCATGGAAACTATGAATTTGTAGTGGTTCCATTTGGACTGACAACTGCACCAGCTACGTTCGTGTGCTTAATGAATGACATATTTATAAATTACCTAGATAAGTTTGTCATTATATTCTTGGATGACATTCTTATTTATTCCAAGTCAAAGGAAGAGCATGAACAACACCTGAGATTAGTACTACAAGTGGTAAGAGAGAATTAACTAAAATATGATAAGTTAAGCAAGTGTTGTGTTTATCATAAGAAAAGCCATTACTTGGGACATATAATTTTAGAGAAGGGGATAGCAGTGGCTCTAGAGAATATTGAATCTTTTAGAGGATGCTCAACACCTAAGAACACGTCATAGGTAAGATCATTCATGGGGCTTGATGGATACTACAAGAGATTCATAGAAGGATTCTCCAAGATTGCTAATCCCATTACATCTTTACAAAAGAAATGAATTAAATTTGAATGGACACCAAAGTGTGAAGAAGGCTTCCAACTATTGAAGAAATTGCTTACTAGTGCATCCATTTTGAAGATAATTGATCCAAATGAATATTTTGTGCTGTGTATAAATGCATACAAAGGGGGACTTGGTGGAGTCCTTACTCAAAATGGGCATGGGATTTCTTATGAGTCCATAAAGCTTAAGAAACATGAGAAGAATTGTGTCATGAATTGGAGCTTGCTACCATAGTGCATGCATTGAAAATGTGGAGGCATTACTTAATGGGAAGAAAATTTGAGTTAAGGACAGACCATAGTGGTCTGGAATATTTATTTGAACAACAAACTTTAAATGCCAGGCAAACAAAATGGCTGAAATTTCTTAGTAAATATAATTTTGAGATCACACATATCAAAGGAAAAGAGAATAAGGTTGTTGATGCAATGAATAGAAAGATGCATGCAATGCATGCTACAAACATTAGCATGTGAAAATCATATTTAAAGAGTAGAATTTAGAATCTCTTACTTGATATGGACACTACCTACAAGTAAAAGAACAATTGTAAAAATAAAATACACAGAAGAAATATATATATAATATAAGTTGGAAGAATATGAGATAGTAATGCATAAAAATAGAGTGTATGTTCCTAATTCTCGAGAATTAAGGAAGTTGGTCTTAAAATAAATGCATAATGTTCCATATGCAGGACATCTTGGTTACCAGAAGACAATTGTAGTGGTAAGAAGCCAATACTTTTGTCTAGGAATGAAAAAGGATGTTGTTGATTATATAGAAAGAGTAAAGGTTCGGCATAGACATGCAATAGGTTTGCTATAGTTATTGCCAATCCTGGAGTGGAAATGGGAAGTGGTAACCATTGACTTTATCACTAAGTTACCAAAGAACAAAAGGCAACATGACTCAATAATGGAAGTGGTGGGTAAATTAAAAAAAATTTATCACTTTGTTCCGGTTAAATTGAGTCATAAGATAGCTAATATACCATAAATTTATATGAATGATATTCCCAGATTGGATGGAGTACCTAAGGAATTTGTCTCGGATAGAAATCCAAAGTTTACTTCAAAATTTTGGAAGGGATTGTTTAAATGCCTTTGACAAACTTGAATTTATCCGCAACCTATAATCATATGCAAACAAATGGGAAACTTGAGAGAGTCAATCAAGTTATTAAAGATGTGTTAAGAATTTATGTGATGGATAATCCATCCAAGTGGGAGGACTACTTGTATTTGGTTGAATTTTACTATGACAAAGGATATCGAGCTTCATTAAATATTATTACATTTGAATCTTTATATTACATAAGATGCAATACTCCTATTAGTTGGGACAATCCAATATATAGAGTAGTACTTGGGCCAAATTTGCTCAGAGAGATGGAATAAAGAGTTGTGTGAATAAAGACAAGATACAAAGGGAATTTAAAATTGGGGAGCATGTATTCTTAAAAGTGAAAGAAAAGAAGAGTTATTTGAAGTTGGGAAGCTATTCCAAGCGAGCAACCAGATTCTATGGTCCATTTGAGATATTGGATAGAATGGGAGAAATTTCATACATGCTTTCATTGCCTACTTCCATGAAATTGTATAATGTATTTCATGTGTCATTATAGAAAAATTGTCTGTGTGACCCTAACCATGTCATTGGATGGACTTTGATTCAAGTGGGGACAAAAGGAGACTTCCAAGTGCATCCAGTGTGTATACTATACATGAAGGTCATAGTGCTCCGAAAAACATAATAGGAAAGTTAAAGGTCCAATGGAACTACTAAAACCCTAAAGAAGCAACATGGGAGTTGGAGGATGTGATGTGGGAGGAATACCCACATTTTTTTAAAACTTTGATGTAAAAATTCATTTATATAATGGTGTTGTGCACTGATGATGATGCAAAATTTAAGGGGAGGGGAATGTAACACCCCAACTTTGATCCCTGGATTGACAATGTATATATTTGTATATAATGAAAGGGTGAGAGCCAAATGATGTAATTGTTGGTTGTGGAGACTGATTATCTTCCTGATTCAGAGTTCTTTTATTTTTAGTTGTGTTTATACCCCATGAAGTATTTACACCCCAGAAGTATGTACCCTCTTCCACGTGGGGGAGTGCAGAGGGGGGGTACCCCCTTTGTGGGGTTCGGGGGCGAAGCCCCCGAAGGAAAAATTTCCTTGTAAATGTATATTGTAATTTCATTGTAAATCTAGACCGTTCATTATAAGGTCGTAGATCTAACAGTAGAGATTATGTTAGGGTTTTTTTCCCTAGAAGGCAACCCTCTTTTATGAGGGAAATGTATTGCGGCTATGGTTGATGGCGAATATTGTATTCTGAGATAGGAGACTGTGAGAGAAAGAAGAGGAATTTACAACGATTTTGTTGCAGGTTATATCCCTTCATATGCTGGATAATAATAAAGGAAGGACCTAGAAATTTCTCTGGTGGACGTAGCCCACACTGGGTGAACCACGTAAATCTGTGTCTCTATTGTATTGTGTATCTTCTGTGTTTTGTTTCTGCATTTGTTTTATTTTATTGCTCCACGGTCTTGTTTTTATAACAACTGGTATCAAAGCGAAAGGTAACTCGTAGGAAAAGAGGGTTCCTGGTTTGAGTGGGAGCAATGTCGGAAGATGAAAAGTTTAGGGTCGAGAAATTTAATGAACAAAACTACCAATTATGGAAGATGCAGATGGAAGACTATTTATATCAGAAGGATCTATTCCTACCATTGGGTGGAATAGCAAAGAAGCTAGCGGCTACGAAGGACGAAGAATGGGAGATTCTTGACAAAAAGGCTCTAGGAACGATATGGCTGAGCTTGCCAGCGTCGGTGGCTTTCAATATTTCGAAAGAAAAGTCAGCGAAGGGTTTTATGGACGCATTGGCCAAATTGTATGAAAAACCCTTGGCATCCAATAAGGTAATTCTAATGAAGATATTATTTAATATGAATATGTCGGAAGGTGGGTCTGTTGCAAATCATTTAAATGATTTTAATATGGTTACTAATCAACTAAGTTCTGTAAAAGTGGACTTTGATGATGAGGTCATGGCTCTTATAACCTTGTGCTCATTGCCAAAATATGGAACGACTTGGTTATGGTTGTAA
>JZKD02S1668745.1:21029-47835 GCA_000966675.3 Picea glauca
GACTACCACAAATATGGAGTCACAACCCCTCTGTGTCCTTGGCATTCCTAACACAAAATCCATGCTTATCACATCCCACGACCTCTCTAGTATTGGAAATGGTTGATACAATCCTGTATTTAGTCTTTTCCCCTTTGTGTGTTGGTAAATTCTGCATCTGTTCATGAATTTCTTGACATCTGTCCTCATCCTTTGCCAATAGTATAAGTTGTTCAGTTGCGCAAATGTTTTTTCATGGCTAAAATGTCCATCTAATCCCCCACTATGTTTTTCCTTCAGAAGATTCTCTCTCATAGAACTCCTCGGAATACACAATTGGTTTCCCTTGAATAATAGTCCATCTTGAACCAAGTATTCAGTCCATTGGATTCTGTCTCTGAGAAATGAATTTCCACATGCTTCATAAGAAATTTTAAAATATGGATCATCTCTGTACATGTCCTTGAAGCTATCAAAACCTAAGGTCTTCACAAAAAACTCCTGCAGAATCAAACATTTCCTGCTCAATGCAACAACAACCTTATTAGCAGTTCTAGAAATGTGTTTTATAACAAAAGTAATGTTCTTCATATATTCAACCCATTTCACATGTTTTTGGTTCAATTTTTCCTATCAAGTTATGAATTGTAAAGCATGGTTATCGCTATACAAGACCAACTCTTTCATAATCAAGTAGTGCCTCCACTTCTTTAATGCCTATATGATTGCATAAAATTCTTTATCATACGTGGAATATTTCTCTTTGGCATCGTTCAACTTCTCAGTGAAGTATGCAATTGGTCTATTGTCTTGACTCAAAACTGATCCAATCAAAAATCCACTTGCGTCACATCTGACTTGGAATGTCTTACTAAAATCTGGCAGAACTAGAACTGATTGTCCAATTATTTTCTCTTTCAACAACTTGAAACTTTTTTCTGCTTCCTCTATCCAATGAAAATATTTATGTCTTTTCTTGATTGTTTCCATCATTGGTGCACATATCTCACAAATATTTATGATGAACTTCCTGTAAAAACTAGCCAATCCATGGAAGCTTCTAACTTCAAAGACACTCTTTGGTGATGGCCAATCTCTAATTGATTTTACTTTTTCAGGATCCATCTTCAACTCATTCGAAGAGATCACAAACCCCAAATAAATGAGTTCTTTCCTCATGAAAGATGACTTCTTCAAATATATCAACAACTTCTCTTGCTGCAACCTCCTCATTATTAGAGTTAAATGTCTCAAGTGTTCCTCCTCAGTCTTACTGAATATTAGTATATCATCAAGATACACAATCACAAATTTCCCAATTAAATCCTTCAAGACTTCATTCATCAATCTCATAAAAGTACTGGGCGCATTCATTAAACCAAACGTCATGACAATCCATTCATACTGTCCTTCATTCATTTTGAATGTTGTCTTCCATTCATCACCTTCTCTCATTCGAATCTGATGATATCCTTTTTTCAAATCAATTTTTGAAAAAAACTTTGCTCCACTTAATAAATCCATCAAGTCATCCATCCTCGGTAAAGGAATTATATACCTGATGGTGATCTTGTTTATAGCCCTTAGCGCTATTGGAACAACGCATGGACTCAAGCTCTCTCTAACCAATCCTTTCTCCATCAAATCCTGGACTTTCTTCTTGACTTCTTCATTCTCCTGTGGTATCAATCTGTACGCTACTTTGTTTGGTAAAATTTCTCCTGGTATAAGTTCAATGTTATGAATTATACCCCTGATGGGTGGCAGTGAACAAGCTAAATCATCCACCACTATATCAACGAAATTCTCCAGCATTTCCTGAATTTCCTCTGGTAGATCGTCTATCGAAGTAGTTGTCAAAATCACTGTGGGTTTCCTAACCACAACAAATTGCATGTCTTCTTATTTCTTGACTTCATCAAGAAGTTCCTTCCCACTCATGAGAAGTATAGTATTTCTTTCTTCTACTTTCACCTTCTCATCTTTAATTGGTAGAAACATATGCGTCCTACCACTCTTCTCTAAGGTGTAAGCATTCCTTCTCTCGTCATGATCAACATTTCTGTGATATTTCCACGGTCTACCCAACAAAAGATGGAATACATCCATGGGTATAAAATCACATAAAATTTCATCCTTATATCTCCCTATCTTAAATTCAACTAAACATTGTTTAGTGACAGTTACCTGGTGTCCCTTTTGCATCCACAAAACCTTGTATGGGCTCATATGTGCAACTGTCTCCAATTCTATCTTTTCCACCATTTCTGTGGATACTAATTTATCTGTGCTTCCACTATCCATAATTACCTTGCATACCTTGTCCTTGGTATTGCAATAAGTTCTAAACAAACTATTTCTTTGGACTAGATTCTCTATCTCCTTCTCTGGATTTAAGAGAATTTCCCTCATCATTAAGGATCTTCCACCTTCTGCATCTTCTGCCTCAACATTTTTCTTCTGCGCTTCTAAAATGTGAGCTTCACCTCCATCTCTTTTCCTATCGAGACATTCAAAAGACTTGTGTCCAATTTTTCCACAAACAAAACACTTTATCTCACCGCCTCTACCTCTTCCTCTTCCTCTGGCTCATGGAAAAGTACTTATGTCGGCATATTGTCTTCTCTGTGAACTTCCTCCTCTTTCAGGGTGAGTATGAGGTTTCTTTTCTTCCTCCTTAGGCTTCTGTGCTTTGGCCTGGGAAATTTCTTTGCCTCTGCTCTGACTTCTACCTCTTCCTCTCTGATTTTGTTTTCAGGCCAATTTCTCTTCAGCCTTCAGATCAATATGATAAGCATCTTCCACATTTCTAATTGTCATCATGATCATCTCATCCTAGATGTCATATATCAGACCATTCATGTATTTGACGACCTTCTCATCGTCATTTTCATGATGACCATCTCTAATGTTTAATTTGTAGAAATCCTCAGTGTACTCCTTCACTGTCATTCCCTTCTGTCTCAAAATATTCATTCTTCGAAACAAGTTAATTTGGTATTCTATGGGTATAAACTTGGCTTTCATCTTTGCAACCATTCTATCCCAGTTTTTTATTCTTTGCTTGCCTTTGCAACACCTGTTAGCCTATAGTTCATCCCACCATAGTGTTGCATGCCCTTTGAGTCTAGTGACAACATGTTTGACTTTATTATCTTCCTCGATATTTTCATAATCAAAGTACTTATCCAAAGCTCTAAACCAATCTAGTAGCTCTTCAATGTCTAAGTTTCCTTCATACATCATACTGTCCATCTTTGCCCTGGCACCTATTCTTGCAACATATCTGAATAGACATTCTTCTGCAACATCTTCGACTGTGACTTCTTCTCCAGCTCCAGCCTCATTTTCACTTTCATCCTCACTGACATCTCCAGCATCAACTGTCCATCTCCGTGTTGTCTTCATAACATCTAATCAATCACAGAGTTCTCTCATCTCCCTTTCCACAGCTTGATTGAGCATTGGTCTATCTTGATGTCTTCTAGGTGTCATTGTTTCAAATATGTTCAAGAGGAATTCAAATCAAAACTTTCCTTCTGTCTCCTCTCATCTACAGAAAACAGTGATTGTAAGCTTTGATACCACCTAATGTAGCACCCCTACCTCAGTAGGTTCTGCAAGACCTCTCAGTCTAGGATCATTCTTAATCTCCCCTTTGAGTCCGAATGATGCTTTGATTCCCCATGGGAATATTCCACACACAATTATTTATCCACAGATCCTTCCTATAAGTTACACCTGTGTGAATAAGCACCAAGCGCCAACTCTCATCCACGTGACCAGCTGATGTGACCACACTTTTCGCCCGAATGGTTTATCGGGTTTCACAGCTTTGAGATCATTGATTTCAGTCCCTGTGACTCATCAATCCCCGAAACCCTGAAAGGCTAACGGGTCCTTTAAATCCTCCCTTGAATTTAATTGATGTGACCCACGACTACGATCTGGGGCCAAATCCTTCAGCAATTCATAATTTTGTGTACCGACGATTTTCAATGCAACAACACCTTTCACCGATAGCCGAAATCACGATGATTCCTCATCATGATCGACAGCTCTGAGCCTCCCATGATCTAATGGTATTGATTCTATTGGGACTTCACGAATCAGGACTTCACAACTCTCGATTCTGAGTCACAACGTCCTCCACACCTCGACTTCTGAAATGGCGAATTCAAGCATGCGATCAATGACACTCGTTGATCCAGATCCAATGACCACTATCCCTCCTAAGCTTATGAGTTTTGAAAGACACTCAGCCTTAATCTTTTCACTGGTCTGCAAGATCAAATGACCCATAGAACTTCACGATTCTCCCTCTGATAATTTTGACTATTCATTCAAACTTCTCAAAGACTCCTGGCCAAATAGCTTGGCGTCTCTCCTTCTGATATTATCTTTTGCATGGTGATTCTGGACCTTATTCTTCCTTTGAACACTTCAAAGGTTCTAACCCTTCTAAATTTTGAATCTCACTGTAACTCCTGGAATCTAAGGAATCCATGCACGCACACCTTGTGGCATTCACAATAACCCCTGGTTATTTCACTCTTCAACTCTGTGCACTCATTTTCCACAACAGTTCTCCAACATTTCTCCTTGGTTTGAAAAGTCTAAGACTTCAACTTGTTGGTGCACACCTTGCACAACTCTGTATGATACCTGTACTCCAGTTGGCATGAGAACAATGGTATCCCCCCTGAGATTTTCTGAGATAAAACTTATAACCCTGTCAACGCACTCTATGCGGACCTTCACTACACTCTTTGCAAGAATCCTCAGGACGAGAAACAATTGAAACTCATACTTCTCCTCTCACAGACTTCATACATTCAACATGAAATCAAGAGCGTACACACACATAACATTAATACAAATGCATAACATAAAACATAAGAAAAAATGTAAGCATACCATTAAAATAGATGTAAACAACGACCACCACAACACCATGAAATGGAATAAAATCATTTTTATATTAATCCCAATGCTCCTTTACATGGTTCAATAGAAAAAAACTATCTTCTTATACCATCCTACAATCTTTGTTCTTCTCTATGCTCTCTTTCTCTCTACATCTCTACAGCTTCCAATGAGAATTCTTATCTCGACAATACATACGAGGGTTCCTTTTATGAGTTTTCCCTCTTACCGATGTAAGCTATCTAATCGGAATTAAAATCTATCTAATTTACATTCATTATAATTAAATTCCTCCATATCAGACAGATGAGAGAAATGCTCCAGATCTATTTACAATATCCAAAACATAAATGCAAATACGTTCTCCTAGCTATTACATTGATGTTCCTTCATTCAAATTCAAAATGTCTCAAAATATGTGCTGGTGCAGTTCCAACTGTCCTTGCCTTTGCTCTTGCTTTGTTGGCTCGCTTATGATGCTCCTGCATCACAATACCCCCATTTTGATCTCTAGTTCAGTATTGTTTATGTACACGATGAATGGATATAAGACAACAAATTTAATTGGTAACCAAACATTTAAGGAGCCACATGAGTCTTCATAATGATACATGGTTCCGTCATGCCATGCAAATTTAAGTTATACCTTTTTCCATGTAATTGAACTATCATATGGTTCAAGGTTTTGAGGAGAGATTTTGAATGTTTGGGTGTCGTTTGAATTAACATAGAGACAAAACTATCAAGAGCTCAAATTACTTTGTGAAATATAATTTGGTTGGAGGAAATTGAGAGACGTAACCCTCAACAAATTGATGTGAGCATACTATAATTGAATTATGCAAAGCTACAACCATGAATTATGTGAGAATTGTGGTTGTGTGGAAGATAACCATTATTATTGAGAAATTCACTATAGCTAATAATCCATGGAATCTCGATAATGATATTTTTTGGCTATCCTTTGCTAGAAATTTAGAGGGAAGTGGGTGCTAGAAGGAACAACCCCCCTATGAATACACCAGGTTTCATAATGTAGGCAGATCAATTAACCATCTAAAAGTCAATTACTTCTCTAATTACCCCAAACATACCAAAACTCATACAAGAAAATAAAATATGAGAGGGATCGGGTTACTATACCTCTACTCCGCGTCCGGTGATGATGCCCTCGCGCTTGAAATCTGACCTGACTGCACCCCTCCTCCCAAGGCTGGCCTGCATTCAAAAATAGAAAAACAAAAAGCTACAAGCATGGTATTCATATACAAATTAGGGTTATATGTTATAATGTCAAAACATAAACCATTAAAATAATTCAATACACCGTGATTTGGGACATGAAAAATAATTCTTTTATTAATAACTCAATGATTATACCTTTACAACCAAAGCCGACTACTACCCCACTAACCTAGTTTGGGCTCCTCTTCACCAAGATCAAAGTGAACCTATGTATGGATTCTCCTCTCAACCTTCTGATCTCTTCTTAGGAAGTGAATGGGTTCTGATGGAGGAAGAAGGGATAATTGGGGAATGTTGAGGCAATTCTCACAAAATGGATGCAATTACTTGGGGCAAGGAGGGGATGCGAAATGGGTAGATTTTCACTATTCTTATGTCTATATGTCAAATGAGACCCCAACACATCCTTTTATATGACAAAAAGATGGTTATTTGGTTGGGTGATGGGCTATAGGCGGTGGATTAGTTGGGAAACTACCCAATAGCTCGTAATCTCAACGAATTCCTTGCAACTTTTGCAAGCATATGCAGGATGTAGTGGTGCAAAATGTGTATGTATGCGGGATCTATAAGTGAAGCAAGCATATGTACGCAATTAGTATTGGTGAAGGATGTGTACATATTCAAAAAATGGGTTTTTTAGAAAAGCAACTCAATACTGGCTTGGAAAAAAATGCAAGTAAGAGGGCCAAAGGCCAGGTATGCATGGGTAGAGAAATTTAGGGTTATAACAGATGCCCCCTAATGTGTGAGGTCATAAGAGAATATGATGACCGAAATACATTACAAAATATTCACCAATGTACGAAACGAGTGAGCTCGGGACCAAAGTTTGAGAGGTGTAATATGCAAAAATAACAATTGTCTCTTTGAGGCAGGCATACCCATGATCGTGATGAAATAAATCATGGTTGACAATCAAATACACTACATATCCATGTCATATAACTATATGAAGTGTATCAGTGAGAAATACACAATGGATCTACATCTCAAAATAAAATATATACAAGTATGGTATGCATCTTCAAGAAGCCAATAACGCTTGATGGCTAGAGATGAGGTATTTAGAGTTAGAGAAACAACTTCAAGATCTTCAAAACTCGGGTAGGAGTACAATGTGAGTGTATGAATTCACTACCCAAAGTTTTTCAACGAATCATCGAGAAAAGACAAGGGGATATCAATGATCAGGAAAATAACTTCATTGATTTCGAACAAGGACTTGATTGGAATTTTGGGATGGTTGGGTCATGAGGTCAAGAGACAAACTGCAGAAAGGCCGACTCAGGTTGGGTGAAAATTCCCTTGGAAAAAATCACGAAATATGATCAGACTCAGGAAACATGACATTGATATAAGTTCACAATGCACAAGGCAACATAAACTCTCCAAGTGTTTGGAAGAGTAACCAAATGGAGGAGGACACAAATCTATGTAGCGAGAACAAATTCCTAAGGTCATATTAGATCCCAAATGCTTTACAAACAAGCAAAAGGATGTGATTTGTCCAAGGGAGACTCATTGTTCTACCAAAATAGAATATATATTTCTCGTCCCCTCTTTTTGGGTATTTTTTTTTTGTCTTTTTCATTTTTTTAAAGATCTTGAAAAAGAATAAAATAATGCTACGTTACAAAGGAGGAATGAGTGTCACAAGAAATCATACTAGTTCCAGGTGCAAGGAACACACTAATTCTCAGACAAAGGAGACATGTGCAGGAAAAGGACACTCAGGGAAAATTCATCCATGGGTCAAGGTGTCAGGTCGCAGAGGCAAAGTGCTACAAGGCTTACATATGAGGCATGCTTCAAAGGTTCAGTTGAGAGAAACTTGAAGCCAGAATTAGGACAAATACAGATAGATGAAAATGTGATTAGTAAGACACAATGAAAACCCCTTCAATGATTTCTTAACGAGCCTAGAGAAGGTAAGCTCGATAGTTTTTTCATTTTTAGAGAGTCTGAAAAAAACATAAAAGAAGGCTCCAAGGGGTACCTTTTTTGGAGATAGTCTAGTCGGTTTGAAAAAGGGGTAAACTTGCACCGAAAATACGTCTATTCAAAACCATTTTAATGAGTGTGAAAAAGAGAAGATCACTCGACAATATTTTCAATTTTAAGGAGTCTGAAAAGAGCTTAACTATGGACTCGCAGTCTTTTTCTGATTTTAGTCCCCTTAGCTCAAAAAAGTATAAAATTTATTGAGGATAACTCTCTCGGTGATACGAATCTCCTGAGATGTACCTTTTTCCTCTATAATCCACAAGATGGGAAAAGGGGTAAACTCATGCCAGTGGATGTTCTTCTGTACCAATTTAGTGAGTGTGAAGGAGAAAGGTCACTCAACGATCTTTTCAATTTTAGGGAGTTTGAAAAAAGATTAACTATGGACTCCATGGGAGTTCCTTTTTCGTAGTTAATATCGAAGGCCTGAAAAAGGTGATAAACCAAAACCAAGGAGAATGTTACTTTTTCGTAAATTTAGTCCCTCAGGCCTAAAAAAAGGGTTAAAATTATACTTGAAAATACTCTTCTAGCTAACTAAAGTTCCTAGAGTATGCCTTTGTTCGTAAAATTGACCATCCAGACCAAAAAAGGGGTAAAATACCGCCGGATAGATGTTCCTTCAAATTTGAGTTTGGCGAGCGTGAATGAAAACAAGATCACTCGACAATATTTTCATGTTTAGAGAGTCTAAAAAGGGATTAAAGAAGACTCCAGAAGGTTACTTTTCTTGTTTAATCTATACAAGATTGAAAAGCATAAATATAGTCTTGTCGGATGTTGCTTTCGGATTTTCAAAGAGAGCTTGAAATAAAAAAAAAGCGTTCTCATTTTGGGAGTCCTGAGGGTGAGGTCGAGAGTGATGGTGCATCATACAAATGAGGATAAATCTCATAATCATGACATGAATAACAAGGAATCCTGAGCCTAAAGTCATTATAGACATCATGGACGTCAAAATGAAACAAGGATCTATCTAGGGAAGCCATGTAAAGGTAGGCTCTACCACCTAATCAAAACACTTCTAAAGAAGCAATGATGGTTCTGTGTCGCACGTTGGTGGGATCGATCCTATGGAAAAGAGGAAAAGACAACAAGATGTCAAAAATGGAGGTGTAATCCTGACTTATATGCAAAAAGTTGGAAAAAATGACTTTTACCAAAGGACCTTTAAAAGTGACCCACCTCCCCAAAAGTTACCCAAACCAAAAAGCGAAGTTTATCATAACATCCAATAAGAAAATCAAGAATGGAATTAAATGATTTCCAAGCCAGAAAAAATAACAAAGGGGGTCAAAAAAGTGGCAAAAAGGGCCAAAAAGTCTATAAATAGAAGTTGATTGCTCATTTTCACCATTGCAATTTAGAATTAACCAAAAGGTAAAAAGATACCCCTTTTCTAAATAAGTTGATTCCGGGAGCTTCAAAGGATGAAATGAACTTTCGATCGGACCAAGTAAGTACAAAATCATCCCTCCTACATTTCCATTCTTATTTTGTGCATTATTTTTTATTTTTTGGGGGGCACACTCTCCTAAATAAGGGAGGCCCTATGTGTATGCAGATTTTCCAAGGACAACCCGTGTATATACTTGGGCAGAAAACAGTTTTCCTGCGTACATATGTGATTGTGACCAAAACAACCTGAGTACACCCTCAACAACATGGACAAAATAAAAATGCAAGAGATAACTCCCATTTGAACTGTCATGGAACATTATGTATGTCCACTGGAGGGAGAGGGAACACGAGGATATTGATATCTTGGTCGATGAGGACCCTACTGCCATTGCTACATTGAAACAATGTGGGATGTGGAAGTTCTTTTGGTGCCTGTTTATGAGGGCACGAAACAGGTTATTGAACATCCTGGTAGACTATTGGAATCCATATGCAAAGGAATTTATGATAGAGGGGAATTAATGGACTCCAATTACTGAGGACATATACTTCTTGACTAGCCTCTCGAGGAGAGGGGAACCAGTCAATCTATGCACTTTTTCCCCTGGGCCTTTCAACATTCAAGACTACATCAGGATGCATTGCAAAGCTGACACTGAGAAAGTAGGTTATCAATTTCCCATCAAAAAGATCGCCAACCTGTCACTAAAGGTGATCCTATTGCTTATTGGGAGGATCACTGGATCCGCGGCCCTACACCAGGCTTCCTGCGCTCACATGCATTGTGTAATTCAGTGACTGGAGGCACATATTTATGACTGGATCATGACCATGCTCACTTGCATGAAGAGGCAGTTGACAAAGTCCCGAGAGAGTAGCAACAAGAACTTCAGGTTTGACACCATCCTATGTTCGTTATTCTTCGATAGGGTGCCCATTCTGAGTCTCAAAGAGATTGTATGGGGGCATGTGGCCTCCTTCCCAACTATATGCAAATGGGAATAACTACTGCCATGAAAGGGGGGAGGGAGAACCATAGAGGCCTTCAATGAAAAATTCTTCGATTGGTGGGCACGACAGATTCCAACGATAGAGGAATACTCCTATGCTGGAATCAACTTCTCCAGATATCCGAACATGCTCGTACCTCTCGGAGAGGAGCGAGGAGAGCTAGGCACATGTTTTTAAATTTATTTGATTTTTAGTTTCTTTTATATATATAATTTTTATATGCATCATAGTACTGAAATATATGTATATGTTATGTACAAATGTGGGACCAGTGCACCCGACAAAATTCACTAGGAATCGATGACGTCCTAGACCAGAGGTGGGACCAGTAGTAGCCAGTGGACCAGCATTCGTAGGGGGACCTCCAGCTGGAGAGGCTGAGAGACTTTTGATATGGGTGGAGCGTAACCTCACCACGCTCACTCGCATAATTCCTATGGTCGAGATCAAGGATATCCTACCTTCTATGCAACCTCATGTAGTGGGGGTGCCACAGACATGGGTCCAACATTTTTGGCGTTTGGCCAANGACTACCACAAATATGGAGTCACAACCCCTCTGTGTCCTTGGCATTCCTAACACAAAATCCATGCTTATCACATCCCACGACCTCTCTAGTATTGGAAATGGTTGATACAATCCTGTATTTAGTCTTTTCCCCTTTGTGTGTTGGTAAATTCTGCATCTGTTCATGAATTTCTTGACATCTGTCCTCATCCTTTGCCAATAGTATAAGTTGTTCAGTTGCGCAAATGTTTTTTCATGGCTAAAATGTCCATCTAATCCCCCACTATGTTTTTCCTTCAGAAGATTCTCTCTCATAGAACTCCTCGGAATACACAATTGGTTTCCCTTGAATAATAGTCCATCTTGAACCAAGTATTCAGTCCATTGGATTCTGTCTCTGAGAAATGAATTTCCACATGCTTCATAAGAAATTTTAAAATATGGATCATCTCTGTACATGTCCTTGAAGCTATCAAAACCTAAGGTCTTCACAAAAAACTCCTGCAGAATCAAACATTTCCTGCTCAATGCAACAACAACCTTATTAGCAGTTCTAGAAATGTGTTTTATAACAAAAGTAATGTTCTTCATATATTCAACCCATTTCACATGTTTTTGGTTCAATTTTTCCTATCAAGTTATGAATTGTAAAGCATGGTTATCGCTATACAAGACCAACTCTTTCATAATCAAGTAGTGCCTCCACTTCTTTAATGCCTATATGATTGCATAAAATTCTTTATCATACGTGGAATATTTCTCTTTGGCATCGTTCAACTTCTCAGTGAAGTATGCAATTGGTCTATTGTCTTGACTCAAAACTGATCCAATCAAAAATCCACTTGCGTCACATCTGACTTGGAATGTCTTACTAAAATCTGGCAGAACTAGAACTGATTGTCCAATTATTTTCTCTTTCAACAACTTGAAACTTTTTTCTGCTTCCTCTATCCAATGAAAATATTTATGTCTTTTCTTGATTGTTTCCATCATTGGTGCACATATCTCACAAATATTTATGATGAACTTCCTGTAAAAACTAGCCAATCCATGGAAGCTTCTAACTTCAAAGACACTCTTTGGTGATGGCCAATCTCTAATTGATTTTACTTTTTCAGGATCCATCTTCAACTCATTCGAAGAGATCACAAACCCCAAATAAATGAGTTCTTTCCTCATGAAAGATGACTTCTTCAAATATATCAACAACTTCTCTTGCTGCAACCTCCTCATTATTAGAGTTAAATGTCTCAAGTGTTCCTCCTCAGTCTTACTGAATATTAGTATATCATCAAGATACACAATCACAAATTTCCCAATTAAATCCTTCAAGACTTCATTCATCAATCTCATAAAAGTACTGGGCGCATTCATTAAACCAAACGTCATGACAATCCATTCATACTGTCCTTCATTCATTTTGAATGTTGTCTTCCATTCATCACCTTCTCTCATTCGAATCTGATGATATCCTTTTTTCAAATCAATTTTTGAAAAAAACTTTGCTCCACTTAATAAATCCATCAAGTCATCCATCCTCGGTAAAGGAATTATATACCTGATGGTGATCTTGTTTATAGCCCTTAGCGCTATTGGAACAACGCATGGACTCAAGCTCTCTCTAACCAATCCTTTCTCCATCAAATCCTGGACTTTCTTCTTGACTTCTTCATTCTCCTGTGGTATCAATCTGTACGCTACTTTGTTTGGTAAAATTTCTCCTGGTATAAGTTCAATGTTATGAATTATACCCCTGATGGGTGGCAGTGAACAAGCTAAATCATCCACCACTATATCAACGAAATTCTCCAGCATTTCCTGAATTTCCTCTGGTAGATCGTCTATCGAAGTAGTTGTCAAAATCACTGTGGGTTTCCTAACCACAACAAATTGCATGTCTTCTTATTTCTTGACTTCATCAAGAAGTTCCTTCCCACTCATGAGAAGTATAGTATTTCTTTCTTCTACTTTCACCTTCTCATCTTTAATTGGTAGAAACATATGCGTCCTACCACTCTTCTCTAAGGTGTAAGCATTCCTTCTCTCGTCATGATCAACATTTCTGTGATATTTCCACGGTCTACCCAACAAAAGATGGAATACATCCATGGGTATAAAATCACATAAAATTTCATCCTTATATCTCCCTATCTTAAATTCAACTAAACATTGTTTAGTGACAGTTACCTGGTGTCCCTTTTGCATCCACAAAACCTTGTATGGGCTCATATGTGCAACTGTCTCCAATTCTATCTTTTCCACCATTTCTGTGGATACTAATTTATCTGTGCTTCCACTATCCATAATTACCTTGCATACCTTGTCCTTGGTATTGCAATAAGTTCTAAACAAACTATTTCTTTGGACTAGATTCTCTATCTCCTTCTCTGGATTTAAGAGAATTTCCCTCATCATTAAGGATCTTCCACCTTCTGCATCTTCTGCCTCAACATTTTTCTTCTGCGCTTCTAAAATGTGAGCTTCACCTCCATCTCTTTTCCTATCGAGACATTCAAAAGACTTGTGTCCAATTTTTCCACAAACAAAACACTTTATCTCACCGCCTCTACCTCTTCCTCTTCCTCTGGCTCATGGAAAAGTACTTATGTCGGCATATTGTCTTCTCTGTGAACTTCCTCCTCTTTCAGGGTGAGTATGAGGTTTCTTTTCTTCCTCCTTAGGCTTCTGTGCTTTGGCCTGGGAAATTTCTTTGCCTCTGCTCTGACTTCTACCTCTTCCTCTCTGATTTTGTTTTCAGGCCAATTTCTCTTCAGCCTTCAGATCAATATGATAAGCATCTTCCACATTTCTAATTGTCATCATGATCATCTCATCCTAGATGTCATATATCAGACCATTCATGTATTTGACGACCTTCTCATCGTCATTTTCATGATGACCATCTCTAATGTTTAATTTGTAGAAATCCTCAGTGTACTCCTTCACTGTCATTCCCTTCTGTCTCAAAATATTCATTCTTCGAAACAAGTTAATTTGGTATTCTATGGGTATAAACTTGGCTTTCATCTTTGCAACCATTCTATCCCAGTTTTTTATTCTTTGCTTGCCTTTGCAACACCTGTTAGCCTATAGTTCATCCCACCATAGTGTTGCATGCCCTTTGAGTCTAGTGACAACATGTTTGACTTTATTATCTTCCTCGATATTTTCATAATCAAAGTACTTATCCAAAGCTCTAAACCAATCTAGTAGCTCTTCAATGTCTAAGTTTCCTTCATACATCATACTGTCCATCTTTGCCCTGGCACCTATTCTTGCAACATATCTGAATAGACATTCTTCTGCAACATCTTCGACTGTGACTTCTTCTCCAGCTCCAGCCTCATTTTCACTTTCATCCTCACTGACATCTCCAGCATCAACTGTCCATCTCCGTGTTGTCTTCATAACATCTAATCAATCACAGAGTTCTCTCATCTCCCTTTCCACAGCTTGATTGAGCATTGGTCTATCTTGATGTCTTCTAGGTGTCATTGTTTCAAATATGTTCAAGAGGAATTCAAATCAAAACTTTCCTTCTGTCTCCTCTCATCTACAGAAAACAGTGATTGTAAGCTTTGATACCACCTAATGTAGCACCCCTACCTCAGTAGGTTCTGCAAGACCTCTCAGTCTAGGATCATTCTTAATCTCCCCTTTGAGTCCGAATGATGCTTTGATTCCCCATGGGAATATTCCACACACAATTATTTATCCACAGATCCTTCCTATAAGTTACACCTGTGTGAATAAGCACCAAGCGCCAACTCTCATCCACGTGACCAGCTGATGTGACCACACTTTTCGCCCGAATGGTTTATCGGGTTTCACAGCTTTGAGATCATTGATTTCAGTCCCTGTGACTCATCAATCCCCGAAACCCTGAAAGGCTAACGGGTCCTTTAAATCCTCCCTTGAATTTAATTGATGTGACCCACGACTACGATCTGGGGCCAAATCCTTCAGCAATTCATAATTTTGTGTACCGACGATTTTCAATGCAACAACACCTTTCACCGATAGCCGAAATCACGATGATTCCTCATCATGATCGACAGCTCTGAGCCTCCCATGATCTAATGGTATTGATTCTATTGGGACTTCACGAATCAGGACTTCACAACTCTCGATTCTGAGTCACAACGTCCTCCACACCTCGACTTCTGAAATGGCGAATTCAAGCATGCGATCAATGACACTCGTTGATCCAGATCCAATGACCACTATCCCTCCTAAGCTTATGAGTTTTGAAAGACACTCAGCCTTAATCTTTTCACTGGTCTGCAAGATCAAATGACCCATAGAACTTCACGATTCTCCCTCTGATAATTTTGACTATTCATTCAAACTTCTCAAAGACTCCTGGCCAAATAGCTTGGCGTCTCTCCTTCTGATATTATCTTTTGCATGGTGATTCTGGACCTTATTCTTCCTTTGAACACTTCAAAGGTTCTAACCCTTCTAAATTTTGAATCTCACTGTAACTCCTGGAATCTAAGGAATCCATGCACGCACACCTTGTGGCATTCACAATAACCCCTGGTTATTTCACTCTTCAACTCTGTGCACTCATTTTCCACAACAGTTCTCCAACATTTCTCCTTGGTTTGAAAAGTCTAAGACTTCAACTTGTTGGTGCACACCTTGCACAACTCTGTATGATACCTGTACTCCAGTTGGCATGAGAACAATGGTATCCCCCCTGAGATTTTCTGAGATAAAACTTATAACCCTGTCAACGCACTCTATGCGGACCTTCACTACACTCTTTGCAAGAATCCTCAGGACGAGAAACAATTGAAACTCATACTTCTCCTCTCACAGACTTCATACATTCAACATGAAATCAAGAGCGTACACACACATAACATTAATACAAATGCATAACATAAAACATAAGAAAAAATGTAAGCATACCATTAAAATAGATGTAAACAACGACCACCACAACACCATGAAATGGAATAAAATCATTTTTATATTAATCCCAATGCTCCTTTACATGGTTCAATAGAAAAAAACTATCTTCTTATACCATCCTACAATCTTTGTTCTTCTCTATGCTCTCTTTCTCTCTACATCTCTACAGCTTCCAATGAGAATTCTTATCTCGACAATACATACGAGGGTTCCTTTTATGAGTTTTCCCTCTTACCGATGTAAGCTATCTAATCGGAATTAAAATCTATCTAATTTACATTCATTATAATTAAATTCCTCCATATCAGACAGATGAGAGAAATGCTCCAGATCTATTTACAATATCCAAAACATAAATGCAAATACGTTCTCCTAGCTATTACATTGATGTTCCTTCATTCAAATTCAAAATGTCTCAAAATATGTGCTGGTGCAGTTCCAACTGTCCTTGCCTTTGCTCTTGCTTTGTTGGCTCGCTTATGATGCTCCTGCATCACAATACCCCCATTTTGATCTCTAGTTCAGTATTGTTTATGTACACGATGAATGGATATAAGACAACAAATTTAATTGGTAACCAAACATTTAAGGAGCCACATGAGTCTTCATAATGATACATGGTTCCGTCATGCCATGCAAATTTAAGTTATACCTTTTTCCATGTAATTGAACTATCATATGGTTCAAGGTTTTGAGGAGAGATTTTGAATGTTTGGGTGTCGTTTGAATTAACATAAAGACGAAACTATCAAGAGCTCAAATTACTTTGTGAAATATAATTTGGTTGGAGGAAATTGAGAGATGTAACCCTCAACAAATTGATGTGAGCATACTATAATTGAATTATGCAAAGCTACAACCATGAATTATGTGAGAATTTTGGTTGTGTGGAAGATAACCATTATTATTGAGAAATTCACTATAGCTAATAATCCATGGAATCTCGATAATGATATTTTTTGGCTATCCTTTGCTAGAAATTTCAAGGGAAGTGGGTGCTAGAAGGAACAACCCCCCTATGAATACACCAGGGTTCATAATGTAGGCAGATCAATTAACCATCTAAAAGTCAATTACTTATCTAACTACCCCAAACATACCAAAACTCATACAAGAAAATAAAATATGAGAGGGATCGGGTAACTATACCTCTACTCCGCGTCCGGTGATGATCCCCTCACGCTTGAAATATTATCTGACTGCACGCCTCCTCCCAAGGCTGGCCTGCATTCAAAAATAGAAAAACAAAAAGCTACAAGCATGATATTCATATACAAATTAGGGTTATATGTTAGAATGTCAAAACATAAACCATTAAAATAATTCAATACACCATGATTTGGGACATGAAAAATAATTCTTTTATTAATAAATCAATGATTATACCTTTACAACCAAAGCCGACTACTGCCCCACGAACCTAGTTTGGGATCCTCTTCACCAAGCTCAAAGTGCACCTATGTATGGATTCTCCTCTCAACCTTTTGATCTCTTCTTAGGAAGTGAATGGGTTCTGATGGAGGAAGAAGGGATAATTGGGGAATGTTGAGGCAATTCTCACAAAAGGGATGCAATTACTTGGGGCAAGGAGGGGATGCGAAATGGGTAGATTTTCACTATTATTATGTCTATATGTCAAATGAGACCCCAACACATCCTTTTATATGACAAAAGGATGGTTATTTGGTTGGGTGACGGGCTATAGGCGGTGGATTAGTTGGGAAACTACCCAATAGCTCGTAATCTCAACGAATTCCTTGCAACTTTTGCAAGCATATGCAGGATGTAGTGGTGCAGAATGTGTATGTATGCAGGATCTATAAGTGAAGCAAGCATATGTACGCAATTAGTATTGGTGCAGGATGTGTACATATTCAAAAAATGGGTTTTTTAGAAAAGCAACTCAATACTGGCTTGGAAAAAAATGCAAGTAAGAGGGCCAAAGGCCAGGTATGCATGGGTAGAGAAATTTAGGGTTATAACAGATGCCCCCTAATGTGTGAGGTCATAAGAGAATATGATGACCGAAATACATTACAAAATATTCACCAATGTACGAAACGAGTGAGCTCGGGACCAAAGTTTGAGAGGTGTAATATGCAAAAATAACAATTGTCTCTTTGAGGCAGGCATACCCATGATCGTGATGAAATAAATCATGGTTGACAATCAAATACACTACATATCCATGTCATATAACTATATGAAGTGTATCAGTGAGAAATACACAATGGATCTACATCTCAAAATAAAATATATACAAGTATGGTATGCATCTTCAAGAAGCCAATAACGCTTGATGGCTAGAGATGAGGTATTTAGAGTTAGAGAAACAACTTCAAGATCTTCAAAACTCGGGTAGGAGTACAATGTGAGTGTATGAATTCACTACCCAAAGTTTTTCAACGAATCATCGAGAAAAGACAAGGGGATATCAATGATCAGGAAAATAACTTCATTGATTTCGAACAAGGACTTGATTGGAATTTTGGGATGGTTGGGTCATGAGGTCAAGAGACAAACTGCAGAAAGGCCGACTCAGGTTGGGTGAAAATTCCCTTGGAAAAAATCACGAAATATGATCAGACTCAGGAAACATGACATTGATATAAGTTCACAATGCACAAGGCAACATAAACTCTCCAAGTGTTTGGAAGAGTAACCAAATGGAGGAGGACACAAATCTATGTAGCGAGAACAAATTCCTAAGGTCATATTAGATCCCAAATGCTTTACAAACAAGCAAAAGGATGTGATTTGTCCAAGGGAGACTCATTGTTCTACCAAAATAGAATATATATTTCTCGTCCCCTCTTTTTGGGTATTTTTTTTTTGTCTTTTTCATTTTTTTAAAGATCTTGAAAAAGAATAAAATAATGCTACGTTACAAAGGAGGAATGAGTGTCACAAGAAATCATACTAGTTCCAGGTGCAAGGAACACACTAATTCTCAGACAAAGGAGACATGTGCAGGAAAAGGACACTCAGGGAAAATTCATCCATGGGTCAAGGTGTCAGGTCGCAGAGGCAAAGTGCTACAAGGCTTACATATGAGGCATGCTTCAAAGGTTCAGTTGAGAGAAACTTGAAGCCAGAATTAGGACAAATACAGATAGATGAAAATGTGATTAGTAAGACACAATGAAAACCCCTTCAATGATTTCTTAACGAGCCTAGAGAAGGTAAGCTCGATAGTTTTTTCATTTTTAGAGAGTCTGAAAAAAACATAAAAGAAGGCTCCAAGGGGTACCTTTTTTGGAGATAGTCTAGTCGGTTTGAAAAAGGGGTAAACTTGCACCGAAAATACGTCTATTCAAAACCATTTTAATGAGTGTGAAAAAGAGAAGATCACTCGACAATATTTTCAATTTTAAGGAGTCTGAAAAGAGCTTAACTATGGACTCGCAGTCTTTTTCTGATTTTAGTCCCCTTAGCTCAAAAAAGTATAAAATTTATTGAGGATAACTCTCTCGGTGATACGAATCTCCTGAGATGTACCTTTTTCCTCTATAATCCACAAGATGGGAAAAGGGGTAAACTCATGCCAGTGGATGTTCTTCTGTACCAATTTAGTGAGTGTGAAGGAGAAAGGTCACTCAACGATCTTTTCAATTTTAGGGAGTTTGAAAAAAGATTAACTATGGACTCCATGGGAGTTCCTTTTTCGTAGTTAATATCGAAGGCCTGAAAAAGGTGATAAACCAAAACCAAGGAGAATGTTACTTTTTCGTAAATTTAGTCCCTCAGGCCTAAAAAAAGGGTTAAAATTATACTTGAAAATACTCTTCTAGCTAACTAAAGTTCCTAGAGTATGCCTTTGTTCGTAAAATTGACCATCCAGACCAAAAAAGGGGTAAAATACCGCCGGATAGATGTTCCTTCAAATTTGAGTTTGGCGAGCGTGAATGAAAACAAGATCACTCGACAATATTTTCATGTTTAGAGAGTCTAAAAAGGGATTAAAGAAGACTCCAGAAGGTTACTTTTCTTGTTTAATCTATACAAGATTGAAAAGCATAAATATAGTCTTGTCGGATGTTGCTTTCGGATTTTCAAAGAGAGCTTGAAATAAAAAAAAAGCGTTCTCATTTTGGGAGTCCTGAGGGTGAGGTCGAGAGTGATGGTGCATCATACAAATGAGGATAAATCTCATAATCATGACATGAATAACAAGGAATCCTGAGCCTAAAGTCATTATAGACATCATGGACGTCAAAATGAAACAAGGATCTATCTAGGGAAGCCATGTAAAGGTAGGCTCTACCACCTAATCAAAACACTTCTAAAGAAGCAATGATGGTTCTGTGTCGCACGTTGGTGGGATCGATCCTATGGAAAAGAGGAAAAGACAACAAGATGTCAAAAATGGAGGTGTAATCCTGACTTATATGCAAAAAGTTGGAAAAAATGACTTTTACCAAAGGACCTTTAAAAGTGACCCACCTCCCCAAAAGTTACCCAAACCAAAAAGCGAAGTTTATCATAACATCCAATAAGAAAATCAAGAATGGAATTAAATGATTTCCAAGCCAGAAAAAATAACAAAGGGGGTCAAAAAAGTGGCAAAAAGGGCCAAAAAGTCTATAAATAGAAGTTGATTGCTCATTTTCACCATTGCAATTTAGAATTAACCAAAAGGTAAAAAGATACCCCTTTTCTAAATAAGTTGATTCCGGGAGCTTCAAAGGATGAAATGAACTTTCGATCGGACCAAGTAAGTACAAAATCATCCCTCCTACATTTCCATTCTTATTTTGTGCATTATTTTTTATTTTTTGGGGGGCACACTCTCCTAAATAAGGGAGGCCCTATGTGTATGCAGATTTTCCAAGGACAACCCGTGTATATACTTGGGCAGAAAACAGTTTTCCTGCGTACATATGTGATTGTGACCAAAACAACCTGAGTACACCCTCAACAACATGGACAAAATAAAAATGCAAGAGATAACTCCCATTTGAACTGTCATGGAACATTATGTATGTCCACTGGAGGGAGAGGGAACACGAGGATATTGATATCTTGGTCGATGAGGACCCTACTGCCATTGCTACATTGAAACAATGTGGGATGTGGAAGTTCTTTTGGTGCCTGTTTATGAGGGCACGAAACAGGTTATTGAACATCCTGGTAGACTATTGGAATCCATATGCAAAGGAATTTATGATAGAGGGGAATTAATGGACTCCAATTACTGAGGACATATACTTCTTGACTAGCCTCTCGAGGAGAGGGGAACCAGTCAATCTATGCACTTTTTCCCCTGGGCCTTTCAACATTCAAGACTACATCAGGATGCATTGCAAAGCTGACACTGAGAAAGTAGGTTATCAATTTCCCATCAAAAAGATCGCCAACCTGTCACTAAAGGTGATCCTATTGCTTATTGGGAGGATCACTGGATCCGCGGCCCTACACCAGGCTTCCTGCGCTCACATGCATTGTGTAATTCAGTGACTGGAGGCACATATTTATGACTGGATCATGACCATGCTCACTTGCATGAAGAGGCAGTTGACAAAGTCCCGAGAGAGTAGCAACAAGAACTTCAGGTTTGACACCATCCTATGTTCGTTATTCTTCGATAGGGTGCCCATTCTGAGTCTCAAAGAGATTGTATGGGGGCATGTGGCCTCCTTCCCAACTATATGCAAATGGGAATAACTACTGCCATGAAAGGGGGGAGGGAGAACCATAGAGGCCTTCAATGAAAAATTCTTCGATTGGTGGGCACGACAGATTCCAACGATAGAGGAATACTCCTATGCTGGAATCAACTTCTCCAGATATCCGAACATGCTCGTACCTCTCGGAGAGGAGCGAGGAGAGCTAGGCACATGTTTTTAAATTTATTTGATTTTTAGTTTCTTTTATATATATAATTTTTATATGCATCATAGTACTGAAATATATGTATATGTTATGTACAAATGTGGGACCAGTGCACCCGACAAAATTCACTAGGAATCGATGACGTCCTAGACCAGAGGTGGGACCAGTAGTAGCCAGTGGACCAGCATTCGTAGGGGGACCTCCAGCTGGAGAGGCTGAGAGACTTTTGATATGGGTGGAGCGTAACCTCACCACGCTCACTCGCATAATTCCTATGGTCGAGATCAAGGATATCCTACCTTCTATGCAACCTCATGTAGTGGGGGTGCCACAGACATGGGTCCAACATTTTTGGCGTTTGGCCAATGTCGTCGTTCACTATGGCAGGGCCAATAGGCCCCGATCTTAGATAGGTTGTACTATTATGTGCCAAGAGAATGTTTGTATATTTTTTAGGGCATAATCCCTGCGATGTATACCAGATCTTGTTTTTGAGGCGTTCATGCCTACCTATGTACTCAGACACTTTTTGAAACACACACACACACACACACACACACACACACACATATCTTTTATTGTGTTATGGATCGAATATTTTTACAAATGTATGTGCATGTGTATGTGTGTGCTTCTTTTTATGTGTGTGCAACATACCAATCTAATACTTGATTAGCTAGAGTATCTGTTATTTGATTTAATCTCCTAGGAACATGGATATACATAATGTAATCAAAGAAACATTCTAAGAGACGTACCCTAAGGAAACGTCGGTGTAAAGTAGGATCATAAATGCGGTAAACTCCATTTAACTGGGACACAACTAGCTGAGAATCTAAGTAGACTTAGAGGTGAGATATGCCATGCGACAAAGAATCACTAAGAAACTCTATTATTGCGGTGTACTCAGCGACATTGTTTGTGGTGTCACCTAGACATATACCTCCGGAAGATAGCAACTAGCCTTCAGTTGTAAAAATCACCCAAGCTGTAGAAGAAAGCCTTCGAGTGTGTCGGCTAGCACCGTCCGTGAAGCCAAAGAACACCTATAATTCACTTGACATCTTCCATAGTGAAAAAGATGACATAAATAACGACATTTTCATAAAACAAAAAAGATAAAAAAAGATGTATAAGAACTATAGATATGTATAAGAAGTCACCCAGGTGACCAAAATAAGAGTAATACTTCTTGAGGTAGAGCCCATTTCTAGGCTCCACCAAGACATTTCCCTCAAAGTCAACCAGATCATAAGAACCCTTCTTTAAGACCTCTTTCACGATGAAAGGTATGAACCACATGGGTTTGAACTTGCCTTCCCCTAGGGGATCCTTGTCTTGATCATAGACCAGGACAAGATCGACTTCAGAGAAAATCCAAGGATGAACGGATTGAGCATATTGGCACTTGACTCATTTATTGTGAGCCTCATTAGTTGAGGCTGCATCACAACATTTCTCATTGAGATCCTCTAGATATAATAGGTGTTCCTCAAGTGGTGAAGTGTTTGGCAGTAAATCCACTGCCAACTTTAAATACAAGATCTAGCATTCAATATGAAAGACTGCTTCTAGCCCATATACAAGTTGAAAATGTGCGAAACTGGTGGCAGTATTTACAGATGTTCGATAGGCCCATAATGTTGAGTACAACATCAAATGCCAATTTGAATTAGAAAAATTGATCATTCATTGAAGAATAGTCTTGAGGAACTTATTCACAACTTCCACCTGACCATTCGCCTCAGCCCAAGCTTTGATGTTAACTCGAACATCATTTTTTTGGAAGTTACTGCCATGGTCAGTGAAAATATCCTTCGGGATGATGAACCTTGCTACTATCTGGTTAAAAATGAAGAGAGTCGTTGTTTCTCCATCATTGTTAAATGTTGGCATAGCCTCGACCCACTTTGTGAAGTAGTTTATTGCTACGATGATATAACGATGCCCCATGGTTGAAGCCGAGTGACATGTAGTAAAATCAATCCCCCACTTAGTGAAAGGACCAACAACGATGAAGGGAAACATGGGAGAAGGATGTTCCCTCATCTTCTGAGAAACGATATGACATGGGTGTCACTTCTTGACCAACTTAATGCAATCCTTTATTAACATAGTCCAAAAGTAACCAGCTCGTAGAATGTTTTGGGTTGTTTCCAACCTAGAAAAATGTCCACCACATGCTCTAGTGTGGTAGTCATTAAGAATGATTTATGCTTCCTTGTGTATAAGGAATCGATGAAGAATACAATCTATGCCTCGACGATACAAAGTGTCATCGAGTATGAGATAGTTTCGTTCGTGATGACGAATTTGTCAACGCTCGTCGCGAGAAGCAGAAGCAGGGAACTTCAAAGTCTGGAGATAGACTAGTATATCTCCATACTAGGGGTCAAAAGATGCGTTAAAAAAAATATCTCCTTTAATAGATGATTCTTCAGGTGTAGAATCACTTGATTCGACCAGAAGTTTCGAAATGAGTTTTGCAAATACCAACGAATTTTTGGATTTCATGGAAAAAATTCCAAGTCAAATTCCTGGAGGATTACAATCCATCTACTAATATTTCTGCTAATGACCCATCATGTCAACACATATTGAAAGGGATTCACAATGGAAATGATGATGGTCTTGCGACGCAGAATATAATGACGAAACCACTGGAGAACATGCATTGTTTCCAATGCAAGTTTCTCAACATGGGAATAGTTGAGTTATGGCCCAACCAGGCCTCGACTTAGGTAATAAATAACATGCTCCTCGAGCAGATCATCCTCTTGAAGCAAGACCATGCCAATAGTCGAATTTGCAGTAGCCAAGTACAACAAGAAATCAGTATTATAATCGGAAGGTCAGAGTAGAGGGGGAGATGTAAGGGCAAGTTTCAATGCTTTGAAAGAGCACTGAGCGACTTCATCCCAATAGAAAGGGACTCCCTTTTTCAATAAGAGCATGAACCCTTTAGTGATCTTGACGTATTTTTCGACAAAATGCTAAATAAAGTTCACGTTCTTCTGTAAGCTTTGAATTTGTGGTATTGTGCACGGGGGAGGAAAATGAACTATTTCCTCAACCTTAAAAGGATTGACCATGATCCCTATTTTTGAAACTATGAAACCTAAGAGATGACCCAAATTCACATAGAAACTACACTTATTAGGATTCAAGCGAATACGATACTAGCGACATCGTTCAAACATTAGTCAGAGGTTTGTGGCATGATCAGATCTCTTACAAGAGCGTGATGCTATATCATCAAGATAATCCTTGACTATATGTATAAGGTCATGGAAATAAAAATACATGGCCCACTGAAAAGTGGCTCCAGCATTCTTCAGGCCAAAAGGCATCTTACGATAAGCAAATGTGCCCCAAGGAAAAATAAAAGTTTTTTTATGTTGGTCTTCGGGTTTGATCTGAATCTGGTTGTATCCCGAAAAACCATCCATGAATGAAAAGACCTCACAACCTGCACATTCATCGATGATACGATCGATGGATGGGGTGGGAAAATTATGTTTTGGACAGGCCTTGTTCAAGTCATGCAAGTCCATGCACACATGAATTGTACCCTATTTTTTGTTAACCAGAATGGGATTTGACACCCATTCCGTCAACTGCACGGGGTAGATAAAACTGACTTTAAGCAATTTTTCTACTTCAACCTTTATTGTTGTCTCTTTCTGAGGATTTACCAGATGAAGCTTCTATCAAATTGGATTGGCATCAGGATGAGTTGTTATCTCATGTTCAACGATTCTTCGATCAATTCCCGGCATTTCGTCAAAAGACCAAGCAAAAACATCGCATAATTCTTTAAATAACTATGTATAAATTTGAATCTCTTCAGGGGAGCAATCCACTCCGATGAAAACATTCTCCACGACACCAGGGGTTCTGGAGATATATATAGGGATCGTTTCAATGATACTCTCCATATTAACCTCAGTGTAAACTGTGTGTGTAGCCATAGGATTAATAGGGAAAGACCTATCTCTAGTCATAGTCAACACAAATTCACATGCCTCTATTCTTCTTAAATCTAGGAGGAAATAAGATCTGTGATGAAGATCATCCCAGGGTCTGTCTGGACAAGTCAATACCTCAAGAATCACCTCATCTAAGGGAAAGACCAGGTATAAATAATATGTAGTGGAAAGGGAACCTTGAGCCCAAATAGGCTTGAGAACTGGATCTAACTCTTGTGCGGGAGTCGGATCCGGGTCCGTCGAATCTTGCTAGACAATGTTGTACACAAATTTTGTCGCAAACAAGGGCATGGTCGTTCCATAATTCCTTGTCCCTTCCATCGAGGCCGATGGGGAATCAAGAGTCCATGGATCGTGAAAGTAATTCATTCGAAATGACGAAATTTGAAAAATATCATCCCTAGGTTGGTCAGGGGAAACCGATATAAGATTGACATCGCCAGAAGGAAGTGGGTAATCGAAAGTACCCATTAATGATGGACACAAACCAACCCCTACGTTGATGGTGCATGTTACACATCAACATTACTCGCTTCGATAAGTGTCGCAAGTGTCGCATGTTTCTCACAAGTGTCGCAAGTTTCAAGCAAAGCATGCTGCCATGATACCTATGTCATACTTATAATGACATTAAAAAGACACTTAAAATACCTCAAACACTTGATTTGAAGGAAGAGGAATGGTTAACTGGAGTTAGGTACCTCTTGCCATCTAAAAGAACCATTGAATCTGAGTTTTTAGAAGAGAGTGCTCCCCTATATCTCTCTTAGGAGTGCTGACACTTCCCTATAAAGTGCTAGGGAGCATTATAACATTGAACAACCCTTATGGAGGAGCTCTATTGATTTTAAGAGTGTTGGCGCCCCCCTAAATCCTACTAGGGAGCGCTACAACGCTCTGATGGCCCTTTTGAGGGAGCGCTGCCTATTCTGGGTAGCAGTTGGTCTGTTGAGGAGAATAAGGGGAAGATATTTTCAATCTTGGAAGG
>JZKD02S1668745.1:86143-102422 GCA_000966675.3 Picea glauca
TTATGTCAAAGACTTAACCAAAAAGGGTCATACGAAGCAATCGAGCCGCATCAAACTGTGCTTGAGCTAGATCCGAGAGGAGATTACTCAAATATAGAGGAACCTACTATTTCTGACCTTGAAGCGAAGGCTCTCGATCCATCCAACCCTCCGATCACTGACTTGTCAGCACCAATTTTGGTACAAGTTGTCCCTCTGTGGCTAACACCTTACGAGCGTCAGATAGTATTACAAGAAGTTATGGAAGAAAATGTTGCTACTTCATCCAGGAGACCTCATACTCCCATTTCAGCTACCACCATGGGAGGTATGTTTCCTCCTAAACCTCCTTCTTTGGTCTATACCACAGTGGTATCGACCCCCTCTACTTCGGGCAGTGGTCCGATTCTATCATTTTCAACGACCACTGCTTTGTTCACACAGAGTGTGACAGGCCCTCCATTTTCATATGGGATGCCTAAATTTGATTTCAACTCCCTCCTTACCTACTCCACCCTATAGAAAATGGGTTTGGGGAAAGGGAACTCAAATGATCCTGTGTAAGGGTTTTCTAGGGGCACTTCAGTCCCCTTTAATGATATCCCTTATGGTGGGGGTCATATACCTCCTCCATCCCCCTCACTCGATGATGCTTTCCAACAAACCATCGGGCCAAGTATGAACTACAGATTGTTTGGAGCAAGCATTCTAGGAACTTCTTCTTACACCATGCCGATGGGATCCATGTTGTTCTGTTTTTTTGACGCATTTGGTAATGATTATTTTTCGTCAACTGCCACCTCGGCCGGGGGAAACTCTAGTTTTGGACAACAAAATCCTATGAAGGGTACTATTCCTACACAGGGGGAAAGTACAAGAGTTTTCTCTTCATAAGGACTTTGGAATCCTTGCCAAGGATTAGTTCCCTTGCAAGGGATGATGTTCGGGGGAAACCCCTTCCATGGTCAATGAAAGCCCGAGAAAGGCTCAGTACCTATGCCCATCATATTAGTTGAGAGAAAATCCTTCTAGAATATTTGGAACAAAACATAGGGAGAAATCCCTGACCAATACTCATTGTCTAATTATGGGAATCAACCGATGATATCCCAACAAAAGCAGTTTCCATACGCTGGTCAAGGCCATGGTGTCTACCCCTGGATAGCAACCCAAATTTTCCTAGAAACCTGGTGCCATTCAAACTCCATTCGACTATCATTTCTGGAAATTTTACACTTTCCAGACTTGTCAAGGTTTCTTAACAACCCAATTTTTCAAGATCCGCATTGGCCCCACATGCCGACTAAATTTCCCTCAGATATTCCAAAATTCGAAGGAAAACCTAGCGAAGATCTAGGTGATCACGTGATAACTTTCCACCTATGGTGCTCGTCAAAATCGCTACGAGATGACTCCATACAATTTCTCTTGTTTCAATGCACTCTTATCAGGGGTGCTGCGAAATGGTACATCGAGCTTGACCTCTCAAGATATTATTACTTTATCGATTTGGCGATGGTTTTCCTAAACCATTTCCAACTACCTGTGAGATATATTTCCGACACCGAATCATCGACCAACTTTGAGTAGACTAAGGTCGATCATATCTCAGATCACATTCGAGAATGGTGATGTCATAAGAATTTGATTAAGTTATAGGTCCCACCGACTTACTTGCTGGAGCAGTTCCTGATGTCTTTGGTGCCATTTTTGTCGAAGGACGTTGCAACTTCGGGAGTGTGTTCATAGGAGGAGGTGATAATGAGAGCGCAACATATTGAATGAATATACTCTCAGTCTGGCTTACTTTATGAGATTTTTCCAGATGCACCACAGTCCATCCTTGACAAGTCCAGAAAAAATTCTGGACTAGATGCTGATGGTATAGCTAGGTCATCACAAGCAAAGTGCACTGATCATTTTTCAAATCAATTGCAACAATTGTAAATACAGAAGATAGTGGCCAACCAAAGAAGAGAAATAAAAAAACAAAAAAACAAGAAGGGTAAAATGGATAAGAAACCTAACAACAATGTTGGTGGGGGAAACACAGAGAAGAGAAAGTCAAAGTATCCGTGTAACCTTTGCATAGAGGACCACTCAACTCACCTTTGCCCTTGACTTGCAAAGGCAATGAAGTCATTGGCACAATAGCAACATGTTGTTCTAGCGAACCCATTTCCACATGGGAAAAATATGTCTCAAGCCTCTTTGATCTCGAATGGGGGCAGTGAGGGACCCCCCGCGTCTTCTAGTAATCCCTTGTTCGCGAATGTTTACATGATGAAAGGTGACACTTTTATAGCGACCAGGGAGCATGATTACAAAATGATTGAGTTTGCCAAGAATGGTAAAGAAGCCACTAACCCATTTGTTCCTCTTCATATCAAGAATATGATGGGAGAAACAATGACACACATGCTGAAAGGGGAATTCAAGAAAGCTTCTCATAATCCAAACATGAGGGCCGCCTAGAACTAATATGCGGTGGAGGATTTGTCACAAACCCCTTGCGCGATGTCTTCTTTGGAGGTACTCCAAAGCTTCCCTTCACAGAGAAAGGCTTTGTTATCCACCTTGGGATATGTAGAGATTTTTAATCAGGGAACGATCATTCTTGATACGACCAACTTGAAACCTTGCCTCCCTTAACACATTGCGTTTCATATAGTAGTGGCTTTTACCACGAAATATTTTACTCAAAATATTTTTCGTATGGTGGTTGATGAGGGAGCCTAGACTTGCATGATTTCATTGGAATGTTGGAAGGCCATTGGCCAACCCATTTTGTCTCTATCGCCTACTCAACTTACTACTTTTGATAGTCGCTCATTCAGACCACATGGAATCATTCCTTCTTTCCTCGAGAAGTTAGGAGGGAAGACCATGTGCATCAAATTTGAAGTGGTCGATGAGCCTCTCGACTACAACCTTTTGTTAGAAAGGATTTGGACCTATGTAATGCATGCAGTGGTTTCCACACAAGAGCTGAATCATAACTATTAACCAGTTTTCCTTCTCTCATCTTGACCCTTCATCGGGGGCATCCACGGTCCCGATGATTGATGACCTTCAGCCCAATGTCGTCAATGTAGGGGTTGGTTTGTTTCCACCATTGATGGGTACTTTCAATTACCCACCTCCTTATGGTGATGTCAAGATTATATCGACTGCCCCCAATTTCAAGTTTCGTCATTCCGAATGACTTAATTTCATGATTTGTGGAATCTTCCTTCCCCATCGGACTCGATGGAAGGGACAAGGCATCTTGGTATGGACATGCTCTTATCCACGATAGAAGTTTCATACAATATTGTCCAGCAAGCTTCTGCCGACCTCGATTCGACTCCTGCACAGGAGTTAGATCTAGTTCTCGAGCCTATTTGGGCTCAAGGTTTCCTTGCAACTAACGATTATTTAGACTTGGTATTGCCCTGAGATGAGGTGATTCTTGAGGCATTGACTGATCCATATAGACCTTGGGATGATCTCCATCACAAATGTTATTTTCTCCTAGAGTTAAGAAGAATAGAGGCAGGTGAATTTGTGTTGAATATGACTATAGATAGGTCTTGTCCTATTAATCCTTTGGCTATGCACACGGTTTACGCCAAGGGTAATATGGCGAGTATTATTGAAATGATCCCTATAGATATCTCCAGAATCCCTTTCATCCTGGAGAATTTTTTCATTAGAGAGGACTTCTCCCCCGAGGAGATTTGAATCTACACAAACTTATTTAAGGAATTTCATGAAGTTTTTGACTCGTCTTATGAGAAAATGCCAGGCATCGATACAAGAATCGTGGAACATGAGATAACGACTTATCCTAACACTAAGTTGATACGATAGAAGCTTTGTCTGATGAATCCTCAGAAAATGGAAGCTATTAAGGTTGAAGTAGAGGAACTGCTTAAAGTTGATTTCATCTACCTCATACATTTGACACAATGGGTTTCAAATCCCATTCTGGTTAACAAAATTTAGGGTACAATTTTCGTGTGCATGGACTTCTGTGACTTGAAGAAGGCATGTCCAAAGGATAATTTCCCCACCCCATTCATTGATCAGATTGTCGATGAATTCCCAGGTTGTGAGGTCTTTTCATTCATGGATGGTTTTTTGAGATATAACTAGATTCAGATCAAACCTGAAGACCAAAATAAAACAACGTTTATCTGTCCATGGGGCAGGTTTTCTTATCGTAAGATGACTTTTGTCTTGAAGAATACTGGAGCAACTTTTCAGTGGGCCATGTCTTTTTATTTCCACAACCTTATACATATAGTCAAGGCTTATATTGATGATATAACATCATGCTCTTGCGATAGATCTGATCATCCCACACACCTCCGACTAATCTTTGAACAATGTCGCTACTATCGGATTCGCTTGAATAATAACAAGTGTAGTTTATGCCTAATGTCGGGTCATATTTTAGGTCTCATAGTTTCAAAAACAGGGATCATGGTCGATCCTCTTAAGGTTGAGGAGAAAGTTTAGTTGCCTCCCTTGTGCACAGTCCCCCATATTAAGAACTTACAAGGGAAATAAAAATTTCTACAACATTTTATTGCAAACTATGCCGAGATCACTAAAGGGTTCATGCATTTATTAAAAAAGGGAGTCCCTTTTTATTGGGATAAAGCTGCTCAACACTCTTTCAAAGTGTTGAAAAGTGCCCTCATGTCTGCCCCTCTACTCTGGCCTCCCAATTATAATAAATATTTATTATTGTACTTGGAAGCCATAGAGTCGACCATTGGCATGGTCTTGGTTCAAGAGGACGATCTGATTGAAGAGAACATGATTTATTATCTGAGCCAAGGCATGGTTGGCCGAGAACTCAATTATTCCCATGTTGAGAAGCTTGCGTTGGCAGCATTGCATGATGTCCAACAATTCCGTCATTATATTCTGCTTCGCAAGACCACTGTCATTGCAGTTGTGAATCCATTTCAATATGTGTTGACACGACTCGTCATTGGTAGAAATATCAGTAGATGGATTATAGTCCTCCAGGAATTTAACTTGGATTTTTTTTCCGTGAAATCCAAAAAGTCATTGGTATTTGTGGAACTTTATTTCGAATCAAGTGATGTTACGCCCATAGAATCGGCTATTAAAGGAGATTTTTTTCTGATCACCTCTTCGGACCCCTGGTATGGAGATATACTAGTCTATTTTCATACTTTAAAGTTCCTTCTTCTACTTCTCGCGACGAGAATTGACAAATTCACCATGAGGCATGAAAATATCTCATACTCGATGACACTTTGTATTTTCGAGGTGTAGATTGCATTCTTTGTCGGTGCCTTATACACGAGGAAGCATAATTCATTCTTAATGACTGCCACACTGGAGCATGTGGTGGTCATTTTTCTGGGTTGGAAACAACCCAAAATATTCTACGAGCAAGTTAATTTTGGCCTATGTTAATCAAGGATTGTGTTGAGTCGGTCAAGAAGTGCCACCCATGTCAAATATTATCTCTAAAGATGAGGGCACATCCTACTCCTATGCTCCCCATCATTGTTGTCAGACCCTTCACCAAGTGGGGGATTGATTTTACTACATTCCACCTAGCTTCATCTAGGGGGCATCATTATATCATCGTAGTGGTAGACTACTTCACAAAGTGGGTCGAGACTATGCCAACGTTTAACAATGATGGTGAAACAACAACTCTCTTCATTTTTAACTAGATAGTAGCAAGGTTCGACATCCCGAAGGATATTGTCAATGACCATGGAAATCGCTTCCAAAACAAAAAGATGTTCGATTTAACATCAAATCTAGGGTTGAGGCAAGAGAATTCATCACCCTACTACCCACAAGCGAATGGTCAGGTGGAAGTTGTGAATAAGTCGCTCAAGACTATTATGCAGCGAACGATCAATTCTGCTAACTCAAATTGGCATTTAGTGTTGTTCTCGGTGTTATGGGCCTACCAAACGTCTGTAAATACTGCCACTGATTTCTCACATTTTCAAATTGTTTACGGGTTGAAAGTAGTCTTGCCTATTGAGTGCCAGATCTCATCTTTAAATTTAGCAGTAGAGTTACTTCTAGGCACTTCATTGCTTGAGGAACTCCTATTATATCATGAGTAGCTCGATGAGAAATACCATGATGCAAMCTTGGCCAACGAGGCTCACAAGCAATGAGTCAAGTATCAATATTATCGATCTRTTCATCCTCGGATTTTCTCTGAAGGCGACCTTATCCTAGTCTATGACCAAGATAAGGATCCCCTAGGGGMAGGCACGTTCAAGCCCATGTGGTTCAGACCTTTCATTGTGAAAGAGGTCTTAAAGAAGGGTGCTTATCATGTAGTTGACTTTGAGGGAAATKCTTTGGCAGAGCYTAGAAATGGGCTCTACCTCAARAAGTATTACTCTTAGGTTGGTCGCTTGGGTGRCTTCTTGTACATATGTATAGTTCTTATACAATTTTTTGTCTTTTTGTTTTATGGACGTGTCATTATTTATGTCATATTTTTCACTATGGCATATGTCAAGTGAATYAGAGGTGTTTTTTGGGTTTGCAGATGGTGYTATCYGACACCTTGGGTGATTTTCATGCCTCAAGTCCARTTGCTATCTTCCAGAGGTATCTGTCTRGGTGATKCCACAAACAATGTCRTCGAATACAACACAGTGATATAGTTTCTTTRTGATGCTTTKTCGCATGAAATTTCTCACCTCTGGGTCTACTTAGATTCTCAARTGGTTGTGTCCCAGTTAAATGGAGTTTAYTGGATTTATGATCCTACTTTACACTGATGTTTCCTTAGGGCACGTCTCTTAGAACATTTATTTTATTACATTACATATATCCATGTTCCTAGTATATTAAATCAAATGAYAGATACTCTAGCTAATCAAGTATTAGATTGGCATCTTTCACACACATACACATGTACATACATTTGTAAAAAYTGTGATCCRTAAGACATACAATATGTATATATATCTCAAAAAGTGTAAGAGTACATAGGTGGGCRCGAATGCCTCAAAAACAATAATATGGTATACATCAAGGGGGTTATGCCCTAAAAAATATACAAAATCTCYCTCAACGCATAATGATTCCATCCTATCTAAGATCAAGGCCTAGTGGCCCTACCGTAGTGAACGTCGATGTTAGCCAAACRCCRRAAAATTTGGACCCAAGTCTGTGGCACCCCAACTACATGAGGTTGCATGGATGATGGGAGATCCTCRATCTTGTCCATGGGAATAAMAYGAGTGATCATGGTAAGGTTCCKCTCCACCCATCTCAAAACTCTCTCAGCCTCTCTGGTTGGAGGTCTCCCTATGGTTKTTAGTCTGCCMGCTRCTGCTGGTACTACCTCTAGTSAAGGATGTCACCTAATCCTCGTGAAGTCTATTAGGCGCACTAGTCCCACATATGTACATAACATATACATAGTTGTCAATACTMTGATAGATATAAAAAATTATATATATAAAAGAAACTATAAATTAAATAGCTTTAAAAACACTTACCTAGCTCTCCTCTCTCCTCTCTAGGAGGTATGGGCATAAYCRAATCTCTGGAGAATTTGATTCCRGCATAGGGGTAGTCCTCTATYGTTGGAATCTTCCATTCCCACCAGTCGAAGAACTTGTCATCGAAGGCCTCTATGGTCCTTCYTCCCCCTTGTCRTGGAATMAATGATGCCCATCTGCACATCGTTGRGAAGGAGGCCACATGYCCCTATATAGTCTCTCTRGGACTTAGACTGGGCACCATCTCAAAGAAGAGTGAGCATAGTATGGTGTTGAACCTGATTTTTTTTTTTCTACGCTCATGACACTGYCAGTTGCCTCTTCATGCAAGTGAGCATGGTCATACTCCAGTCGAAAATTCATGCATCTAGGCAYTGCATTGCAAAATACATATGCGCCCRGGAGGTCTGGTGTAGTGCCAYGRATCCACTAATCCTCCCAATGAGCAATAGGATCACCTTTAGTGACAAGTTGGTGATCTTGTTGATAGGAATCGAAGAACCTACTTTCTCAGTGTCGGCCTCGCAATGCATCCCRATGTAGTCTGCAATGTTGAAGGGCCCAGGGGGAAATGTGCRCAGGTTGACTAGCTCCCCTCTCCTCAAGAGGCCAATCAAAAATATATATCCTCAKTCATTAGAGTCAAYGACTTCCCCTCAATCATAAACGCCTYTGYGTCTAGGTGCCAGTAATCCACCWGGGCATTCAGTATCCTGGGTTGTKCCCTCATAAATGGACACTRGTAGAACTTCCATAGCCCRCATTGTTTCAATGAGGAAATGGTAGCAGKTTCCTCRTCAACCAAGATATCTATATCCTCATGTTCCCTCTCCCTCCAGTGGACATACATCCTGTTCCATGAYAGTTCAAAGGGAAGTTAGCTCTTACATTTTTTTTTATTTTTTCCATGCTTTTGAGGGTGTACGYGGGTTGTTTTKGACACAGTCGTGTATGTCCGTGGGAATACTATTTTCTTCCCATGGAMATATGTGGGATTTTCTTAGATAGCCYGTGTACACGTAGGTCCTCCATTTTTCAGGAGATCGCACCCCCCMAAAAAACCAARAAAAATGCTAAAAGGARGAAYATAAATGCAAGAGGGATGAATTTATACTTACTTGGTCCAAGCGGAAGTTTGTTTCATCCTCTGAAGCTCCCARAATCAAMTTCTTTAGMAAAGGGGTMTTTTTTACCTTCTAGTTAATTTTAAAATTGCAATGGTGAAAATGAGTTGTCATCTTTTATTTATAGACTTTTTTGGCCTTTTTTGCCACTTTTTCGAACCCTTTTGTCGKTTTTTTTTTCTGCATTCGAAAGMATCTAATTTGGTTCTTGAGTTTCATATTGGATGTGACAATGCACTTTACCTTTTGGTTTGGTAACGTTTTTGGGAGATGGGTCACTTTTAAAGGTCCTTTGGTAAAAGTCATTTTTTCCAACTTTTTGCATATAAGTTAGGATTCCACCTCCACTTTGTGCATTGCGTTGTCTTTTTTGCTTTTCCATAGGATCGATCCCACTAAAGTGCAACATGGAACCATCATTGCTTCTTTATAAGTGTCGTAATTATATGGTAGAGACTACCTTTACATGGATTCCATACATAGATCCTTGTTGCATTTTGGTGTCCATGTTGTCTCTAATGACTTTAGACTTGGGAGTCCTTGTTAGTCCTATCATGATTACAAGTTTGAGCCTCATTCACCTCACCCTCGGGACTCCCAAAATGAGCATGCTTTGTTGTATTTCAAGCTCGCTTTGAAATCTGAAAGTAACATCCAACGAGACTACATTTATCATTTTCAATCTTATCGGATTAAATAAGAAAAGTAACTTCCTGGAGTCTTCTTTAAGCCCTTTTCAGACTCTCTAAAAATGAAAAGATTGTCGAGCGATCTTGTTGCCCTTAATGCTCGCCAAAATAAAACTTGAAGGCATGTCTTTTCGGCGGTAGCTTACCCCTTTTTCAGTCCGGATGGTCAATTTTACAAACAAAGGTATACTCTCAGAACTTCGGTTCGCTAGAAGGGTATTCTCAAGTATACATTTAACCCTTTTTTGGGCCTGAGGGACTAAATTTATGAAAAAAGAACATTCTCCTTGGTTTTGGTTTATCACCTTTTTCGGGCCTCGGAGATTACTTACAAAAAAGAAACCCCCACGGAGTCCATAGTTAATCTCTTTTCAGATTCCCTGAAATTGAAAAGATCGTCGAGTGACCTTGTTCCTTCACACTCATTAAATTGGTCCAGAAGAACATCTACTGGCATGAGTTTACCCCTTTTTCCAGCCCATGGATTATGGAGGAAAAAGGTACACCTCGAGATATTTGTCTTGCCGGGAGAGTTCTCCTTAGTAAATTTTATACTTTTTCGGGCTAAGGAGACTAAATCCAGAAAAAGGTTGTGAGTCCATCATTAAGCTCTTTTGAAACTCCTTAAAATTGAAAAGATTGTCGAGTGATCTTGTCTTTGTCACACTCGTTAAAATGGTTTTGAATAGACATCTTTTCGGTTCCACTTTACCCCTTTTTTGAATAGACTAGACTATCTCCGAAAAAGTTACCCCTTGGAGTCTTCTTTTACATTTTTGAGACTCTATAAACATGAAAAACTATCGATCTTACCTTCTCTAGTCTCGTTAAAAATTACATTGAAGGGGGTTTCATTATGTCCTGCTAATCACATTTGCATCTCTGTGTCTTTGGCCTAATGCTGGCTCCATGTTGCTCTCAATTGAACCTTTGAAGCATAACTTATACGCACGCCTTGTAGCACTTTGCCTCTGGGACCTGACACCTTGACCCATGGAGGATTTTTCCCTAAGTGTCCTTTTACTGCACATCTCTCCTTGCTCTGAGCATTAGTTTTTTCCTTGCGCCTGGAACTAGTATGCTTGCGACACTCATTACTCCTTTGTAACATATAATTATTTTATTATTTTTCAAGCTCTTTAAAAAATTGAAAAAGAAAAAAAAAGAAAAAAAAAACCCAAAAAGAGGGGACGGGAAATATATATTCTTTTTTAGTAGCACAATGAGTCTCCCTTAGAAAAAGCACATCCTTCCATTTGTTCGTCAAGATTTTGGATCTAATATGACCTTAGGAATCTATTCTCGCTACATAGAGCTATGTCCTCTTCTGTTTGGTTACTCTTCCAAACACATGGAGAGTTTGTGTTGCCTCCTGCATCATGAACTTATGTCAATGTCATGTTTCCCAAGTCTGATCATTTGTCGTGATTTTTTCCAAGGGAAGTTTCACCCAACCTAAGTCATCCTTTTTGCAGTTTGTCTCTTGACCTCATGCCCGACCATCCCAAAAGTCGAATCAAGTCCTTATTTGAAATCAATGAAGTTCTATGCCTGATCATTGAGATCCTCTTGTCTTTTCTTGATGAGTTGTTGAAGACCTTTGGGTAGTGAAGTCATACACTCACATTTCACTCCTGATCTATTTTTGAAGATCTTGAATTTGCTGCTCGAGCTATGAAGACCTCATTCTCTAGTCATTAGGTGTTGTTGGCTTCTTGAATATGGATACTATACTTGTATATCTTTGATTTTGAGATGTAGATCCACTGTGCATTGCTTGCGGCTACACTTTATATAGTTATATTACATGGATATGCAGTGTCTTTGATTGGAAACCATGATTTGTTTTCATCCCGATCATGGGTATGCTCGCTTGGGAGAGACAATTGTTATTTTTACAGATGGCGCCTCTGGAACTCTGGTCTTGGGCTCACTCATTTTGTACATTGGTGAATATTTTGTAATGTATTTCGGTCATCAAATGATCTTCCGACCTCACACATTAGGGGGAATCTTTTATAACCCTAAATTTCTCTACATATGCATACCTGGCCTTTGTCCCTCTTACTTGCATTTTATTCCAATCCATCACTGAGTTGCTCTTCTAAAAAACCCATTTTTTAAGATGTACGTGCCCTACACCAATAATACCCACATACATGCGCTTGATGCACCACTACAACCTGCGTACGTATGCATTCTACACCAATACATCCCATGTATACTTGAAAAAGTTGCAAGCAATTCATTGAGATTATGGGCTATTGGGTAGTTTTCCAACTAATCCACTACCTATAGCCAGTCACCCAACCAAATAACAATCCTTTTGTCATATAAAAGGAGGTTTTGGGGTCTCATTCCACATCTATGCATAAGAACAATGAAAATCTTCCCGTTTCACATCCCCTCCTTGCCCCAAGTAATTGCAACCCTTTTGTGATAATTACCTCAAAATTCCCCAATTTTCCCTTCTTCCTCGATCAGAAACCCATTCACTTCCCAAGAAGAGATCCCAAGGTTGTGAGGAGAATCCATACAAAGGTGCACTTGGAGATTGGTGAAGAGGAGCCTGGACCAGGTTCATGGAGAAGTAGCCAACTTTGGTTTTAAAAGGTATAATCATTGAATTATCAATAAAAGAAGTACTTTTCATGTCCCAAATCATGGCATATTGAATGTTTTTTAATGGTTTATGTTTTAATATTCTAACATATAACCTTGATTTGTATATGAATTGCATGCTTGTAGTTTTCTGTTTGTATGTCTTTGAATGCAGGCTAGCCTTGGGAGGAGGCATGCAATCAACAAATCTTTCAAGCATGAGAGGATCATCACTGGACGTGGAGTAGAGGTACAGTTACCCGATCCTTCTCATATTTTATTTTCTTGTATGAGTCTTGGGTATGTTTGGGGTAGTTATAAAATTAGTTTAATTTTAGACGGTTATGATCTACCTACATTATGAACCCTAGTTTAGTCTTAGGGGGATTTTCCCCTCTATCAGGGAGTATGAGGACTCCCAGATGAAGTAGCAACATTTTCTTCCATAGCTGCTTGTAAAACTATCTTATGCTCGTAAGGTGTCACCCTTGGAGGGAAAACTTGTATCAAGATTGGTGTTGACAAGTCAGTGATCAGAGGGTTGGCTAGCCCGAGAGATTCTGCTTCAAGGTTAGAAACAATATGTTCCTTCGGATTCAAGTAATATCCTCTTGGATTTGGCTCGAGAACAGTTTCTTGTGGCTCGGTCACTTCGAATGACCCTTGTTGGTCAAGTCCTCTCCATAATGATGGTGGTGGTGTCTCTAATGCAACCGACAGTAGGCCCTGAAGCCTTCATGACCAATGAAACTCTTGATATTCCACTTTGTGAAAATATCAATGACACAGTAAGGATTTAAATAGCATTTAAAACCAAGAACACAATAGAAAAAAATAAAATTCCTATAATATAAACCAAGCAAGCCACTATTTAGTTGGAAGAACAATTACGCCAACCAACACTAGAGAAACTTAGTGGTGCAAGTGCAACTTGAACACAGAAGCACCCTTCGGGTATACTCTACAAAATGTGACCCAATGTCTACCCTAGGTACCGTGGTATACCCCCGCAGTTACCTGTGTAAGTCCATAGAATAAAGGCAACTAAGTTTCCAGCTCGAAAAGAATCATCAGGTGGGTACAGTCGATAGTCGGGTGGATCGCAATGAGAAGGATAACCAGTCTGAAACCTACTGAGGGAATCAAAAGCAAGTGGTCTGCAAGACAACGGAGTATGTTGAACAAATTCAAGGTCCACAAAGCTTCATAAGGAAATACGAGCGATAGTATTCCCATGGCAGATCCTCAATATGCATTCCCCACTATGTTTAGTCTGGCTTTGGAGGGGTTATATCCACTGCCTTTCCTCACGTGACCTCGTGTTTATCCCCTGTGTTAGAGGCAGGTCCCGGATAAATTTCATGTCACTAGACTTTAACACTCCCTAGATCTGACTCCAATGTTTTTTTAATGGCCTTGAAGAGTTTCCTCTCCAACCTAATTCAAGGCCCTAACCCTAAACTAGTTGGTTGACCCTACAAACATAAAAGTCTAATTAATTTTAGATTTTGCGTTTGTTTTAATGGCTTGATTAACTCAAAGTGTATGGTAGTGAAACTAGTGATTTTTATGAGAGACGAAAAGAGGAGAAAAGGATGAAACTCTGAAAGCAAAATTACTTCTAGTCAAAAGTAAAGATTTACAACTAACTCTTTGTAACCAACTTTTTATATAACTAATGTTTTTCAAGATCTTTAAAAAGAAGACCTAAAACAAAATTTCTCTTCACTACAAGCTACTTAAGTTTCAAGAAATCAATAAAGAACTTAAAAAATGAACTCTTTTTCCTTTCAAGTAAAATAGATAACTCCAACTACTTTACCAAACTAAGAATGAAAAAAAAAACTTATTTTTTTGAAAATGCTTCAAACAAGAAAAACATGAAATACATATGTTTTTCTCTTTTTTCAAAGAAAATGAAAGTGGGAAAAAGAACTACAAGACAAGAATGAAACAAACCTTTGTCCCATTGCAGATCGCAGGGAATCACTAAAGACCCCAAACAAGTCGATAAAAAATTCAAAGACTCGCTTAAAACCCTTTCAGAAGTAAACACAAGAAAATTCAAAAAGACAAGCAATCTGAAATCTAACCCAAGCTATGACTGTGAAAACAGAGACTTTGAAATCTGTCAAGAAACCCCGAGAAGTATAAACCTCAATCAAGAAAGAGAATGGCTACCTCTTTTTTCAAAAAATAGTTTCTTGAACCAGGTACACTACTGTTGTTTTAGCAGCTTGCATATGTACATGGGTTGTTTACTAGACATGGGATGTATGTATGTGGGCTAACCCAAAGTAGGGCACATACACCTCTGTATTTACTCAAAAAAAGAAATAAAATAGATAGACTTATAGGGTGGGGAGAACTGGTATGGCACCAAAAGGTGACCGAAATCCATTAAAAGACTCAGAAGACTCAACAAAAACTCGAAAGGTAGAAAAATCAATCAGACACACAAAATCCTCTAAACCCGTAGAGGCTTCCCCAGTATGGTCGCCAGTTCTTCTTGCCAGAAAATCCCCTCGATGACTACACTAGGGTTCAGAATGTAGGCAAATCAATTAACCATCTAAAAGTCAACTACTCCTCTAACTACCCCAAACATACCAAAACTCATACAAGAAAAGAAAATATGAGAGGGATCGGGTAACTATACCTCTACTCCACGTTTGGTGATGATCCCCTCGCACTTGAAAGATTCATTGACTACATGCCTCCTCCCAAGGCTGGCCTTCATTCAGATATAGACAAACATAAAGTTGCAAGCATGCTATTCATATAAAATTAGGGTTAGATGTTAGAATGTCAAAACATAAACCATTAAAAGCATTCAATATACCATGATTTGGGACAAGAAAAGTAATTATTTTATTAATAACTCAATGATTATACCTTTACAACCAAAGTTAAATATTGCTCTAAGAACCTAGTCTGGGCTCCTCTTCACCAAGCTCCAAGTGCACCTCTGTATGGCTTCTCCTCTCAACCTTTTGATCTCTTCTTGGGAAGTGAATGGGTTTTGATGGAGGAAGAAGGGCTAATTGGGGAATGCTGAGGCAATTCTCACAAAAGGGATGCAATTATTTGGGGAAAGGAGGGGATGTGAAACGAGAAGAGTTTCATTGTTCTTATGTTGATATGTAGAATAAGACCCCAATATGACAAAAAGATGGTTATTCGGTTGGATGATGGGCTATAGGTTGTGGATTAGGTGGGAAACTACCCAATAGCGTGTAATCTCAATGAATTCCTTGCAATTTTTTTTTTTTGCAAATTTTGCAAGTATACGCAGGTTGTAGTGGTTCAACATGCATATGTACATGGTTTGTAGTGGTGCAACAAGAATATTTAAACGGGAAATATTTGTGCAGGATGCGTACATCTTCAAAAAATGGGTTTTTTAGAAAAGAAACTTAGTAGTGGCTTGGTAAAAAATTCAAGTAAGAGGGCCAAAGGGTAGGTATGCATTTGTAGAGAAATTTAGGATTATAACAGTGGGATAGCCTAAGGGACTTCTAAGCATAGAAGGGGATCCTATTCCTTGGGTTATACAGGTTGATGGGGAAATAAGACTGTGGATTGGGACTAAGGTAGAAGTAGATACTAACTATAAATTTAGGAATTGGGTTGTGAGAAGAGAATTAGAGACAACCAGAGGAAGAGTTCACCCTTGTGCAATTATAGCCTCATATTGGGGGTGGCCTCTATTATAGAAAGAATTGGTGCAATAGGGATCATGTGGTTGGATGGAATGTCCTTCTTTTGAATCCAATTCATGTATTATTTTCCCAAAAAGATCATTATACTTGGTTGTGTTATGAAATTAAATGTTGTTGTGATTTTTGTTATGAAAAATATAATTTCCATTTTGTTCAGTTTTAACTTCATATATTAGCCTACATTTATAAATTATGGTCTCATGGCACTAGCAAATTTGGGTCATTTTGCGATGGCTATTTCGACACTCTTGCGACATTCTGTCATGGAATTTGCGATGAAACTGGACTCTCTGAAATGTCATTTTGTGTCAAATGGAAATTGCGACGAAATTGAATGAACGTCGCAAGAGAGACGCCCCTAGGGAACTTATCACAATTATGACAAAAAAGAAATATCGTCGTCAGTACGAAAATTTAGGCAAAAAAGTGAAACCAACATTTCGTCTCAATTGCGACGACCCTTGTGAGGACAACTTTCATTGTTTACATAGAAAAATTGTCGCAACTATTTAAGTTTTCGTCACAAGTGTGGAAAAAACTTTTCATTGTTTACATAACAAAACTATCGTAGCTATTTAAGTTGTCATCGCACTTGCGATGCCAACTTTTGTTGTTTATATTGCAAAACTGTCGCAGCTATTTAAGTTTTC
>JZKD02S1668756.1:26174-36235 GCA_000966675.3 Picea glauca
CCTATCCCCGAAATCCTACCTAGACTAAAAACTTCTTTTGGCACCTCCTGTGGAGGAAAACTTAGTGAGTTTTTTAGAAATTTTTTAGATGAAGTTGTTTTGTGAGGCTGGGGGTTAAAACCAACCTCGTTTGATTAAAAGTGGGAGTGGATAGTCTGATCAAGAAAAGATGGGGTGTTTTCAGAATCCCTTTGGAGGAAACCTACTTAGATCTCCACGTTTCGAGAAGAATCTATGTGAGTGAGAAGTGACTTTTGTGTGTGAGTGAAAGTGTGCCAAGTTTTAGTTAATTTAGATGTCACCTTGTTGCATGTGGACTTTGCTTGGTCCTTACAAGAGTGTGATTACCTAATTAGCTAGATGTCATTGGTACAACCTTGCGGAATTTTAAGAGCCCTAGGAAACTAGCATGTGGACATGTGGTCTGTTACTATCCTTTAACTCCCTATGTGTGAGTTAATCTAGAAAAAGCATGAAACTATCCTAGATTGAACATGTGGGCATGTGTGGGCCCGTTACAAACCTTTAAACTCTCCTAGTTTTTTGATCTAAGAAAGAAAAATTCCAACCACTATCCTACTTTTGTGACATGTGGGCATGTATGGTCCTATTAGAAATTTAAGATATGTTTGAAAAATGAAACTAAGAGGGGTCCCAAAAGGGCCTTTGTCCTCTCCTAAAGGTTTTGAAATTTTCTTTAAGGGAGATGAGATTATTTTTCACAATCTTTTTCTGATTCTCAAGATCGCTTGAAGGCGCAAGAGAAGAGCATACTCAAGGATTGTTAATTCAATTTCTAGTCCCAAAATGTGAGTTAGGTGTGATTAAAATTGATGTTCACCTTAGATTGTAAATCAAAACAAGCCATCCATGTGGCAAAAATAAATAAGGGAAATTGATTTTTATCCACCTAAGTGCCTATGTTTGTTTGACTATCCCCTTTATAAGTTGAGGGGTCTAAGTGGTGCAGTATTTAGAGCATGCATAACATCATTCTTAAGAAGTAAAATGACTTTCCTCACATCTCAAGACCTTACAATGTAAAATTTAGTTCAGATGCGCGGCCTCTAGTGTAGAAAGAGGCGCATAAAGCGCAGGCGCATGAGAAGAGTTGCTACAGAAAGCGCATGCGCGCAGAGGAAAACTTTTGTTCAGGCGCATGCGTGCACGATGCACGCACGATGTGCATTTGTGGGGTGGAATACCCGCACACCTATGAAAAACGACCGAGAAAGAAAATCCGGATGGATTTCTCTCAATTCTCTTGTGAATGGACTGGTTAGTAGGTCGGCAGAGGCCAATTTGTGCACCTGCAAGTTAAACAAAGTAAAAGGAAAGAAAAATAAACCCAAATGAGGGAGGAATTGATACCTTGTCCCCAGTATGGTCACCAATCTGTTTTCACCCATTTCGTCACTTGGTGAGAAAATAAAGGGTGCTTACATGCCCAGTTAGGTCTTGCTGAGCATGACAACTGTAGAGGAAAGAGTTAGAAAAAGAACAACAAAAATATAAGCAAGAATTAAATTAAAACAAACTAAAACTATGAGCATATGGATAAAGAAATAACAAACACAAAAAGACCAATATCACCAATGTTTTTAGGCTGATCAATTGATGAAATCAAAGCACAATGAAGAAAGGGGACTATGAGTCCCTTCTTTCTCTAATGGAAGGCTCTTGAGGCCCTCACAAACTTGCTCTCCTTAAAATAAGAAATTAAGAATCATGGTGAAATAACTCCTAGCACATCCACTCAATGTAGAGGTGGATAGCTCAATGAGATGTTGCTAATGTGTTATTGCCAAGGAGTGAGTCCTTAAAACAATCTAAGCAACATAACATTACATGAAATTCCTTGAGAAAATGATGTTTCTTCATGGCTTTTTATAGTATTGCATTGGGTGATTATGTAACTCCTTTGAGGTTTGAAAAGGGGATCTTTAGGGCTTAATTAGGTCTTTGCGCCAACATCCGCGCATCGTGCGCACGTGCGTGCATTGTACGTTCCTGTTCCGCGCATATGCGCGCACACCCAACTTCTGTAAAGCGCCCTTCAATTTTTGGTTACTTTGTATAGTTTTTGACCCTTTTTCAATGCTGTGGGATTAATTCAGTGCCATGAATGACTTCATTATTGTGTGATGATGTTGAGTTCTTGTCGCCATGTGTGGACAAAATTTCAGTGATAACACCATAAAATACCTTGGCACAAAACCAAAGAATGTCGCTCCAAGCAGTCACTAGTGGTTGAGCTAAAATATTTTGAGTCAGAGGCATATTTTGACACTAAATATAATCCAGAAGGAGGGAAGTGGATTATTGATGTTGAACCTAGTGCCACTATTGCTACCACCAAAGTCCATCCAAGAAAACCAGAAGAACCAGAGGAAGGGGAATGCCTCTTTCACTCACATATGTGGGTAAAGGGGGCTCCACTTCATTTCATTATCGATAAAGGTAGTCAAAAGAACTTGATCTTAGAAAAGGCCGTCAAGCAGTTGGACCTGTCGATGAAACCGCACCCACATCCCTACACCATCGGATAGCTTCTCCAAGGAAGAGATCTTCGCATCAGCCAACAGTGTCATCTTCCCTACTGCATCAAGCCCTTCAAATATGAGGTATTGTTTGATATTGTTCCCCTTGAAGTTTGTGATGTTCTTTTAGGATAGCCATATTTTTGGAAACAACATTATGTGTATGAGTCTAGACCTCGCAGTGTTATTATTACTTTTGGTAGACAATTGTACAGGATACCAGAGGTAGCACCGCCTATCACTATTTATTTAATCTCTACCAAGGAATGCAGTAAGGTCATTTCATAGACTGAGAATTTCATATTCTTTTGATCTGTTCTCATAGTAAGTAGAAGTTCATCGCCATATCTGTGACCTCTACATAGATCCTCTCTTTGTAGTAGAAGCAAGTCGACGGAATCATGGAAGAGTATAGAGACATCTTCTCCTCACCCACCAGGGTATCGAGGCATTGCCAATTCAAGCATCCAATTTATCTAAACCTCGGTGCACCTCTACCTAATGGAACATTTTATTGTAGCTCGTTGATGGAAAATGACGAAATCAAGTGTCAGATCCAAGAGTTTCTTCAAAAGGGGCACATCAGACCCACATCCTCTCCTTGTGGAAACCTGATTGTATTGGCACATAAGAAAGATGGGATCTGGCAGCTCTACATTGATTACAGAGGATTAAAAAAAATCACAATCAGGAATTGATACCCAATTCCTTGAATTGATGGCCTTCTTGACTAACTCAAGGGAGCTAAGTTCTTCAATAATATTGACCTAAAGTCTAGATACCACCAGGTTCCCATCGAATCAACTAATGTATGGAAGACAAATTTAAAATCTAAATAAGTTATCTTCGAATGGTTGGCCATGCCCTTTGGCCTAAAAAATGCACCAACAACTTTCATGATGCTTATGGATGATGTATTGAGTCCCTTCACCAACGGTTTTTTGGTGGTATATTTGGATGACATCCTCATCTTCAGCAGAACTTGGGAGGATCACATGCAGCATATTCAATGGGTTTTGAGCACTCTGGGGCAACACAAGCTATATGCCAACTTGTAAAAATGATCCTTTGGTATGAACATGGTCCAATACTTGGGCTACATTGTTTACAAACATGGGGTACATGTGGATCCATCTAATATCTAATTCATTTGTGACCGGCCAGCCCTGGCCACACTAACCGAGCTTCGAAACTTCTTGGGACTTGCCAACTTCTATCGACGGTTCGTGTTGGTATTATCCTATATTGCATGGGCACTCATCCAAGTGACCAAGGGCTATGGAAAGGAAACGTTTGTGTGGGGGAAGGCACAACAATGAGAATTTTATGATCTGAATCATTGCTTGTGCTCAGCTCCAGTACTCTCCTTACCCAATCTACAATGTTTTAGGTGTAGTTCTCACTCATTGCGGTCATCCAGTAGCATACCATAGTGATACACTCTTAGATATTATCTAGAAATACCCCACCTATGACAACGAAATGTAATCCATTGTACAAACCTGTCGTCAATGGAAACATTACATTCTAGGAAAGGAGACAATCATCCACACTGATCATAAGCCTCTGTAGTTCATACAGACGCAGGGGAAGTTGCAGAACGATCGCCATCAGAAGTGGTCCACATACCTGCATCAGTTCCATATCAAAATCAAGTATAAGACAACAAGCAAAAATCATATCACTAGCTGCCTCAGTCAACCTCATGTGGATGCACTCACCACTGTGCTCCATTCCTGTGGGCATGAGGCATATCAGTGGCCCCAACTTTATCAGCAATATCTTGACTTTGCCACCACTTATTAGATCTTGGGTACATACATGAATTTCATTGATTTTCACATTCATGATGGACTATTATTCCATATGGGCCACCTTTGTGTTCCTGCAAGCAATCTTGAAAATCTTATTTGGCTCACTAGAGTCGAATGGCAGGACATTTTGGCATGGAGAAAACTATGGTCATTCTACAGAAATATTTTTATTGGCCAAAACTTTGAAAGGATGTTAGCAAGTATATTAGATCTTGCACTCCCTATGCCATTTCCAAGCCATCCATAAAGAAGAAAGGATTATACACCCCTCTTCCTACTCCTGTGAGGCCTTGGGAATCCATCTTGATGGATTACATGTCTGGCCTTTTGTCCACCAAGCAAGGAAATGATAGCATATTTGTGGTGGTTGATCGGTTTTCAAAGATGGTCATTCTCACAGCCTACAAGAAGAGAATCACAGTGGAAGATACTGCCAAACTCTTCTTCGAATGAGTGTGGGTCCATTTTTGGATACCACAAACCATCATCTCCGATCGGGACAACAGGACAACAGGTTCCTCAACACATTTTGGTCAAATCTCTGGTCACTATTGAACACCAAGCTCGCTAAATCCACTACCTTCCACCCTCAAACAGATAGTGAGACAAATGTTTTCAATCAGATGATTGTTCACATCCTATGCATGTATAACTCTAAGAATGTGTGTACATGGGATGAGATTCTTCCCTATGTTCAGCACAACTAAAACAAAGCTCTCCATAGCTCCATCGGCCATAGCCCATTTTAGGTGAGGTTGGGATTCCAACCCTTAGGCACCATTGATGTTGCACTACCTCTTGCAACCACCTAGAAAGAATATTCCCATGTTCAGTCTGAGGCTGAGAAAGCCACCAAATTCATTGAGCGGATTTAGCACATCTGCCAACAGGTTCCATGAGATTTTTCATAAATCCAATTCTATGTACAAGAAGCACCATTATCAACATCGTGCACCACACAAGTTTCAGGTGGGAGACAAGGTCTGGTTACATTTGCATAAAAAATTCCTTATAGGGCCCCATAGAAAACTTTTTCCACTTCGCTATGGGCCTTACATTATCACCAAGGATGTGGGTGACAATGCTTTTGAGCTCAACACTCCACCCTTCATTGGCTTGCACCCAGTGTTCAATGTGGACGTCCTCTGACCATATTTTCCACCATTATTGGACATCTCAAATATCACATAATAGTTGACACCAACAAATATCAAACCTGACTTCATGGAGCATGCATCCACTCATCAGATATTGGACACACAGGTCAAGGGAACTCATCAGCAGAGGATCTAGCTTTATCGGGTTTTCAAGGAAGGGCAGCTCCTACACCAAGGAAAATGGCTCACCCAGGGCCAAATTCAAAAGAAATTTCCTCACCTTATTGGGGTACTCAATGCAATGGAAACCATTTCTTACTAAGGGGTGAGGACTAATCTAGGTGGATATTGGTGGCCACCCACCTATTCCAACTAACTCCTTTTAACAGTTTTTATTTCAACAAATTTCTCTGTAATGATGACATTTCTTCGTAATTAGGGGTTCTACACTTTCGAGGCTATCCTAAATCCCTACCTTCCATCCAGTTGGATATTGGTGGCCACCCACCTATTCCAACTGGCTTATTTTGGAAATTTTCATTTCAATACATATTTATGTACTTCCAGGGTCGTTTTGGGGCCCTAAACAGTGTTTTTTAGGCTTGCCCCAGTCAAACTATAAATTGAGTTAGATTTTGATGGAATAATGTGTATTTATTGAAAACACCTTTCCAACGGGCTATCAAACTCCTAAAATGAAGGTCGTATACAAAATTTACGACCCCGAGAAGAGTAGGTACCAACTTACCCATTGAGGCCCACACAACTTTTGATGTTTCATCTCCTAGGGTTAGGTTTTTGGATGTCTAGGGTTTTGGCATTCATGAGTTATGTTAAAAAGGCCTCTGGATCCTCATTGTAATCATTCTGCTCAAATGGATGTGTGTAGTAGCCACATCTCTTCTCAGAGATAACTACCACCATTCAAGCAAGTTGTTTTCAGTTCTGTAGTTTTATAGTTTCAACCTATTTTATTTATTCAAGAGAAGTTATTGTTCACTGGATATATGTTGTTGTTCTTTGTATCTTTGTGTTATTGTATTTAGTATTTTATTTATTTCGTTCCACTCATAAATCCGGATCAGGGGTAGTGAGAAATCCCACAAGGAAAAAACCCCAAGATCTACTAGCTTAATCAAGATAAAATTGAAACACAAAGCTAGGGTATGACCTTTTTGTATTTTTTGTAATAAAATATGATTAAGAATATTTCTAATTAAAATGGTTGAGAAAATTGAGATATTTTTCTTACCTTTAATTCTTACCTTATGATGTCTCTGGTTTGTGCGATTATGGCCCCGCGAGTTTAAGATTGGTTGAATATATCTCTAGACAATTGGGTTTGGAGTGGAAGCACTATCACCCCCAATGCTAGAGATTTTACCGATAGATGGGTTCTTCCATGGATCTTTCTAGGTGTAATATCCCTAAGGCCGAACCCAATTGTAAATGTAAATACAAATGTACTTAAGCTGGTGAGTTGTTTTGATATCATCTTTGTATGCCCATTTCATGGCATAGTGCGTGCATGTACTGCGCAGTAAAATGAGGAAGTGTGCACATTCTAGGATACCGCACACAACATCTTAAGTGTGCGTGATGTTGAGGCCAGGGAGCCTTTGTGTATATGATATGTTTTATAGGTTGGTGAACCATTTATTATAGGCTAGGATGCTTATGTTTTGATTAGGCCAGAGAGCCTAGATGTTAAAGGCCAATGTGCCTGTTTTTGTACATATCTCATATTTAATATAAAATACAGCATTGCACGCAGACCGACTACGATAAAAGAGATGGGGGACTAAGCTCCACTATCTAGGGAGCTTGTTCCAAAAAGGAATATTATATTAATATTTCTTTAAATCATAAAGTATGGATAATTATTTTATCCTAAGTTCTAAAGTTGGGGACAAATGGGCCAATGTAGCTCCCAACAAAACAAGTGTCATGTTGGAGGCATGCATACATATTGTTGGGACTGAGTTTCCCCATCATTCCGACGATCATATTTTCCATGATTCCTTCCATCATTTAGCCATGATACCATGACCATTTTCACTCACGCATTCGGTTATCCTCAGACAATCATTTCACTATATATGAACCTGTATCCATAGCCATTTTGTGTTGGTGTACCTTGTTATCTTGGAAATTTGGACTGAAGAAGCGGGTTGTCAGGCCCATGGGATACTGAAGAAGCATTTTTTCAGGCCCTTGGGATATTGAAGAGGCAGGTTGTCAGGCCCGTGATCAATTCTCTGGGTGAGAGAATTGTTGGGATTTGATTTCCTGAAGGTGATAAACTACAACTATAAGGCTCTGAGACTTCCTATCCGGCCTGTTGTTGAAGCCCTTGAAGGGAAGTGGGGAATTCAAGGGACTGTTGAGAAGATAAGGGGCACACTTCCTTGGGTGGGACAAGAATGGGGGGGAGAATGAGAGACTGTAGGTTGTTAGTTGAGTGAGCACCATGACAGAGTCTTTCATGTTTTCCATGAGCCATTATCCTAGTTAGGAACCCTTTACCCGAGTGGAGTTTAGTCCCAGCTCGGGGTGACTCAATGTTGAGAGTGATGAACAATGTGGTGTAAGGATGGGAGGTTCGTGGAAGGTCTGCACGCAGTTGGTGAAATTCTTATCAAGATAAGTGCCAGTTGTGTGATAAGTTTACATGTTGCATTGTTATTTATGTGTTTCTTTTATGGGTATTTCATGTATATGTTGCATGTATGCGTTCACTGTTATTTCATTCTGAATCCATGCATTTACGAAATGTATTTTTCTATTTATGTTTTTCATGTAAAGCTTCTGCAGGTGTTCTGTGTGCATATGTTTTAATTTCATACAGTTAGAGAAATTTATGTAGCATAGCTCAGTTGGATGTTGAGTATGTTATAGTATGTTTTGTGCAAAGAACGATTGTGTTCTCTGGCATAGTGTGACCTGACATGGAAGGTTGGGGACGTTACAAATATGGTGTCAGAGCATGAAAGAATGTTCTGGAGTGGCATTTCTTGGCCTGTGGGTGGTTGGGGATGTTACAAATTGTTATCAGAGCTTCATTTTTCAACATTGAGCCTGGATGGTCTGGAAATGTTGAGTTGAAGCAGAATGTCATAGAGGATTTATTTCGAAGTGGCCAAATTTCAGTTTGTAGAACATCCATGGTAAAAAGTAACGGTAACTAGGCGAAAATGAGGAAAAACCCCAAATTTTGTGGTTGAATTCATGAGAAAATGGAGAAATTCAACCAAGTGATGAGATATTACTGATTTAATAAATGTTCTAGCAAATTCAAACCTAGAATTGGTTGAAATTGAAGTTACAGTGAGTCCATGACAGTTGGAGCAAGTTTTATAATTAAAATTCCCAATTCGTGAATTGAGTTTGGGAAAAATTCGTTCTAGAAATGTCAACCCACAACGATCTTTTGTTATAGAGGGTGAGTTGGTGTTAGCAGGGTGGAATTGAATGAATTTCATAGTTTTCAAATGACTATGGTGAATATGCGTAGTTGGGCACACCAAAAATTCATGTGGCACAGTGAAAATCTTGGGATAGGTAAAATTCGACATTGTGCGGCAAAGTATTGGCGTGTTGATGCGCGTGTTAAATTTTGGCACCGTGTGGAAAATGTGACGTGTAGGAGCGCGTGGTAAATTTCGGTGCAGCATGGAAAAAAATTGTGTGTGATGCACGCACTAAATTTAGCATTGTGCGGTGTGCACACACGTAGTAATGGTGCACGTGGTGTGCATAGTATTGCAAAGCACAGTAGGAGTATAACTTGTCTCACGATAGTGTAATCAATGGTGCGCGTATATTATTGTGCGCGGTCGTAGAATATTGAACTTTGGCATGGTGCAATGCATAGAGAAAAATGCATGTGGAATATCAGTGTGCGATACAAAGAACTGTGCGCAACGACTATTAGTCCAATAACCAAAACTGCGCGTGGTAGATATCGGCGGGCAACACAAACGTGCACGCAAGTTATTTCCGTGACAAAGAAGTGATACACAATGGTTATAAAGTTTACAAAGCATGATTTACCTTGTGATGTTGCAGCACATGGTAAATACGGGTGCACAGATTGAAATTTGTGTGCGCAAAGTTGTTTGAAGGATGAAGAACAACAGAAACAATGAAGGGTAAATTATAAGACCCAACTAGCTCCATGGAGCCATAACTTTCTACTCAAGACTCAGAATTGAGCATGTGAGTAGGCATTGGAAAGCTATTAGAAAGTGGAATATAATTATAAACCTAGAAAATTAATCAAGGCATTCAAATTTCCAGGAAATCAGAAGAAAGGATTCTGGTATATATTGTTGAACCAGAATGGTTCATATTTTCATGAAATTGTTAAAACAGTTAGCCTGACAAAGTTTTGTTGGATGCACATTTTGTAGATTTAACAACAACTAGATCAAGATCATCTTAGAGTACAGAGTAATGGAATAAGCAAAAGGGAATTAAAACCAAGAAGATGAAGTCATAGGGATGGATGTCCATTTGGGCATTGAAGGAACAAACTCCAATGGACATGGAGAAGAAAGGAATGAAAACATGAATATGGCAGAGACCATTAAAAATTTGCAGAAGGATGT
>JZKD02S1668756.1:117631-130379 GCA_000966675.3 Picea glauca
GTGAGAAGAATAAGGGGAGAATCATTCGAGTTTGGGAGGCGGTTGAACTCGAATTCTTGGTTTTGTCAAAAGATCTCTGATCCAAGGAGGAGGTTTTCAACTGGTTCTAAACATAATTCAAGTGGTTAGGCCCTTCCCAACCTATATAAGCAAGCTCTATGGTGGTAAAGAGGGAGGAAGAACTGAACATATGAAACTTATGATCTTGGAGGAAACTAACAGTCATCCAAAGAGAAGTGATCAGTGAAGTTGTTGCCATCCAGGTTGTGGATCTCTAAGGCAAGGGTTGGACGAAGAGGACTTGACGAAGTTGTCGCATTCGCATCTACGATTGTAAGTACTGTTGTCGTTATTCTCATTAATATGACAAGCTTGGCCTGTTTCTTTCTAGTTTGTGTCTGATGTTACATGAACTTATCATTTATTGGTAGATCTGTTTTCAGGCTAATGTCAGTAGAGTAGGAAGTGGTTGTATCTTGTTTTGTCCACATACCTCATCGAGGAGCAAAAGGATTGGAGCGCAACTTGGAGCGTGCAGGGACAAACATCGATTAAAAGGTACTTCTATTATCCTTCCTCCTCATGCATTAGGCTTAGATGGATTTGAAAGGAAGTCAGTGTCCATGATAAGCATTTTTCTGTCTAAGGTTAAGGTCAAGCTCTAGAGGTCGATCTACTTGTCCGCAGGCAGATTTTCCTACAACAGAAACTGGTGACTCCACTGGGGAGATAGCCTTGAATCAAAACCCTTTGTTTGGATTTTTCTCCTCATTGACCTTGTTCTATCCCCTGATTGTTTCAGACCTGGTTTACCCCTCTTTTATTAGTTTCATGAGTTGATTGGCTCCTTACCTTGTCACATTCAGCATATTTGTCAAGTTCAGATCTCAATTTTTGAAATTTTTTGACATTTCTGAGACTTTCAGACCCTGGAACCCCTGGCATAGTGTTATCAGAGCACCAGCGCTTCTTGTAGCCCTACACAGAGCGCTATAACGCTCTTTTCCCTTGGAAACAGAGCGCCAGCCTCCTTTTGGCCCAAAAACCCTTCACAATTGCATTTTTTAGGGTTTGCCTCTGTGGCTCTTGTGCTGAGTGATCTAGTGAGTCATCTCTTCTTCCTATTTAATCTTGACATCAGTCTTGTTGAAGAACAAACACCTTTTTGATTGGATCTTGTAGCCTACTTCACCTATTTTCATTTGAGTTTTCCTATTGAGTAAAGCTTGAGATTTATACATTGCTTTTCTTTTCTCTTCAGTTGAGTAAAACCTTGGTGAAGGTCATCAACAGCCTACAGACNCTGGGGAGATAGCCTTGAATCAAAACCCTTTGTTTGGATTTTTCTCCTCATTGACCTTGTTTTGTCCCTTGATTGTTTCAGACCTGGTTTAACCCTCTTTGATTAGTTTCATGAGTTGATTGGCTCCTTACCTTGTCACTTTCAGCATATTTGTCAAGTTCAGATCTCAATTTTTGAAATTTTTTGACATTTCCGGGACTTTCAGACCCTGGCGCCCCTGACCTAGTGTTATCAGAGTGCCAGTGATTTTTTTAGCCCTACACAGAGAGCTATAACGCTCTTTTCCCTTGGAAACAGAGCGCCAGCCTCCTTTTGGCCCAAAAACCCTCCACAATTGCATTTTTTTTTAGGGTTTGCCTCTGTGACTTTTGTGTTGAGTGACCTAGTGAGTCATTTCTTCTTCCTTTTCAGCCTTGACATCAGTCTTGTTGAAGAACAAACACCTTTTTGATCGGATCTTGTAGCCTTCTTCACCTATTTTCATTTGAGTTTTCCTGTTGAGTAAAGCTTGAGATTTATACATTGCTTTTCTTTTCTCTTCAGTTGAGTAAAACCTTGGTGAAGGTCATCAACAACCTACAGACCTCTTTATCTTGATTTCAGTCAGAATCATTGTTCTTCAGCTCTTGTTTTTTGGGTGAGAAGTTTGTCTTTTTCTTTGATTGTTTCTTTCGTTTTTCGTTTTGATTAATATGAAGGGTGTATTATTTGTATGTTTTTGCTTATGCTAGTTTGGTTCTCATTCGTACCAAGAAGATAATTAGCAAAAATAAGCATTGTGATTGTATTGATCATCATTCATACGCAAACAATAAAGATATCTTAGTGTTTGATTGAGCATATTAGAAGGCATTTGAAAATTTCTTTGCATCACATCAGGATTTGATTGAAAAAAGAAAAGAATTGTTTGGAAGCATTCCATAGTTGTGCTTGTTAGTGAAAGAACTCTCTCTCTCCCTTAGCTAGATGTTCATCGAAAGGAAATGANTCAGACCTGGTTTAACCCTCTTTGATTAGTTTCATGAGCTGATTGGCTCCTTACCCTGTCACTTTCAGCATATTTGTCAAGTTCAGATCTCAATTTTTGAAATTTTTTGACATTTTTGGGACTTTCAGACCCTGGCGCCCCTAACCTAGTGTGGTTGTACACAGAGCGCTATAATGCTCTTTTCCCTTGGCAACAGAGCGCCAGCCTTCTTTTGGCCCAAAAACCCTTCACAATTTCATTTTTTTTAGGGTTTGCCTCTGTGGCTTTTTGTTGAGTGATCTAGTGAGTCAATTCTTCTTCCTGTTTAGCCTTGACATCAGTCTTGTTGAAGAAAAAACACCTTTTTGATTGGATCTTGTAGCCTTATTCACCTATTTTCATTTGAGTTTTCCTGTTGAGTAAAGCTTGAGATTTATACATTGCTTTTCTTTTCTCTTCAGTTGAGCAAAACCTTGGTGAAGGTCATCAACAGCCTACAGGCCTCTTTATCTTGATTTCAGTCAGGATCATTGTTCTTCAGCTCTTGTTTTTGGGTGTGAAGTTTGTCTTTTTCTTTGATTATTTCTTTCGTTTTTCATTTGATTGCTATGAAGGGTGTATTGTTTGTGTGTTTTTGCTTATGCTAGTTTGGTTCTCATTCATACCAAGAAGATAATTAGCAAAGATAAGCATTGTGATTGCATTGATCATCATTCATATGCAAACAAGAAAGATATCCTCATGATTGATTGAGCATATTAGAAGGCATTTAAAAGTTTGCATTACATCAGGATTTGATTGAGAAAAAGAATTGTTTGAGAGCATTCCGTAGTTGTGCTTGTTAGTGAAAGAACTCTCTCTCTCCCTTAGCTAGATGTTCATCGAAAGGAAATGACTGTTTATCATGCTTGATGCATTCTTTGGGTCTGAGTCATAATTCCATTTGTTTCACTTCCATGCACCCCTTTGCGTAAAGAACAGCCATTAAAATCAACGCAAACTAAAATTTATCTANACGAAGAGGACTTGATGAAGCTGTCACATTCGCATCTACGATTGTAAGTACTGCTGTCGTTATTCTCATTAATATGACAAGCTTGGCCTGTTTCTTTCTAGTTTGTGTCTGATGTCACATGAACTTATCATTTAATGATAGATCTGTTTTCAAGCTAATGTCAATAGAGTAGGAAGTGGTCGCATCTTGTTTTCTCCACAGACCTCATCGAGGAGCAGAAGATTGGAGCGCAACTTGGAGCGTGCAGGGACAAACGTCGATTAAAAGGTACTTCTATCATCCTCCCTTCTCATGCATTAGGCTTAGATAGATTTGAAAGGAATTCAGTGTCCATGATAAGCATTTTTCTGTCTAGGGTTAAGGTCAAGCTCTAGAGGTTGATCTACTTGTCCGCAGGCAGATTTTCCTACAACAGAAACTGGCGACTCCACTGGGGAGATAGCCTTGAATCAAAACCCTTTGTTTGGATTTTTTTCTCCTCATTGACCTTGTTCTGTCCCTTGATTGTTTCAGACTTGGTTTACCCCTCTTTGATTAGTTTCATGAGCTGATTGGCTCTTTGTCTTGTCACATTCAGCATATTTGTCAAGTTCAGATCTCAATTTTTTAAATTTTTTGACATTTCTGGGACTTTCAGACCCTGGTGCCCCTGACTTAGTGTTACCAGAGCGCCAACGTTTTTTGTAGCCCTACACAGAGTGCTATAATGCTCTTTTCCCTTGGCAATAGAGCGCCAGCCTCCTTTTGGCCAAAAAACCCTTCAGAACTACCTTGTTTAGGGTTTGCCTCTGTGGCGTTTGTGCTGAGTGATCTTATGAGTCAATTTGTCTTCCTGTTTAGCCTTGACATCACTCTTGTTGAAGGAAAAACACCTTTTTGATTGGATCTTGTAGCCTTCTTCACCTATTTCATTTGAGTTTTCCTGTTGAGTAACGATTGAAACCTATGCATTGCTTTTCTTTTCTCTTCAGTTGAGTAAAACCCTGGTGAAGATCATCAACAGCCTACAGGCCTCTTTATATTGATTTCAGTCAAATCATTGTTCTTCAGCTCTTGTTTTTGGGTGTGAAGTTTCTCTTTTTCTTTGATTGTTTCTTTCATTTTTTTTTTTGATCGCTATGAGGGTGTATTGTTTGTATGTTTTTTCTTATGCTAGTTTGGTTCTCATTCGTACCAAGAAGATAATTAGCAAAGATAAGCATTGTGATTGTATTGATCATCATTCATATGCAAACAATAAAGATATCTTAGTGATTGATTGAGCATATTAGAAGGCTTTTGAAAATTTCTTTGCATTACATCAAGATTTGATTGAAAAAAGAAAAGAATTGCTTGGGAGCATTCTGTAGTTCTGCTTGTTAGTGAAAGAACTTTCTCTCTCCCTTAGCTAGATGTTCATCGAAAGGAAATGACTGTTTATCATGCTTGATGCACTCTTTGGGTCAGAGTCTTAATTCCATTTGTTTCACTTACATGCACCCCTTTACGTAAAAAACAACCACAAAAATCAACGCTAATTAAAATTTATCTAGAACCTTTTCTTTGTTAGAATCCTCCACCAATAGTAGAATAGGTGTAGTACTTTGGATTAGGCTGTGAGCATAACTCTCCAAAGTTGTCAAAACAAACATTAGCATCCTGAGATAGGGAGAGTAAATCCANTATCATCCTTCCTTCTCATGCATTAGGCTTAGATAGATTTGAAAGGAAGTCAGTGTCCACGTTAAGCGTTTTTCTGTCTAGGGTTAAGGTCAAGCCTTAGAGGTCGATCTACTTGCCCGCAGGCAGATTTTCCTACAACAGAAACTGGCGACTCCACTGGGGAGATAGCCTTGAATCAAAACCCTTTGTTTGGATTTTTGTCCTCATTGACCTTGTTCTATCCCTTGATTGTTTCAGACCTGGTTTAACCCTCTTTGATTAGTTTCATGAGCTGATTGGCTCCTTACCTTGTCACATTCAACATATTTATCAAGTTCATATCTCAATTTTTGAAATATTTTGACATTTCTGGGACTTTCAGACCCTGGCGCCCCTGACATAGTGTTATCAGAGCGCCAACGCTTCTTGTAGCCCTACACAGAGCGTTATAATGCTCTTTGCCCTTGGCAACAGAGCGCCAGCCTCCTTTTGGCCCAAAAACCCTTCACAATTACATTTTTTAGGGTTTGCCTCTGTGGCTTTTGTGCTGAGTGACCTAGTGAGTCATTTCTTCTTCTTGTTTAGCATTGACATCAGTCTTGTTGAAGAAAAAACACCTTTTTGATTGGATCTTGTAGCCTTCTTCACCTATTTTCATTTGAGTTTTCCTGTTGAGTAAATCTTGAGATTTATACATTGCTTTTCTTTTCTCTTCAGTTGAGTAAAACCTTGGTGAAGGTCATCAACAACCTACAGACCTCTTTATCTTGATTTCAGACAGAATCATTGTTCTTCAGCTCTTGTTTTTTGGGTGTGAAGTTTGTCTTTTTCTTTGATTGTTTCTTTCGTTTTTTCGTTTTGATTGATACGAAGGGTGTATTGTTTGTGTGTTTTTGCTTATGCTAGTTTGGTTCTCATTCATACCAAGAAGATAATTAGCAAAGATAAGCATTGTATTGCATTGATCGTCATCCATACGAAAACAATAAAGAATATCTTCATGATTGATTGAGCATATTAGAAGGCATTTAAAAGTTTGCATTACATCAAGATTTGATTGAGAAAAGAATTGTTTGGAAGCATTCCGTAGTTGTGCTTGTTAGTGAAAGAACTCTCTCTCTCCCTTAGATAGATGTTCATCGAAAGGAAATGATTGCTTATCATGCTTGATGCACTCTTTGGGTCAGAGTCTTAATTCCATTCGTTTCACTTCCATGCACCCCTTTGCATAAAGAACATCCACTAAAATCAACGCTAATTAAAATTTATTCTAGAACTTTTTCTTTGACAGAATCCTCCACCAATAGTAGAATAGGTGTAGTACTTTGGATTAGGCTGTGATCATAACTCTCCAAAGTTGTCAAAACAAACAATACCAGCCTGAGTTAGGGAGAGTAAATCCAGTTGTCGTATAAGTCTGCCTGGGACCCCCCTCTCACACAGGGGTTACACACGAGGTTGCATTCAGGAGAACTACGGGGACTACCCTCTGTGGTTTAACTGAGTGTGGTGGTAAGATNTCGTAAATGTTGTTGAATCATGCTACCACAATGACGACACTAAAGAGGCACTTGAAACATCTCATGTATTTGGTTTGAAGGAAGAAACTGGTTCACTGAGGTCAAACATCTCTTAGCACCTAAGAGGGCTTCTTAATCAAGAGTTTGGAAGGGGAACTCTCCTCTAGTACTGCCTGAGGAGCACTGGCGCCCTTCTACCATGTTTCAGAAGTGTTGTAGCGCTTTTCCACCCCTTTGCAGAAGCGCTACCCAGATTTGAAGCGTTGGCGCTTCCATTGACCTTCTCTGAAGCGTTCTAGCACTCTGATGCCCCTTCTAAGGGAGCGCTCTCCATTCTGGGCAAATTGTTAGCCCGGTGAGAAGAATAAGGGAAGAATCATTCGAGTTTGGGAGGCGGTTGAACTCGAATTCTTGGTTTTGTCTAAAGATCTTTGATCCAAGGGGGAGGTTTTCAACTGGTTCTAAACATAACTCAAGTGGTTAGGCTCTTCCCAACCTATATAAGAAAGCTTTATGGTGATAAAGAGGAAGAAGAATTGAGCATATGAAACTTATGATCTTGGAGGAGACACACAGTCAACCCAAGGAGAGTAATCATTGAAGATGTTGTCATCCAGGTTGTGGATATTTTAGGCAAGGATTAGATGAAGAGGATTTGACGAAGCTGTCCCATTCGCATCTACGATTGTAAGCATTGTTGTCATTATTCTCATTAATATGAAAAGCTTGGCCTGTTTCTTTCTAGTTTGTATCTGATGTTACATGAAATTATCATTTAATGATAGATCTATTTTCAAGATAATGTCAGTAGAGTAGGAAGTGGTCGTATCTCGTTTTGTCCGCAGACCTCAGCGAGGAGCAAAAGGATTGGAGCGCAACTCGGAGCGTGCAGGGACAAATGTCGGTTAAAAGGTACTTCTATCATCCTTCCTTCTCATGCATTAGGCTTAGATAGATTTGAAAGGAAGTCAGTGTCCATGATAAGCATTTTTCTATCTAGGGTTAAGGTCAAGCTCTAGAGGTCGATCTACTTGTCCGCAGGCAGATTTTCCTACAACAGAAACTGGCGACTCCGCTGGGGAGATAGCCTTGAATCAAAACCCTTTGTTTAGATTTTTATCCTCATTGACCTTGTTCTATCCCTTGATTGTTTCAGACCTATTTTACCCCTCTTTGATTAGTTTCATGAGCTGATTGGCTCCTTACCTTATCACTTTCAGCATATTTGTCAAGTTCAGATCTCAATTTTTGAATTTTTTTGACATTTCTGGGACTTTCAGACCCTGGCGCCCCTGACCTAGTGTTATCAGAGTGCCAGTGATTTTTGTAGCCCTACACAGAGCGCTATAACACTCTTTTCCCTTGGCAACAGAGCGCTATAACGCTCTTTTCCCTTGGCAATAGAGCGCCAACCTCCTTTTGGCCTAAAAACCCTTCACAATTGCATTTTTTTAGGGTTTGCCTCTGTGGCTTTTGTGCTGAGTGACCTAGTGAGTCATTTCTTCTTCCTATTTAGCCTTGACATCAGTCTTGTTGAAGAAMAAACACCTTTTTGATTGGATCTTGTAGCCTTCTTCACCTATTTTCATTTGAGTTTTCCTGTTGAGTAAAGCTTGAGATTTATACATTGCTTTTCTTTTCTCTTCAGTTGAGTAAAACCTTGGTGAAGGTCATCAACAGCCTACAGACCTCTTTATCTTGATTTAAGTCAGAATCATTGTTCTTCGGCTCTTGTTTTTTGGGTGTGAAGTTTGTCTTTTTCTTTGATTGTTTCTTTCGTTCTTCGTTTTGATTGATACGAAGGGTGTATTGTTTGTGTGTTTTTGCTGATGCTAGTTTGGTTCTCATTCATACCAAGAAGATAATTAGCAAAGATAAGAATTGTGATTGCATTGATCATCATCTATACGCAAACAATAAACATATCTTCATGATTGATTGAGCATATTAGAAGGTATTGGAAAGTTTTCATTACATTAGGATTTGATTGAGAAAAAGAATTGTTTGAGAGCATTCCGTAGTTGTGCTTGTTAGTGAAAGAACTCTCTCTCTCCCTTAGCTAGATGTTCATCAAAAGAAAATGACTGTTTATCATGTTCGATGCATTCTTTGGGTCTGAGTCACAATCTCCATTTGTTTCACTTCCATGCACCTCTTTGCGTAAAGAACAACCATTAAAATCAACGCAAATTAAAATTTATCTAGAACTTTTTGCTAGAATCCTCCACCAACAGTAGAATAGGTGTAGTACTTTGGATTAGGCTGTGAGCATAACTCTCCAAAGTTGCCAAAACAAACATTAGCATCCTGAGTTAGGGAGAGTAAATCCAGTTATCGTATAAGTCTGCCTGGGATCCCCCTCTCACACAGGGGTTACGCACGGGGTTGCATTCAGGTAAGCTACGGGGACTAACCCTCCGTGGTTTAACTGTTTGTGGTGCTCGGATCGTATTATGGGGATCACTTTGAGGTAAATCCACAATTGTTGCGTGGAAGCCTCTTAGTTGGTTTCGGGCTTGATACCCTACCCGTATGTTCGGATCGAACTGTCGACTGTTCCCGCCCAGGGGCTGACTGCAAACTGGTAACCTTAGTGGCCATAATCTTTAGGTTCTTACACAAGGTGACGGTGACGGGAAGTCTCACTGTACCTGGAGAAGACATTGGTCAATCTCACTCGGGCTCCTTGGAGGGTAAATCCACAATTATTGCGTGGAAGCTTGCACCAAGGCGTAAGTCCATCAAGCAGGTCGCCATTGTAACTGTTCCACCCTATCCCCACCCCTTCTGGACTTGATCACGTGACGTTGGATTTCATCACCAACTAGTACGGTCATCAAAAGAAGGTCCTGTTTGCTTGGTTGTGATTCCTAGATTTTTTAGCGTGTGCTGTTTCTTTTCGCTAGTTGGCCATAGATTTCTTTTGTTGACTCTTTTCTTCCGCCAACATCGACCCTCCATGATGCTCGCGGAGGCTATAGGGACTTCCTCCAGAAAATATGGAAGGATACATCCCTTTCCCCCCTCATTCTACGGAACATCCTCCTCAACCGAGCGAGGTTCAAAGCACTACAACTCCTCAGGAAGAAGTTCCCATCCCTATAGAAAATTTTATAATTGTCTCGGAATCCCCGGAAGCTTACCGCATTCCAGAGGGATATGAACAACAGATCCTCCACCTAAATTCCACTGGAGAATTTGTTGTCATACACCCTTCTAACGCTCCGGCCGGGTCTCCTCAAAACCCTCCACCAGATGACCCCTTTTNACATCAGGATTTGATTGAAAAAAGAAAAGAATTGTTTGGAAGCATTCCATAGTTGTGCTTGTTAGTGAAAGAACTCTCTCTCTCCCTTAGCTAGATGTTCATCGAAAGGAAATGAATGTTTATCATGCTTGATGCACTCTTTTGGGTCAGAGTATTAATTCCATTTGTTTCACTTCCATGCACCCCTTTGCGTAAAGAATAGCCACTAAAATCAATGCTAATTAAAATTTATCTAGAACCTTTTCTTTGTTAGAATCCTCCACCAACAGTAGAATAGGTGTAGTACTTTGGATTAGGCTGTGAGCATAACTCTCCAAAGTTGTCAAAACAAACATTAGCATCCTGAGATAGGGAGAGTAAATCCAATTGTCATATAAGTCTGCCTGGGACCCCCCTCTCACACAGGCGTTACGCACGAGGTTGCATTCAGGAGAGCTATGGGGACTACCCTCTGTGGTTTAACTGAGTGTGGTGGTAAGATCGTATTATGGGGATAAATTTGAGGTAAATCCACAATTACTGCGTGGAAGCTTCTTAGTTGGTTTCAGGCTTGATACCCTGCCCTTACGTTCGAACCGAACTGTCGACTGTTCCCGCCCAGGGGCTGACTGCGAATTGGTAACCTTAGTGGCCATAATATTTAGGTTCTTACACAAGGTGATGGTGATGGGTAGTCTAACTGTACCTGGAGCATACATTGGTCAAACTCACTCGGGCTCCTTGGAAGGTAAATCCACAATTACTGCGTGGAAGCCTTAGAAAGTAAATCCATAATTACTGCGTGGAATCTTTCGCCAGGGTGTAAGTCTGTTAAGCAGGTTGCCATTGTAACTATTCCACCCTAGCCTCACCCCTTCTGGACTTGATCACGCGACGTTGGATTTCATCACCAACTAGTACGGTCATCAAAAGAAGGTCCTGTTTGCTTGGTTGTGATTATTAGATTTTTTAGCATGTGCTGTTTCTTTTCGCTAGTTGGCCATAGATCTCTTTCGTAGAATCTTTTCTTCTGCCAACATTGACCCTCCACGATGCTCGCGGAGGCTACAGGGACTTCCTCAAGAAAATATGGAAGGAGACATCCCTCATTCTACGGAACAATCTCCCCAACAGGGCGAGGTTCAAAACACTACAACTTCTCAGGAAGAAGTTCCCGTCTATTTGGAGAATTTTAGAATTGTCTCGGACTCCCCGGAAGCTTATCGCATCCCAGAGGGATATGAATGACAGATCCTCCACCTAAATTCCACTGGAGAATTTGTTGTCATACACCCTTCTAACGCTCCGACTGGGTCTCCTCAAAACCCTCCACCAGATGACCCCTTTTGGACTGAAAACATTGTTCAGAGTCCGCCACGCTTGGTGCGAGACCTTTATGGAATGGGAGAAGGCACTGACGACCTAAACTGTACCCCCAAATCACTTCACCGGTACTACCACTTTTACGGCCACACCAACCGTTGCTCCGAGCACACCACCCATTGGTCCGAACGTAACATTCATTGGTCTGAGACCTACTATTCCCCTCCAGACAGCCCATTCAACATTGACCCTGCACATCCCGACCATTCCCATCGATAATGCGGTAGTTAATCAAACACCGATTGGTACACTTGTAACACCAAGACCAAATCTCCCTTTTGGATTTAGGGCACTGAATGCATCTGTCACTACCAACGCCCAAACCACTGCTCAAATCATACCGGGAAGTTCCATACCTATCCAACAACCCGAGGGGATTTTCCTTGGTGGTTCTAACCCAATCGACAACATCGGTCAATCTTTCACATCTGGCCCTCAAATCCCGGGAACTCTACCTCAAACTGGGGGGCATCCTCCCACCGGAGGACAAATTCCATTCAGGGGGCAACCTCAAGTCGGAGTCTACCATCAACCACAAGGACAAAATGCATCCGTTGCACCCAATCCGTGGAGCGTCCCTTTTCAAGGAAATCCGCATGCCTCCACAACGGCACAAAACGTGTCCATTTCACCCAATCCGTGGAGCGTCCCTTTTCAAGGAAATCCTCATGCCTCCACAGGACAAACCGTGCCTGCCGCATCTAACCCTTGGAGCGTTTCTTTCTCAGGAAACCCACACTCCTCGGCAGGACAAAACTCGCAAACTCCGCAACAACCTCCTTATGGACAAATGCCCAACCCATCCCATAACCCTCAAAACCCATCCGGTTATCCTCCGCTTGTACATACTTCTCAGAACACTTCAAATCCTATGCACCTTGGCCAAAACCAACCCAACATGAGAGGGCCCACGAGTTATAATTATCCACATAACCCAGTATTAGTCCCCACTGGTGTTCCTCTACCGCACCAGCATTACCCACAGGTTAACTGACAACTACCTTTTCTAGCTACCCTGGACCTTCCAGATTTGTCTCGGTTGACGAATGATCCCATTCATCATTCTTCGGGTTGGCCGACTATTCCAGCAAAACTCCCTTCTGATATCCCAAAATTCGATAGAAAATCTGGAGAAGACCCGAACAACCACGTAATGACCTTCCATTTGTGGCGTTCATCAAACTCCCTCATGGACAATTCGATTCGTTTGCGTCTTTTCCAACGGACACTTACGGGTGCCGCCGCAAAATGGTATATTGAATTACCACATGCATCTTTTTATGATTTCAACTCCCTTGCCATGTCCTTTCTCACGCACTTCCAATTGCCCATCCGATACGAGACGGGTACTGAACTATTAACCTCTCTTCGTCAGACAACTTCCATACACATCTCTGATCATATCCATGAATGAGAAGACGACAAAGGCTAATTAAAGCGGCCATCCCTGACCAATTATTAGCGGAATGGTTCAAGAAATCATTACTACCCCAGATAGCTCGTGATGTTGCCATGGGTGGCGTGGTCACCGAGGAAGAAGCCATCGCCCAAGCTTAGTACTTAGACTTAGTCTATTCGCAATCCGGTACCCTGTATGAGTTGATACCGAACGCTACCCGTCCCAATAACGACCCATCCAAACCATCGACTGCTTCGCATGCGGATGGAGTTA
>JZKD02S1668767.1:65784-80146 GCA_000966675.3 Picea glauca
TCTTCCACTGGATGGCCCTTCCATTTGACCAGATACTCATAGTATTCTTTCCTCCTAGTCTTCTTACCCACTCGTTTATCCAGTATGCATTCCATCTGAGGCTTCTCTGCAACTGTCATCTGCTTCTGCCACTGAACCTCTGGTTGTTCACCTTCTATTCCTGCTTCCTCATATTTACATGGATATAAATCTGTGACATTGAATATCGGAGATATTTCGACCCCATCCTGTAACTCAATCTCATAAGTATTTGCCCCAAACTTCTTCAAGACCTTGCATGGCCCGATTTTCTTCATTTTCAATTTATTATATGTTCCCCTCGGGAACTTCTCTTTCCTCAAATGTGCCAGAACTAATTCACCAACCTCGAACTGAAGTTGTCTCTTCCGTTGGTCGGCTCTTCGCTTATATTCGTGACTTGAATCTAGCAATCGTTGCTTCACCTGGCCGTGAAGTTCTTTCATCGCGAACTCTTCGGCAGTTGCGCTCCTAGTCGTAGTCTGTTCCAAATCCCTTAATTCAAAAACTCCTCTCAATTGCGTGCCATATACAATCTGAAATGGACTTTGGCCTGTGCTCCTGTTCACTGATTCATTATATGCAAACTCTGCCTACGGAAATATACTATCCCACTGACTGTGGTGCTCTGTCACCAAGCTTCTCAGCAAGTCTCCCAGACTTATGTTCACCACTTCTGTTTGCCCATCCATCTGAGTATGATAAGAAGAACTAAACATCAAGTTAGTCCCTATCTTTTTCCATAATGTCCTCCAGAAGTGTCTCACGAACTTTGTATCCCTGTCTGAAACTATACTTCTGGGTAAGCCGTGAAGTCGAACGACCTCTTTGAAAAATAGATTTGCGATGTGAGTCGCATCACTTGTTTTCTGGCATGGGATAAAATGTGCCATCTTGGAAAATCTATCCACTACCACAAATACTAAATCAAGTCCTCTTTGTGTCCTTGGCAATCCCAATACGAAATCCATGTTGATTTCATCCCACGGCCTCTCGGGTATGGGTAATGGTTGATAGAATCCTGCATTCTTCTTTCTTCCCTTTGAATGCTGGTAAATTCTGCATCTATCTAAAAACCGCTTGACCTTTGACCGCATCCCTGGCCAAAAGTATGACTCTCTCAGCTTCGCGAATGTTTTGTCATGATCGAAGTGTCCGGCCAATCCTCCGATGTGTTTCTCCTTTAACAGATTCTCCCTCATGGAGAAATTCGGAATACACAACTGATTGCCTCTGAACAATAATCCTTCTTGAATCATATAGTCTGTCCAAGGGATTCTATCCCTGAGAACTGGATTCTCAGCTGCTTCATATGCTTTTTTAAAATCCTGATCATCTGCATACATATCTATGAGATTATCAAAGCCTAACGTTCTGACTTTGAACTCCTGCATCACCAAACATTTCCTTCTCAACGCATCAGCCACTTTGTTAGCAGTACCAGAAATATGTTTAATTACAAAAGTGAAATTTTGCATGTATTCGACCCAATTAACATGCCTCTGATTCAACTTTTCTTGTTGAGTCACAAATTTTAACGCATGGTTATCACTATATAAAACAAATTCCTTTGGAATCAAATAGTGCCTCCATTTCTTCAATTCCTGGATGATGGCATAAAATTCCTTATCATATGTGGAATACTTTTCTTTTTCCTCATTCAACTTCTCGCTGAAATATGCAATTGTTCTGTCCTCCTGACTCAAGACCGCTCCTATGGCAAATCCGCTTGCATCACATTTTACCTGAAATGTCTTTTGGAAATCCGGTAACACCAGAATTGGTTGTTCTGTAATCTTCCGTTTCAACAATTTGAAACTTTTCTCTGCCTCTTTAGTCCAGTGAAAATATTTATGTCTTTTCTTGACTATATCCATCATCGCTGCGCTAATTCCACTGAAATTCTTAATGAACTTTTGGTAGAAACTAGCTAGTCCATGAAAACTTCTCACCTCGAATACATTTCTCGGTGATGGCCAATTCTTGATCACTCCTACCTTATCCGGATCCATCCTCAACTCATTCGCCGAAATAACAAACCCCAAGTAAATGAGTTATGTCTTCATAAATGAGGATTTCTTCATGTTTATCAACAACTTCTTCTGCTGTAGCTTCTTCATCACTGTAGATAAATGCTTCAGATGTTCTTCCTTTGTCTTACTGAAAATAAGTATATCATCCAGATATACGATGACAAATTTTTCGATGAATTCCCTCAGGACTTCATTCATTAACCTCATAAAGGTACTCGGCGCATTTGTCAAGCCAAACGGCATGACAAGCCATTCATACAAACCTTTGTTTGTCTTGAACGCTATTTTCCATTCATCACCTTCCCTCGTGCGAATTTGGTGATATCCACTCTTCAAATCAATTTTTGAAAAAAAAATTGCTCCACTTAAGCAATCCATTAAGTCATCCATCCTTGGCAATGGAAACCTATACCTAGTAGTTATCTTGTTGATGGCTCTTGATTCGGTAAACATTCTCCAACCTCCATCTTTTTTTGGAATGAGTACCGTTGGAATGGCACACGGAATCAAACTTTCCCTGACCAATCCTTTGTCTAGCAGTTCCTGGACCTGCTTCTTAACCTCTTCATTTTCTTGCGGCGTCAACCTGTACGCGGCTTTATTCGGAAAACTAGCTCCTGGTATGAGGTCTATATGATGACTCACACTCCTCATCGGTGGCAATGAATGAGGTAATTCGTCCACTACAATATCAGCGAACTCTTCCAGTAGTCCCTGAATTTCTCCTAGCAAATCGTCTACTCTTGTGCTAGTCAAAACGATCCTTGGTTTTCTGACCACAAAGAATTGTGGATATTCTTTCTTCTTCACCTCCGTAAGAAGCTCCTTTCCACTCATGAGGAGTATAGTATTTCTTACTTCTGATTTTACCTCCCTATCTTTTATTGGAAGCAACATGTGTGTTCTCCCATTCTTCTCTAGAGTATACATATTCATATTCCCATCATGAATTACGTTCCTGTCATATTGCCATGGTCTGCCCAGCAATAAATGACATACATCCATAGGAATAACATCACAAAGTATCTTATAATTATACCCTTCTCACTTCTCACATTGTTTAGTGACATTTACCTGATGTCCCTTCTGTAGCCATGAAACTTTGTATGGACTCGGGTGATCAATCATCTCCAGTTCCAGCTTCCCTACCATCTCGGTTGAAACGAGATTATCTGTGCTACCACTGTCCACGATAACCTTGCATACCCTTTCCTTGGTTTTGCAAGCAGTTATGAAAAGTCTTCTTCTTTGAGCTGAGTCCTCCACCTCCTTCTCGGGTTTTAAGAGAACCTTACGCATCATCAATGACCTTCCGCCTTCTGCATCTTCCGCTTCAACATATCACCTCTGTGCCTCGGTGATGTGAGCCTCTCCTCCATCCTTCTTTTTATCTGGACAGTCGAATGACTTGTGCCCATTCTTTCCACACGTGAAGAATGTGATTACTCCACCTCTTCCTCTTCCTCTACCTCTAGTACGAGGAAACATGTTATTATCAGCGTATCCCCCGCTCTACTATGTATGTTTCCCTCTCTGTTCAGCATGTTGGCCTCACTGTGAACTTCCACCTCTCTCGGTTCTAGTTTGAGGCTTTTTCCAGTCGTCCTTGGGCTTCTGGTATTTATCTTGGGCAACTAATTTTCCTTTGGGTTGACTCCTGCCTTGACCTCGCTGGCCTTGCTTACGACTCAGCTTCTCTTTAGCTTTCAAAGCCATTTGATAGGCATCCTCCACCGTTCAGATGGTTGCCATACTCATCTCGTCCTGGATATCGTATCTCAAGCCATTCATATACCTGGAAACTTTCTCATCATCGCTCGTCCGATGACCTTCTTTGATGTTTAGTCGATAGAATTCCTCTGTGTATTCTTTTGCTGTCATCAGCTTCTATCTCAGGTTATGCATCCTCCTGAACAGAGTGATTTGATAATCTCTAGGGATGAACTTTGCCTTCATCTTTGCAATCATTCGATCTAAACTTTTAATTTTTTGCTTTCCCTTGCAACGTCTATATACTTGTAGCTCGTCCCACCATAATGTTGCGTGTCCCTTCAATCTCGTGACAGCATGCCTGACTTTCTTGTCCTTTTCTACATCTTCATAATCGAAGTATGTATCCAGAGCTCTAATCCAATCTAGAATATCTTCCACATCCAGATTCCCCTAATAAACTGGAATGTCCATCTTCGCCTTTGAACCCATCTGTGCAATAGCTTTAATTAGGCGTTCATTTGCTGCATCCCCGGCTGCAAATTCTTCCTCATGTTCATCCTCAACTTCGTTGTCGGAATCACTCAAATCCCCTGCACTGGCTGTGCGTCTTTGCACTATCTCCATGTCTTTGAGTCTGGCTCGGAGATCACGCATTTGTCTCTCTATGGCTGGATCTGCCATCTACATGCCCCTTCGTCATGGAATCTCCCTATCCTCTGGATCGGGTGACTGTCTATCTCTTCTTGGCGGCATAGTGAATTTCCTTCTCCCTACTACAGAAAGAAAAGAGTCTTTCTGCGCTCTGATACCACTCTGACGCAACCGCGCTCCTCAATGCACGCCCGCTCATAGGATCTTCTTCTATACTCGGCCTGAAGAACTAAAAGCTCTTCTAATTCCCTATCGGGAATTTTCCACACCCACAGCAATTCTCCAATAGATCTCCCTTGAAGATCAAGAAATCGGACTTCGCGATTTCGCAAGTCCTGTGGTTGCGTGATTTTGGATTCTCAAACCCCGAACCCCGATGAAAGTCAACGCTGACCTTTCGCGTCTCTATCAGAGTTTCTCCTGTCAGGACTTCGGCACTCGTGATGTTTCAAAACTTCTCTTTACCAAACCCCGAACCCCAATATGTTGTTGCGCTGACACACGCGCGATTCAACTCTTCAACAGCTGTACCCCATCGTTATTTCGGATGTCGTGGGATAGCGAATCCAAATGAAAAGTTTCCCTCAAAGCTTCACTTCCCGAAACCCTGATGTAATCTGCCACCTATCCACCTCGCCGACTCCTGTGGCCCACGCTGCCTCTTGTTGGGATATCGCGTTTTGCGATTCTAAGCTACAAGAGTATCCTGTCTCTGAAATCTTCGATGCTCTGAACCCCGACTTCTTTGGATCTTTTGAAACGTGTCCCAATTGATGGATAGTTCCAAGCTCGTCGAGATATTGTGGAACACGATGTCGCAATTCCTATTGCAGAAATTTGGAGGTTCGATCTACGAAACCCCGATACACGATATACATGTAGATCCAACGGTCCTGGCTGACTTGGATCAACGCTCTATCTGTCCTGAGCCTAAACCTTTGGAAATACACCACTGTATCTCCCCTGCACATCCACAAATCTGACAGCTCATGGAGATTCGTGGATTCCCCTCGGAGAATATTGACTGTTCGTTCCTTCCAAGTGAATTCTGCGAAAAGGACCAAGTGTTCCCTTCCCCGGAACTCGTTCGCCTTCTTGCAAACTTGCGACGCTTCCCTCAAACTTCAAGTCACAAATTATCCTCACAGTTCTCCAACAAACTCAAAGGCCCATCCTTCCTGAGGTTTCCCCACAGCTTTGGGTCTTTAGAAAGAAAACTCCTTTACACGCACTCCTTGCGGCAACCCTCCAACCACGTCTAAGTGTTGAAGCTCCTCGACTCTGCTCCCACCTACAACAGTAGTCCAAATTCCTTCTCTTAGGTTCATAACCCTGAGACTCTTCCTTGGCCTGCGCACTCCTTGCACGTCTCCTACAACCCAATTTCACTTCTGGGTGATCGGGAACAATAGTTAAACTACCTGAGCCCCGTCAACGCACTCCTTGTAGATAATTCGACTGCACTCCTTGCAGGAATTCTCTGGCTCAAATAGAGAAACAATTGAACCTCATTCCTTCTTCCTCTCAGATTTCAAACTCAAACATGAAATCACATACAAAGCAATAAAGAAAATGCATAACAGGAAAGCAAACACTCATGAGCACACCATTTAACATCAACACACAGAGAAAAGACACAAAACCATGGATTTGAATTAACTCCTTCTATTAATTCAAGATCTATACATGGATGTTCTTCTATATCTCTCTTTTATTCTCCTGTTCTCTTCCTGCTTCAACTATGTTACAATGTACAATGAGGGTGTCTATATCTGTTTTCCCTCCTCCTTTCTAAAACTGTCTAATCTAAGAATTTAATTCTACCTACTTGCATTAACTAGATTAAATGCCTCCTATCTACTTAAGGACGAGAGCTATCTGCTCAAGGTCCATTACAATACATAAGTGTGCCTCATTAAATTATCCGATTAATGTCTGGGAAACAATTTTCAAGGTGTTTCAAAATTTGTGCTGGCTTGTCCAACTGTCTTCTGCTTTCGCATTGGCTCGCCTGATATGAGGGATGCTCCTGCATCAAATAAGAAGGGACTGGATAGTGAAGGGTAGCATGGGAATGCTCCCATCCATTGTAGAAATGTTTCTAAAACTATAACTGACTTTTATGAATGAATACAGAGGCACTATATTTCCATATTTCTATGTTGTGTTTAAGTGGTGAATTTTTCCCTGATGTAATTTGTCATTTTCCTATTTCACATGCTTATTTATTTCTATATTGTTTATGAGAAGATAATGTGCATGATTTTTCCTTAACACCCTGTGCTGGCTCGATACAATATCTATGTTTTCTTCCGAGTTTGAAATGTAGAATTCAGATATACTCTGCTCTACATTTGAAATGAATTTTGGTGCAGACCCCCGACCCTTGGGCCGAGATCCGCTCAAGATATTCACTAAAACCACATAAAGGGTTAATTAAACCTTTGTTTAAACCACAAATTAATTTGGGTTTTGGGAGGTTTAGAGTCCCGATGTATTTTCGCATCTATTGCCAAATGTCGAAATGCCAATTTTCAGTGAAGGTTGACTCCTTCAATGCGTCGAACACATGCCACCTGTTACCCACTAGTTTTTGGATTTCGGGACTTTGAACGAATAGAAAACAGTCATTCCTCTTCCCTTATCATTCCCCGAACTTCGAAATTCCAGAATGTCGAAATGGGTTGAACGTCCCATGGAACGCGAGATATATAGCCTTTCGGGATTTTCGTCGAATCTTAACCCCTCCTTTGACTTCTGTCGCATGTATCCTCTAACTGAGACCTGGGACCCACCTTTTCGACGTTTCTCTCTTCGCAATTTCGGGTGTTGCGTTGATCAAGAAAATCTACCTCTTGAGTTCTGAAACCTGATCGGTTCCCCACAGCTATCGTCCCTCAACTTTTCGGGAATTCCTCCTTTCCCTCTTCAGGATTTCGTGAACCAAGAGTTTGAAACTCTTGATTCCAAGGTCACTGCCTTCTCTACTTCCCGAAATCCAAAAATCCAAAATGCCAAAATTCCAAGCCAAAGGCACGCCGTGTTTCATGACTTCAGGATTTTCAATGCTAAGGGTCCCAGTTCCTTGTCATCATAATTTCTAGCATGCCAAACCCTGAATTACCAAAATTACAAAATTCCACTGCTGATAATCCCTTTCGTGAACTAGGAGTTTGAGTGACCAAGGCTTTTGGCCTACACTCCAAACTTACGAGTCCCAAATTCCCTAAAGGATATGACAGCTGAAACAAACCACGATCAATGGTTCACATTGATTCTTCATGTAAGGGTGGTGGATTCATCCAACTCTTAACCACCTCAGAGCTCCTCTAGATCCTACGGTCCTCACAACTTCGCAGTTTCTCCATGGAGAATTATGACCACTAGATGCACTCCTCAATGACTCCTGTCCAAATGACTCGGTATTCTCCCTCTAGAAATTAACTTCTATGAGATGATCTCGACATCCATCTCCCTTTGTGCACTTCAAAGGTGTTATCCTTTTTGAGGTTTCACTTGTAAACTCTAGCTTCCCAAAAGGATCTATGCTCTCACTCCTTGCGGAAAACCTTCAAATAACCTCTGTTTATTTGAGTCTCCGACCCTATGCACTCCTTGCAACAATGGTCCTTCAACCTTCCCTCTGAATTTATAAAATCCAAGGCTTCAACTGGCCTGCGCACACCTTGCACGGCTCTATGCTTCACCTGCACAAAACCTGGTATGAGAACAACAGTATCTATCCTGAGCTTTCAGAGATAAAACTCAGACCCTCGTCAATGCACACCTTGTGGACATTCACTACACTCCTTGCAGGAATTCTCAGGAAGAGAAACAATTGAAACTCATTCTTCTCCTCTCTCAGACTTCATACATTCAACATGAAATCACACATATAACACAGCATTGAAACAAATGCATAACAGAGAAGAAAATCAATTGTAAACATACCATTCAACCAATGTAAACAGTAAGCATCATAACACCATGAAAATTTGATTCAAAGCTTCATATATTAACTCAAGTGCTCCTGTACATGGGTTCTTCTCTACATCTCTCTGCTACAGCTCTCCAGCTTATGAATTTTGAATTCTCATCAAAAGATTACAATGATACAAGGGTGAGGGTGTCTATATCTATTTTCCCTCCTATCTTCTAAACTGCTTAATCTAATATTTATATATAACTACTTTACATTAGCAGTCTTAAATTCCTATTACATCCGACATATGAGAGTAATTCTTCTGGATCTGTTCATATCTCCAAGACATAAATCCAAGTACGCTTCTCCTAGCTTATTACATTAATGCTTCCGATTTCAAAAATGAAAACGGTTTCATAAAAACATCCACCTTTTTTCCATCTATGCATCCATCTGTCTCCCATTTTTACATTGCTCACTTGGCTAGCTTCTTACGATGCTCCTGCATCATACTCCCTTCCTTAAAAAAATTCATGAACTCCTGTTCATGAGCTCTTGCACGGTCTTTCCATGCCTATGAATTTTTGCTTCATCCTCCCAACTACCATCTTCAACTGGATGTCCCTTCCATTTGACCAAGTATTCAAAATACTCTTTTCTCCTGGTATTTCTTCTAATCCTCTTGTTAATTATGCTTTCTATGTGTGGCTTTTCAGCTATAGGAATTTGTTTTCTCCATTGAACCTCTTTTGATTCCTCCCCTGCTCCTTCTTCTTCATCTTTGTAAGGGTACAAATCCACAACATTGAATATCGGTGAGCTTCTGACCCCATTGGGTAATTCAATCTCATATGTGTTTGCCCCAAATTTCCTTATGACATTGCACGGTCCAATATTTTTCATCTTCATCTTATTATACGTTCCTCTTGGGAACCTCTCCTTCCTCAGATGCATAAGAATCAGATCACCAACTTCAAATTAAAGTTCTCACCTGTGTTGATCTACTCTCCACTTGTATTCTTCACTTGCACTCTACAATCACTCCTTGACTCGGCTGTGAAGCTCCTCCATTCCTTCCGCAAAGTCCTTTGCACTAGCACTCTTGAATTCATTTTTTTATGGATCATTCAATTCAGAAAATCCCCTTGGCTGCATTCCATATACAATCTGGAATGGACTCTACCCCGTGCTCCAATTGAGTGAATCATTGTAAGCGAATTTTGCCTATGGCAGAATGTGATCCCATTGACTGTGGTGTTCAGTCACTAAGCTTCTTAACAAATCTCCCAAGCTCATGTTCACGACTTCTATCTGCCCATCCGTATGAGGATGATATGATAAGATGAAAGACAAACTTTTCCCCAACTTCTTCCATAAGGTCCTCCAAAAATTCCCTACGAACTTGGTATCTCGATCAGAAATGATACTCTTTGGCAAGTCGTGAAGTCTGACGACTTCCTTGAAAAATAGGTTCACAATATGAGTTGTGTCACTGGTTTTCTAGCATGGTATGAAATGTGCCATCTTTGAAAAAATTTCAACTACCACAACGATTGAATCATATCCTCTCTGTTTTCTTGGCAGTCTCAATATGAAATCCATGCTCACTGCGTCCCACGGCCTTTCAGGTATGGGCAATGGTTGGTATAACCCTGTGTTCTACCTTTTTCCTTTCGTGTGCTGAAAAATTATACACCTGTTCACAAATTTCTTGACATCAGTCCTCATCCCTAGCCAAAAATATGAGCCATTCAACTTTGAGAATGTATTGTCATGATCGGTGTGTCCAACCAATCCTCCACTGTTTTTTTTCTTCAACAAATTCTCCCTCATGGAGCATTTTGGAATACATAGTTGATTTCCCCTGAACAATAATCGATCCTAGATCATGTATTCAGTCCATTGGCTTTTTTCCTTGAGAATTGGATTCTTAGATGCCTCATATGCCTCTTTAAAATATGGTTCATCCCTATACATCTCTTTGAGGTTATCAAAACCCAAAGTCTTGACTCTTAATTCTTGCATAAGGAAACATTGCATGCTCAAAGCATCAACAACTTTGTTAGAAGTTCCAGAAATATGCTTAATCACAAAATTAAAAATCGCCTCTATCTTTTTTGGATCCATTTTCACTTCATTTGCAAAGATAATAAAACCTAAGTAAATGAGTTATGTCTTCATAAATGACAATTTCTCCACATTAATCAGCAATTTCTTCTGTTGTAATCTCCTCATTACTACAACTAAATGCTTTAAGTGTTCTCCTGCTGTCTTGCTGAAAATTAATATATCATCAAGATATACAATGACGAACTTTCCTATGAAATCCTTCAGGACTTCATTCATCAACCTCATGAAAGTATTGGGTGCATTCGTTAAGCCAAATGGCATGACAAGCCATTCATATAGCCCCTCATTTGTCTTGAATGATGTCTTCCATTCATCACCTTCTCTCATTCAAATTTGATGATACCCGCTTTTCAAATCAATCTTTGAAAAAAAAAATTCTCCACTCAAGCAATCCATCAAGTCATCCATCCTTGGTAATGGAAATTTGTATCTGATGGTAATCTTATTGATCACCCTTGAGTCTGTACACATTCTCCAGTCTCCATCTTTCTTTGGGCTGAGCACTATAGGAACAGTGCATGGACTCAAGCTTTCTCGTATCAATCATTTGTCCATTAAGTTCTGGACCTGCCTCTTAACTTCTTCATTTTCCTATGGCATCAACGGATATGCTGCTTTGTTCGGAAAACTGGCTCTAGGTATAAGGTCGATATGATGACTTATAGTCATGATAGGTGGAAACGAACAAGGTAGTTCGTCCACTACTATATCAACAAACTCTCCTAGCAACTCCTGGATTTCTTCTGGTAAATCATCTATCCTCATACTGGTCAAAACAATTTTGGGCTTCCTAACCACAATAAATTATGTGTCTTCCTTATTCTTAACCTCATCAAGAAGTTCCTTCCCACTCATGAGAAGTACAATGTTGCTCATCTCTATTTTCACCTCTTTATCCTTAATCGACAGCAACATGTAAGGCCTACCATTTTTCTCCAGGGTATACGTGTTCTTTCTCCCATCATGAACTATGTTTCTGTCATATTGCCATGGTCTACCCAACAATAGATGAAAAACATCCATGGGAATGACATCACATAATATTTCATCTTTGTATCCTCCTATTTTAAATTCAACTAAACATTGTTTAGTGACATTTACCTGATGTCCTTTTTGTAGCCACGAAACTTTGTATGGACTTGGATGTGCAACAGTCTCTAGCTCCAACTTTTCTACCATCTCTATAGATACAAGACTGTATGTGCTACCATTGTCCACTATGACCTTGCATACCCTATCCTTAGTTTTGCAAGCAGTCTGAAACAAACTGTTTCTTTGGGTTGGGTTCTCTGCCTCCTTCTCCGGCTTCAAGAGAACTTTCCTCATCATCAAATATCTTCCGCCCTCGACGTCTTCTGCCTCAACATTTCATCCTTTAGCTTCAGCAATGTGAGTTTCACCACCATCTTTCTTCCTATCTGGACACTCATAGGATTTATGTCCAATTTTTTCACAGACGAAGCATTTCACTTCACCTCCTCTGTCTCTTCCTCTTCCTTTGGCTCGAGGAAAAGCATTTCTATCAGCATATTTCCTTCCTTGTGAGCTTCCTCCTCTCTCAGGTTGAGTTTGAGGTTTCTTTCCCTCTTCTTTAGGTCTCTGAATCCTGTCTTAGGCAATTTTTTTTCCTTTGGCTTGACTTCTACCTCGGCCTTTTTGACCTTTCTTCTGGCTTAGCTTCTCTTCAGCTTTTAGAGCTATCTGATAAGCATCTTCCACATTTCAAATGGTCATCATGCCCATCTCATATTGAATGTCATATCGCAGACCATTCATGTACCTGGAAAATTTGTCATCATCACTTTCCTGATGACCTGTTCTGATGTTTATCTTGTAGAATTCTTCAATGTATTCTTTCACTGACATTAGCTTCTGTCTCAAATTTTGCATCCCTTGAAACAAAGTGATTTGATAATCCTTGGGTATAAATTTGGCTTTCATCTTTACAACCATTCTATCCTAGATTTTGATTTTCTTCTTACCCTTGCAGCGTCTCTCAGCTTGCAGTTCATCCCACCACAGTTGTTATCACTGAAATTTCGTCCGCACATGCTTACAAGAAATCAGCATCGTCAAACAGTGATGAAGTCATCCATGGACCTGAATTAATACCAAGGCATTGATAAAAGGGTAAAAAACTATACAAAGTAGTGAAAAATTGAAGGGCTCTATGAAAACACTAGGCGTGCGCGCACATGCACGGAACAGGAACACAGAAATCGCACACATGTGCACGATGCGCGACTGTTATTGAAAAAAGTCACGCACCTGAGAATCGACGCATTTATGAGAGTGGTCGGCCTCCCACCCACTTATGGTTCAGCTCCCAAGCTAATTTGACACTCAAATCTGGGCTGGATTTGATTGGAGGGCTGGTCAAAGACCTAGAAATGCCCTAATTAGCCTCTTTTCACACTACGAACCAGTTAAACAATGGCTCAAAGGAGTGCTATAAAAAGGCCATGGATGCACCTCATTTTTCAAGGAATTCAAAGTAATGTTATGCTGCCATTATTCTCTTGAGGACTCCATCCTTGCCAAGAGTATATTTGCACCATTGCATTGGGCAATCCATCTCACCCCTTGAGTGGATTTGCAAAGAKTTCTTTCATCATTTTCCATTTTTCTTTGTTGTAAGAAGAGCTTGCTAGTGGGGGTCCAAGAGCCCTCCCTTRGAGGAAGAAGGGACTCATAGTCCYCTTTCTTCTTGGTGTATTACTTCACTAATAGATCAGCCTCATCATTGGTGGCATGGGTCTTATGGTTCTTTTTGTTTCTATGTCCCTATGCTCATGAATTTAGTTGTTATTGCATTTATTAGTTTAATTCTTAGTTGTTGTTTTCTATTTCTTTCTCTAACTCTTTTCCTTACAGCTCTCCTACTCAGCAGACCCAACTGAGCTTTCAAGCACCTCTATTTTTCTCACTAAGGTGACGAAAGAGGTGCAACAAATTGGCAAATCCACTAGGGAAAGGTATCAATTTCCTACACCATTTTGGTTTTTCTTGCTCTTCTTTTAGTTTGTTTAACTTGCAGGTACACTAACCAGCCTAGGTCGACCTGCCACTCAGCCAATTCTAGGTTGAATTGAGAGAAATCCATCTAGATTTTTCATTCTCGACCATGTGTCATATATGCGCAGGTTTTTAGGCCCACAGATGCACATCATGTGCACATGCGCCTAAATCACAGCTCTATTTTGTGCACGTGCACTCGTTGACTTTTCTCTGTTCATGCACATGCACTCTGTGAGCCTCTGTCTCCACTAAGACCCACGCATCTGTGAAAAAATTCACATTGTAAAGTTGTTGAGATGTGGGGAAGGCCATTGACCTTCTTAAAAATGATTTCAAGCATGTTTTAAAGTTGCACCACACTTAGTCCCCTCATCATATAAAGGGGTTAGTCAAAAACACATAGGCACTTAGGAGGATAAAATCAATTTCCCTTCTTTTCTTTCATTTTTCTCCACATGGATGGCTTGTTTTGACTCACAAGATAACTTGGAAATCATTTTTAAACACATTTAACTTACATTGGGACTAGAAGTTGAATAACAATCTCTTAGTATGCTCTTCTCTCGCGCCTCCAAGCGATCTTGAGAATCAGAAAAAGATTGTGAAACGATTTCATCTCCCTTAAGAACATTAAAACCTTTAGGAGAGGACAACAGCCCTTCTTGGGACTCCTCTTAGTTTACTTTTACAAACACATCTTAATATTGTAACAGGCCCATACATGCCCACATGCTACAAAGATAGGATAGTGTTGAAATTTGATTTCTTATATCAAATCACTAGGGAAGTTTAAAGGTTTTGTAACGGGCCCATACATGCCCACATGATCAATCTAGGATAGTTTCAAAGATTTTCTTAGATTACATCACAATAGGGA
>JZKD02S1668767.1:80196-108419 GCA_000966675.3 Picea glauca
ACAAAAGTCACTTATCACTCACATAGCTTCTTCTTGAAACGTGGAGGTCAAAGTAAGTTTCCTCCAAAGGGATTCTGAAAACACCCCACCCTTTTCTTGACGAAACTATCCACTCTCATTCTTAATCGACGAGGTTGGTTTGCACCCCCAACCTCCCAAAACAACTACATCTAAAATCGTTCTAAAAACTCACTAAGTTTTCCTCCACAGGAGGTGCCAAAAGAAATTTTTTAGTCTAGGTAGGATTCCGGGGATAGGCATCCAAATAACTCCCCATTGTCCGGTTCTCACATTGTCAAAACCATAGAAGTTGTCAAATAGGGAACTGAAAATCCTCCATTTCAAGTGTTCCTAATACCATAAGGCAGAGAGATACCCATGAAGGGTTGAAGGCCGAGGTTTGGTTGTTCTATGCGTCCCCCCTTGAGGCACCCACCTCTTGGATGGGATCCAGCCCATGACCCATTTCTTAGTCCAAAAATCTAAATGTCGCACTTTGACCGAGGTACCTAGTGACCAAATTTTAGGACATCTACCCAAGTGACAATTGTGGGCTGCAATTGCACCTTGATTGGATTTTGTGTGGCTATTGGGAAATATTGCCATCTCTTTCGGGATATGCTCCCTTTACCCCTCATTATAACCAATTATTTAATCCTTCACTAGTTTCTCTTCCAGTGACTTCAAACCCCATTGTTGAGTACTATTGGAAGGTCCAGTGTTATTTGAGAGGTAGGATGTTACGTCTTCTAGAACACGATCATTTTTTTTCTTTTGATTCCCACGCAGACAAAACACACTTACCCATATATATGATTCTTTTTAAAAAACATTTTATGTATGATGCACATCTAATTACAGTTTTATTTAGATATATATATTTTATAACATTCAACGCAAAGGCTCTTGTTTCTATATTACTCTCACCACTATTTTCACACATTCATGCAGCTAGTCAGACATCATAGGGGACACACAGAACCCCCGTCATTCACGATGCTTGCTAAACCTCCCTCCTATCTTAGGGGGAGTGTATGGTCTTTCCCACTCATCAGCACCTACTTCACACACTCCTGTGAGTGCTACTATTTTAGGATCATCTTTACTTGGTTCTACATTACTTGGGTCCACTTCCCAAGGTCATATGTTCACTCTCTCTCCTTTACACGAAAGCGGGGGACCAACTTCCTCTCAAGGAGGAAGTACCAACCCACCTAGCCCCCCTCAAGGGTCAGGTTCACAACACACTCACACCATGGCCGGAGCTAATCCTCCTCCCCCACTACAAATGCCATATTTGGCCTCTCTCAACATACCGAATCTCAGCAAACTCACCAATGCTCCTATATTGCATGATCCCACATGGCCTGCAATGCCCACCAAACTACCTTCGGAAATACCAAAGTTCAAAGGAAAGGCAGGCGATGACCCTTCCAACCATGTCATGACCTTTCACCTATGGTGCTCCTCCAATAGAATTATGGATGATTCCATCAGACTGTGATTATTCCAACACACACTCACTGGTCCATTGGCCAAATGGGATGTAGAAGAAACATCAGGGTCCCACGCAACTTTTGAGTCCTTGGCCAAAGCATTCTTGACCTTCTTCCAATTACCCATCCGCCACGGCAATGGTCTAGAACTACTTTCTAATTTCAAACAAACCTCAGCCACACATATCACTGACCACATTCACAAGTGGCGTAGGCGACGTAGTTTGTGTAAAGAAGAAACCACCAAGCATCAGTGTCTTGACTGGTTTCTTAGATCACTTGTCTCTCTCCTCAGTAAGGATGTAGCTTCCACCTTCCCTCAATCTGAAGAGGAAGCCATCAGTAAGGCCCAATAGTGTGACCTCATCTATCCACAGTCAAGGTATTTATACATTGTACTTCCTGATCTTCCAAAACCTCTGCCATTTGTCCAAGACAAACCTGGGATGTCTCACTCAGCAGACGAACTGATTGGTACCACCACTCACCACGGTCCACAACCCCAACCACCACCGATGTATGGAACACCTCAATACCCGCCAACATACAGGGGCACTTCTTATTACCCCCCACCCCCTTAACAAAAGCCATACCCTGTTGCGATACCTTCACCCATCAGTGGACCACTGCTAGCACCCCCCATACATCCACCTATTCAAACGAACTATGGTACCCCCTCTACCTCAACTTATAGTACTAACGAAAGAACTACTCCTTCCTATGTACCTTATGGCTCGTAACCACCACAAAATCCATACTTCCCATTCCCTGGTCCCCCACAAACCATTGCTTCCCCCCATCCTCACGCGGGGGTGAATTTTGTTCAACCCTCTGTCGTTCAGCAATACCAAAATGTTGAACTGAATACTGCCAGTCCCACCCATCCGTCAAACAATGCCAAAAATAAAGGACAGAACAGGAATAACAACAACCCAGGTCAAGGCAGGAATCAACCCCCACAGCACCAATCCACTGGGGGAAACCAGAACTATGGGCCTCAAAACCCCCAAGGGGGCAATAATAATCAGCGCCAAGGGAGAAATAACAATAATGTTAAAACCAACTTCTCGTGTCCCCTTTGTGGTGAGTTCGGCCATTACACTCATCATTGCCCCCAAATCGCTGATTTCAAACGGTTGAAAGACTCTGGTAGTCTTCCCCATTCTCCAACACCGCATGCCCCTCAGTAGGCACCACAACAATACATACAACAACCCCCTCCTGCCATGTTGCATAATCCTATTCCACATCAAGGTGTGATAAACACCCAACAAGACCCACAACATCCTCCACCTCAAGTGGGACAATACCTCAACCTCAACAATCCAGCAGATCGCAAAATTCTCCTCACTAGTGACGAAGAAATCCTTCTGCAAACACGTAATCATCATTATCATGCACCTGATGAGTCTCGTCCTATCCCTCCAAAGACAAACCCCACACCGAAGGGACCCTCGTTAGTGATTCCTCGCCCTTCCTCCGAACCACTGCTTCGCATCCCTCGCATCCCATTGCGCAGGAATGTCCACAACCCACAAGCTAGGGAAGCTCATAACTATAGTTTGGTAGATGACTTAGCACAATCCCCGGCTGCCATGTCAGTGTTGGAGGTCCTCCATACTTGTCCTACTCAGCGAAAATCATTTATTTCCGCCTTGGGGGCAGTCGACCCTACAGATACCCGACTCATTACCTTTGTTCTTGATAGTTGAGAACCTCACCTTCCCGCCTTGATCGATTTTAAAATACCAGTAAAAATACAGAAAATCACAGTGCAACGGAGTAACATCAATGAAGGTGCATCTACATGCATTATCTCCAAAACAGTATGGCAGAAGCTTGGTTCCCCCGAACTCATAGCCTTCGCCATCACCTTACGAGATTATGATGGACGACCATCATCTCCGGAAGGGCTCTTCCAAAATGTCCACGTTGAACTCGGGGGAGAGACTATTCTCATCGACATCGAAGTTATCGAAGCCCCACTCAATTATAATATCCTGTTCGGTCATAGCTACATGTACGCTATGAAGGCAATGGCATCTTTCGTCTTTCGAACAATGATGTTCCCCCACAATGGGAAGATCGTTACTATTGACCAAGTCTCACATTATGAGCCTAACCCATCTGCCAACATCGATAACATTCTCCCTCTCATTCACACAAGCCACGACACATATCCACTCATCGAGATGGGTCCTGGGATTTTTAAAGATCCATCCTTGTTAGGAACATACCATGGAGAACCACCACTCCTTCATCCTTCCAATCAAGTATGTGTTATATCATCTAACGGAACTCACACAGAGGATACCCTTCCTCCTACCGAGTCTTCTATCATATCTGACGTCCCACTTGTCGTAGCACTCCCCCCTCAAGAACCTCCTACACACTCGTTGACCTCACCAGTCCACGATTCCACATCTCCCCAAGGCCATATCTTAGTTTGGGAGACAGTTCCCCAAGCCATCACCCAAATTCCCTTCTTTTACCCTCCACCAAGCATCGAAGCCTTTCCAGTAGCTGCAATGCTCACCCTACCTAATATGGTGTTAGCAATCCCAGTTTGGTATTTACACCCACCAAAGATAGTCCCTCGACCATCCCTCCCCCCCCCAAAAAAGAAGGAATCCCCATGACGATTCCCATACTTACTCCCACCACACCCCCACTCACTCAACCCTCTACCACAGCTGGGGGCAGGAGAAAGAAAAAGGAGCCCACAGCTCCACTTCCTCCACGCATCCAACCTCCTTGCGCACTATGTGAGAAAGAGGGACACCAAACCAACAACTGCCCATCTCTACCTAAGTTACGGAATTTGATCCCACTCAATCACACTCCCCCAACACTTGCCACTATGGCCAGTCCGGCCACTACCACCCCCCATTCTAGTAGTAAAGGGTTGCGGACCAAATTCGCTTGCGCTATATGTTCATAATATAGCCATTATACCCACCATTGTCCAGCACTGCCACGCTTTCGGCAGACATTAGCCGCAATATGCCAGAGCTTCCAGAGAAACCCCAGTCCTGCTACATCCTCTTCCACCAATATCACTGACATTCGGTATGTCACCACTTCATTCAATGAACGTATGAGATGCCCTTGCACTCTCTGCGACTCGTTAGCTCATTTTACATACCAGTGTCCTATGATCCTTGAATACAGGCAATGCCATTTGACCTTGCTTCAACATCCCGCAGCGTCGATAATTGACATTACCTCGTCACTAGCGGATCTTCATGGCATTTCTCCCAAACCCGAGGCCCTTCCAATGCCTCCATGGTTCTTAGACAACTTATCTGAGGATTCAACCCCCATTCCCCCCAACTCTCCCGCTCATTCCCCTACAGAAATTTTACACCCAACTACCACGGGTACTCCTTAGTACTTCAATATATGGTTTATGTCGAGTGAACCCTCACCATCTCCTAACATTGTGCCCCCTGCCTCTTCCACACCAGGGAGAAACCACCCGACCACCGTCACCAATACCACTCCTCATGACCCCTTGTATTCCCGTCACTTCCAATGCGACGAAGAAATACTCAAAGAGTTAAACCACCCAGACCTCCCCTGGGATGCACTACACCACTGCGTACTCTTCTCTCCACAGGAAACCTCCATGCCTCCTAACCAACACCCCATTTACGCAGACGAAACCAAGGATTTCATCCCATCAGGGCCTATCGAATGGTTCAAAACCCCCATTCCTGGCCCTGATTCTCTTGAAGAAGGTAACATGGCCAACATTTCCCCAACCATCAAAATCGACATTTCCATTAAAAATGGCACCATCGAGGAAATCACCATTGGAGCTACTTGCACTCCTTAGGAAATCACCGCCTATAAATCCCTCTTCCAGGAATATAGGGATATTTTTGCCTGGTCATAGACAAAATTGCCTGGCCTCAATCCCTCCATCGTCGAACATCGCATCGACACCTGGCCCGACATTACACCAGTTCATCAAAAACAACGACCACTACACCCATCCAAAGTTGCAACCATCAAAGCCGAAATTGACAAATTACACGTTGTCGGCTTCATTTACCCCATCACCTATACCTCATGGGTTTCCAACCCTGTACCGGTTAACAAAAAATAGGGCACTATCCGCGTTTGCAAAAAATTTCGAGATCTTAATCATGAATGTCCCAAAGACAACTTTCCCACGCCTTTCATCGATCAAATTATCGACGACTGCGTCAGCCACGAGGCTCTATCCTTTATGGATGAATTCTCTGGTTATAATCAGATTCAAATTCACCCCACCGATCAGTATAAAACCACATTCACTATCCCTTGGGGTACTTTTGCATATCGTTTCATGCCTTTTGGCTTAAAGAATGCTGACGCAACTTTCCAGTGGGAAATGAAATACATCTTTCATGATCTGGCTCATATCATCCTCGCCTACTTGGACGACCTCACATCTCAATCCAAGAAACACACACAGCATCTTGATGATTTACGAATCATCTTTCAACGGTGTCATCAGTACAATATCCACTTGAATCCACTCAAATGTGTGTTCTATGTCACCGCAGGGCGCCTCCTCATCTTTATCATTTCCCAAAGTGGTATTACCGTGGACCCCCTCAAAGTCCAAGCTATCACCGAAATTCCACCTCTCCAGAATTTACGTCAACTTTAGAGCCTACAAGGAAAAGCTAACTTTCTATGACAATTTGTCCCAGACTACGCCATACGCGCACACGGTTTCCTTCGCTTACTATGTCGCGACATCCCATTTCACTGGGACGACCATGCCCAACAGTCATTTGATGATCTTAAAACAACACTCTCGAACGCACCTTTAATCAATGCACCTGACTACAATTGTGACTATATCCTCTACGTATCAGCATCAGTTGTATCAGTAGTAGGAGTCCTCGTCCAGCTAGGTGATGACAATCGTGAGCATGTCATTTATTATGTTAGTAAAAACCTCTCAGGGCCACCCTTGAAGTATAAACATGAAGAGAAACTTGCTCTTGTAGTCGTCCTCGCCATCCAGAAACTGTGCCAATACATTCTGCTTCGCACAATGAAGGTCGTCGCAGATTCCAACCCTATGCAGTACTTACTCAGTCGTTGGGAATTTAACGGAAAATTTTCTCGATGGATCGTTATCCTTCAAGAGTACAACCTCGAGTTCTCCACACATAAGAGTAAGAAGGCCCTCGTTCTCGCTGAACTTTTCATGGCCCTCCCCTCTGACACCACCAGTACCCCCATCAACACCGACTTTCCCAATGAACATCTCTTTTTCATCACTTCAGATGATCCTTGGTACGGTGACCTCCTCGTCTACCTCCAAACTCAAAAGTTCGGTAACCACCTTTCATGAGACGATCATCGTCGTATTCGACATCAGGACCCCCGCCACCTCCTCATCAGAGACATCCTATACCGACGAGGATTCGACACCATTCTTCATTGATGCTTGACTATTGACGAGGATGATAGAGTCTTAAATGAATGCCACAACAGCGCATGTGGGGGCCATCTTTCGAGCATATCCACTGCTCTGAATATTATTCGAGCCATTTACTTTTGGCCTACCTTGTTTCATGATTGCATTCATGCCGTGAAACAATATGAGCAATGTCAGCTCTATACCAATAAAGCCCGAGCTCCCCCCGCTCTTCTTCATCCTGTCATCACTGTCGGCCCTTTTTGTAAATGGGGCATCGAATTCATGACTTGTAATCCCCCCTCCAGCAATGGTCACAAATACATTGTTGTCGCCATCGATTACTTCACCAAATGGGCAGAAGCTATGCCCACCTTCAACAACACCGTTGACACTGCAACGCATTTTTTCTTTAACCATGTCATCTCCCACTTTGGAGTACCACTCCAACTTGTTTCTGATCATGGGAAACACTTCGAGAATGAGATCTTCATCGAACTCTCATCTCGGTTAGGATTCTCTCACAAGTTTGCCTCACCGTATTACCCTCAGTCTAACGGACGGGTCGAAGCAGTTAACAAAGTCCTCAAGACCATGTTACAACACACGGTTAATAAACATAAAACCAATTGGCATCATATGTTATTTTCTAAGCTATCGGCTTATCGTACGGCTCTGAAAACAGCTACTGGTTTCACACCATTTCATCTAGTCCATGGGGTTGAGGCCACTCTTCCCATCGAGTGTGAAATTCCCACCTTACGCACCGACACTGAGCTATTACCCGACACTGCTCCAATGGAGCAGCGCTTGCTAAACTTAGAGTCTCTGGATGAAGATCATTGGTCTTCATTACAGAACAACGAGGCAGCTAAAAAATGATCCAAGGCTGAATCCTTTGATCGACATGTCAACCTTCACTCATCTCGCGAAGGAGACCTCATCCTGGCTTACGATATCACTCATGATACCTTTGGCCATGGAAAATTTGAGTCACTCTAGCATGGCCCATACATTATCCAACATTGCCTCACCAAAGGCGCATACATCCTGGCCTCCCCCGAAGGCCTCTCTCTCAAATAACCTATCAACGGGTTATATCTAAGGAAATTTTACGCTTAAACGTAGTCATTCTACTTTAGGTTATTTATTTTATAGCATTTTTTAATATTTTTTCCATCGCTCACGTCTAAACTATCCTTTGTGCTATTGACAGATCCTTCCTCCACCAGCCTACCACATTGGTTATGCCGATGGCGCCAGCTGTTGGACACAAAATCTCGCTTCAGCCGCTTGGGCTCTCTACACCCCCTCACATGAAATGCTCCATTTGAGCGACATATGTTTGGGTTCAGCGACCAACAACCAAGCCGAATACACTGCTGTCATCAGCCTCTTGGCCGATGCCCAACATCATCATATTCGTTACATTAGCATCTTCCTCGACTCTCAACTAGTCGTACTCCAGCTCAACAATGTGTACCTCGTCCATGATCCTTGCCTCTTTCGCAAATACCTGCAGGTTAGACTTGTATCTCGACATTTTGATTCCATTACATTTACACATATTCCAAGACAATTGAATCAAATTATAGATAACCTAGCTAATATTGTGTTAGACTAGCATATATCACATCAAGCTACCTCTACACATACATAAACATATAACGCAAACTGTCATCACATATATAGATTATACATCATCAATACATTAACAAAACACATGTAAACACCACATAGATCTCAAAAATGTATACTCATGTATATATCGGAAGGTCCACAAGTGCCATCCAAAATGTTTACATACAAAAAATACAACTATCCGCAGGCCAAAGAAGCACCTCGGTACAAAATGGGCTCACCAGCCTATATACAAAAAATAAATATACATCAATAGAGCACCACTCATGGTGCCTCTAGAGCACCACCGCCTGCTCCTCCCTCAGGTGGTGGAGGCCCACCACCACCCACCCCTCCCTCAGGCGGTGGTGATCCACCCCCTACCGATCCCTCCTACCTCGGCGGCATTCGTCCAGTCATCGTAGCACCAGCCACTGCTGCTCGTCGTACTATGGCCTGCCATGGTGGCAGAACCCCCATGCACTACTCCAAGATACCCTCATCCTGGATGTGATACCATATGCCCTCAGGCACATTTTGTAACACCGCCTCCAGACGATGACGTATGTCCTCAAAGTCCACTCTGGCGGTTGTCGGAGGAGCGTGTGACGGCCCAGCACCAGGGCCATCAAACTAGCATCTCCCCGCTACCCTCTCTGGCTCAGCTGATTGCACCACAGCGTCCTCATGCCAATGTCTCTCTCCCCGCAGCAATCTCTCTGGTTCCTGACGAGACGATTCTCTCTGCAACTCCACCTCGCACCCGCGAGGTGCAACATCTACACATACAAACACACAATAGATAGTATCAGCATCTATATCGTATACATACGACATGCTATCTCAAAAAATACAAAAACATACACATCAACATCATCAACATACCTCAGCGGTCAAACACCTCTCCTGGAGGTAGCACCATGTTCGGATCATCCCGGAAGTCAACCCCGACATAGGGGTACCATAATATCACCTGCGGCATCTGCCGCCATACCTGCATCACCTCTACAGTGAAGAAGTGGCCACCCTCGCCACCACCATGGCGAAGCAACACGGTCGACCATCGCCTCAGCCGCGGCTCTCACGCCTCAGGTGCACCCAATAGAATCCTAGGGTGAAACATCGGCACGCTCTCCAGAAACCAGGCCACCAGGATGGACCTGAAGGCAAACTCTCCCATGTCCATAGACCGACAGTGATCCAGCTGCCCCACCATCCTGGAGTGCAGCGTAATCCCCCAGGCGAAATGCTCACCATCCAACACCCTCTCCATCACCATCAACTGGCCTCCGCTGATCCACTGCGTCGCCAGTGAACCATACACTCTCACAATCATCGCTTCTATACAGCGATGTGCTAGGGAATCCATCACCCCAATTCTCACAATTGTGTCAGACATATAGTTCGTCCCCGAAAAATATCTCCGACCCACCGTCGCTAGAGGCGTATCTCTAGGTAGCACTGACTCTGCTGGTAGGGGTGTTCCCCGAAATGGGAGCCCCGTCAGAAAATACACATCCTCCACTGCAGTGAAGGGAATCTGCTCTCCCCACACTATGAAGTAGTGCAGCTCCAGACTCCACATCCGAAAAAGAAACTGCAGGAGATACTCCTACGCCCGTATCAAGGGGCACTCAAAGAACTTCAGCAGCCCACAGGTTGCCAAAGTTGCATGTACGCTTGGCTCCTCAATAGCCATGGCGTCTCGCAGCTGCAACCAATCTCACTCTCGCCAACCAATAGGCATCATGCACACACCTCACCTACACAAAATAAAACCATCCTAAGTCAGCCACATGGAAAATCAAAAACACCAAAAAGACACGTTTTACAACCATCAACCTTGCCTCCACAACGCGGTTTTTCAACCCACAGGCGCGCACACATCCGCCCATGTACACCCCACAGGTGCACACATATGCGCGCCTGTTCACTATATAGGCATGCATGTGTGCACACTTTTTCACTACATAGGCGTGCCTGTTCACTATACAAGTGTGCACATGTGCGCACCTATTCAACCGACAGGCGCGCACATGTGCGTGCCTCGTCATCCGACAGGCGCGCACATGTGCACGCCTATTCAACCAACAGGCGTGCCCATCGTGTGCGCCCATAATTACCTTACTAGCGCTCACATGTGCGTCTATCCAGTGGACAGGCGTGCACGTATGCACGCCTATTATCGGATCGCCCGTGCATGTGGGGTCCACACCCCCTAACTACCCCTGTACGGCCCTCCGTACAAACCTTGCCAAAAAAAATGAAACCCTATTTCTATACAGGATGATCAGACCACTAACCTGACACTCACGAATCCTCAATCGGATGCCTCATCCTCCCCAAATCTCACAATCTCCTCTGAATGCTTCTCATCCAATCACTATAGCAGCAAGTATAAATGAGGTGGCAATGTGGGCCCTATAGCTATATATAGGTATTTTTTCCAAACTTCCACTCACCATTCCGAGAGCCCATGGTGTCCATTTCTCGATCCGTCTTCAGCCATAGGATCAGCATCCTGTCATCTACATCACAACAGTCCTTGGGCCTCTTTTCATCCTGAGCCCCCGGGATGCCATTTTTTTACACTGATCAGGTACGCATATGCATGTTCACACTTATCACATACATGCTCATATATTTGATTATCTTCAGATATTGTTCACGTCAGGTATTTGGTTTTCATGTGTGCAGGTACTTGGTCATCATACATCGACCCAACCCCTTCAGGTATATACTCAGCACTGGCATGTAGTCATTCCCTCTGTATCGCACTTACATTTCTAGTCACACCCTCTGACATTTGCCTCTAGGATCCCCTTTCCCGGATCTACAGTACCCACACCTCCATTTGCATCTTCGGTACTATCACCCGGTAGCATTCTTACCCAAATGAGTTGTCCCATTCATAGCACCTTTTGGCACTTCTGACACTCATGTTGTTTTTCAAAACCCTTTAGGGATGGGAGTCCCGATAGTCTTACATCATGTCGCGAATCAACCACATACTCCTTATCCTCATTTTTCTAGCTTTCCCAATGGACTTCCAGATTATCTCTCCATGGTTCTATGGTCGGGTTGCACCTCTATAGTAGCATGAACCCTCCATTTCATCCACAATCTGTCTACCCATCTGCAAATCTCCCTTCATTTCACCTACCTCATACAGAAACCCACCCATGGGGCCCCCACCCTTCATCAGTTCTCTGAGCAAATTATGCCCTACACAGGCCCACCATATCACACTGGGGCACCCGTTTCTGTATGTGTACACTTCTCCCCAGTTATTCGTTATTTATTGTACAAACACCTTTATTTTCAGTCATTACATTACCTTCTTGTCATCACCTTTGGCGACCTACTTCCCTTTTTGGCCAACCACAACCCATGTCACCCTTGGTTGGAGCACTACTTATCATCCACCCTTACCAGCATAGTCCATATCTTCAGAGTATCCTATAGGCCACTTACCTCTTCCCTATGAATTTGTTCACCTTGTCCCGCCTCTGCCACAACTTATCCCCGGTCTTGTCATCCCCCTGACACTCGACCTCGTTGAACGGTTGTGGCCACTTTTTATCTCACACATACTCCAACCAAGGGCAGTCTTGAGTATTCCCACATCTTGACTTCATCCATGTACCTCCTCCACTTAATCACCTCACCTAGTAGATTTCACGAAGCCATTTTCTTCTGGGAATCGCGTCCCCCTTTTTGTCGACATCAGCACAGTTTTCCAGAAGGGCGACAGTATATTTATTCTCATTATCCACTCAATGAGAGATCTCAGACGACACAGGGTGAAACACCATTTCTCCCTATTGTCATTGACCCCCATAACATTCAATGTCAACACTTTCTTATGTTACAGTGGGTCTTACTTTGCGACTATTGCAGTTATTTCTTTCATTTGCCAAAGACCTCTGAACTTGGCTGGGCTATCAATGCCCACATAATCAACAATACTTATTATCAAGATCACTGCCTACTATTCAAAGTATGTTCATTCGTAGAATTGTCTTCTTCCTTTATCACGACCGCCCCCGAGGGTGTTGCAGTTGTCTACACCAACACTTCATTCATATTATTTTGGAGTTACATGACACGAGCATGGGGCATGCCCACCTCATTTGTACACAATTTTTTGTTTTACACACCTCATGGAAGGTCGGGTCCTACCGGTTCCTTTTTCCCTCCAATAGATCACTCTAGACAATCCCACTATTTCTCTCTCTTACAAAAACATTCTCAATAGAAGAAACATTGATGGATTTCGGCTATACATATGTTCCTAACCTCATCCATCAGGGGGCATCTGTTATCACTGAAATTTCATCCGTACATGGTTACAAGAACTCAACATCGTCAAACAGGGATGAAGTCACTCATGGACCTGAATTAATACCAAGGCATTCATAAAAGGGTCAAAAAATATACAAAGTAGTGAAAAATTGAAGGGCGCTATGAAAACACTGGGCGCGTGCACATGTACGAAACAGGAACACAGAAATTGCACACATGTGCACGATGCACGAGTGTTATCGCAAAAAGTCACGCACATGAGAAATGACGCATTTATGAGAGTGGTCAGCCTCCCACCCACTTATGGTTCAGCTCCCAAGCCGATTTGACACTCAAATCTGGGCTAGATTCGACTGGAGGGTTGGTCAAAGACCTAGAAATGCCCTAATTAGCCTCTTTTCACACTACGAACCAGTTAAATAATGGCTCAAAGGAATGTTATAAAAAGGCCATGGATGCACCTCATTTTTCAATGAATTCAAAGTAATTTTATGCTTCCATTATTCTCTTGAGGACTCCATCCTTGCATTGGGAAATCCATCTCACCCCTTGAGTGGATTTGCAAAGAGTTCTTTCATAATTTTCCATTTTTATTTGTTGTAAGAAGAGCTTGCTAGTGGGGGTCCAAGAGCCCTCCCTTGGAGGAAGAAGAGACTCATAGTCCCCTTTCTTCTTGGTGTATTACTTCACCAATAGATCAGCCTCATCATTTGTGACATGGGTCTTATGGTTCTTTTTGTTTCTATGTCCCTATGCTCATGAATTTAGTTTTTATTGCATTTCTTAGTTTAATTCTTAGTTGTTGTTTTCTATTTCTTTCCCTAACTCTTTTCCTTACAGCTGTCCTACTCAGTAGACCCAACTGAGCTTGCAAGCACCTCTATTTTGCTCACTAAGGTGACGGAAGAGGCGCAAAAACAGTGTTGCATGACCTTTAAGTCTAGTAATAGCATGTTTGACTTTCTTGTCTTCCTCGACATCCTCGTAGTCAAAGTATTTGTCTAGAGCTCTAATCTAGTCTAGAATTTCTTCAACATCTAAGTTTCCCTCATACATGGGAATCTCCATTTTTGCTCTAGAACCTATCCTAGAAACAACCCTAAATAGGCGTTCATCGGTAGCATCTTCGACTTCTACTTCTTTGTTTCTAGCTTCATTTTCACTTTCATCCTCGCTGATATCCCCAGCGTCGACTGTGTGCCTTTGTGTTGTCTCCATAGCATCAAGTCTGGCATGTAACTCAGACATTTCTCTTTCCACTGCTGGATCAAGCATTGGTCTATCTCTTCTTCTCGACGACATGGATGAAAACATTTTCTCTTTTCTCTCTGCTACAGAAAGCAAAGAATTTGTTCTGGGCTCTGATACCACTTTGGTGTGTATCAGACTACTCCTTTTCCTCTATCTCCCTCTGCCTAAAATATACAGACATAATCAAGCTCTGATACCACACTAGTGTAGACCCCCGACCCTCAGGCTGAGATCTGCTCAGGATCTTCACTAAAACCACATCGAGGTTTAATTAAACCCTTGTTTAAACCATAAAGGAATTCGGATTTTGGGAGTTGCAGAGTCCCGATGAATTTCCGCAGCTATTGGAAAATGCAATAATGCCAATTTTCAGCGAAGGTTGACTCCTTCAATGCGTCGAACACATGCCACCTGTTACCCACTAGTTTTTGACTTTCATGACTTCGAGCGAACAACCAACAGTCGTTCCTCTTCCCTTATGATTCCCCGAACTCTGAAATTCTAGAATGTCGAAATGGGCTCAATGTCCCATGGCACGTGAGATCGATATCCTTTCGCGATTTTCGTTGAAGCTTAACCCATCCTTTGACTTATGTCGCATGTATCCTCTGACTAATACCTGGGACCCACCTTTTCATCGTTTCTCTCTTCACGATTTCAGGAGTTGCGTTGATCATAAAACTCTACCTCTTGAGTTCTAAAACCCCGAAACCCAATCGATGCCCGACGGCTATCATCCCTCAACTTTTTGGGAATTTCTCCTTTCCCTCTTCAGGATTTCGCGAACCGGGATTTTGAAACTCTTGATTCCAAGGTCACTGCCTTCTCTACTTCTCAAACTCTGGAAAGCCAAAATTCCAAAATTCCACGCCAAAGGCATATTGCATTTCACGACTTCAGGATTTTCAATGCTAAGGGTCTTGGTTCCTTGTCATCAGAATTTTCAGTATGTCGAACCCCGAATTACCGAAATTCCAAAATTCCACTGCTGATAATCCCCTTCGCGAACCGAGAGTTTGAGTGACCAAGGGTTTTGGCCTGCACTCCAAACTTATGAGTCCCGAATTCCCGAAAAGATCTGACGGCTCAAACAAACCATGATCAACGGTTCACGTTGATTCTTGATGTCAGGGTTGCGGATTCATCCAACTCTCAACCACCTCACATCTCTTATGGATCCTACGTTCCTCACAACTTCGCGGTTTCTCCACGGAAAATTCTGACCACAAGATGCACTCCTCAATGACTCATGTCCAAACGACTCGATATTCTCCCTCTAGAACTTAACTTCTATGAGATGATCTTGACCTCCGTCTCCCTTTGATCACTTCAAAGGTGTTATCCTTCCTAATATTTCACCTGTAAACTCCATCTTCCCAAAAGGATCTCTGATCACACTCCTTGTGGAAAAACTTCAAATAACCTCTAGTTATCTGAGTCTCCGACCCTATGCACTACTTGCAATAGTGTTCCTTCAACCTTCCCTCCAGATTTATAAAATCCAAGGCTTCAACTGCCCTGTGCACACCTTGCACAGCTCTATGATTCACCTACACAAAAGATGGTATGAGAACAACAGTATCTCTCCTGATATTTCTGAGATAAAACTTAGACCCTTGTCAACGCACACCTTGCGGACATTCACTACACTCCTTGCAAGAATTCTCAGGAAGAGAAATGATGCAGCCCGTCCAACCTGTAGGTCAGAATTCCACGCACACAGGATCGTTCTTATTCCACTGGCCCGAAGAGCTCTCGGAAATTGGCTCTTCTATTTCCCTTTTGGGAAAGTCTGCACCCACAACAAACCTCGGCGAATCTCCCTTGGCATTTCGGGAGATATGACTTCGCGATTTCGCTCCTCAAGTGATGCCTCCTTGGTATCCTCAACACCCAAAGTGCTGAGATCCTGAACTCGTCAACAACCTTATCGCAACTTGCAACTTCGGGACTTTTGGGATGGAAGTCTCAACCTTCTATCCTCCGAAATGCCAAAACGTCAAACCCCGATACACATCACCGATAGTTGGCCCCACACACATGTTTCTTTGCCCCTTCGGGACTTCGCCTTTCACGACGTCATGAATCTCGCTACAAGGCCTTTGGTTCTCCTACTCACGAAACCCTGAAATGCTAAAATGCTTGGACTCTGGCACGTGTCCAAATATTGGCCCCACTATGAAATATTTCACTATGTCGAGGTTTCAGATTTCACAATTTTGTGAATCCAAGCGTCGAAGCTTCGGTCCTTCCACCCACGAAACCCTGAAATGGAATTTTGTGAGTATATCCAACGGTCCTCATTGGCATGAACCTACAACCCTCTCTCTCTTGATATTCCGCTTGCAGAAACGACCATCATAACCTCCTTGCTCCTTCGTGAAATCTGACGGCTCGCGGGACTTTGCAAATTCTCTATGGAGAATCTCGATTTCCTGCTCCTCCCTTCAAGAACTTCTACACTCGTAAACGAAGTGTTTTGTCACGAAACTTAATCGTCTACAACACAAACTTGCGACGTCTCCTCTCAATGCCTCAAGGCACCAACTTTCTATGCTTTTCTTCAACAACTGCGAAGACTCTATCCCTCCTAAGCTTTCTCCAACTCTGAGTCTTAAAGAATACTCCCACACGCACTCCTTGAGGTGAATCCTTCAATTAATTCAAATAATTTAAGTCCTTCGACTCTGCACACTCCCTGCAGCAGTAGTCCTTCAAAAATTTCTCAGGTTTGCAAACTCTGAGACTTTACTTGGCCTGCGCACCCCTTTACATGGCTCATGTGCCTAACTCACACTTCTGCAGAAATGAGAACAACATTAACCCTCCTAAGCTTTCAGAGATAAAACTCTGAACCCTTTTCAACGCACTCCTTGCGGACAACTTCACTGCATTCCTTACAGGAACTCTTGCTCAGATAGAGAAACAATTGAAACTCGTTCCTTACTTTCTCTCAGACTTCAAACACAAAGCATGAAATCATATACACAACATATAAAGAAAATGTATAACAGAAAGTAAACATCCATGAGCATAACATTCAACAAATCCATACACAGAGAATATCACAACACCATGAATCTGAATCAAATCTTTTTGTATTAATCTAGAACTTCTGTAAATGGATTTCTTCTACACAGCTCTCTACTTCTTCTCTATGCTCTATGTTATATTGACATAATAATCTTACAACTATACAATGAGGGTGTCTATATCTCGTTTCCCTCTTGCACTCTAAATTGTCTAATCTAAGCATTAAATTCTATCTACCTACATTAACTTTGCATAAATGCCTCTATCTACTTCATACGAGAGCGGGACGCTCAAGGTCTAATTACAATGCTCCTTCATAAATGTGAGTACGCTTGTATTTACTATCCTATTAATTATATGGCACTTTCAAACTTCGAAACATTTTAACAAGAAATGTGTTGGCGCTTGTCCAGCTGTCCTCCACATCCACGTGCGCTTACTACCTACTGGCGATGCTCCTACATAATACTCCCTCACTTGAAAATTTTCATGGGCTCCTGTCCATGAACTCGTGCACGGTCTGTCCATGCTTCTTGATTTTTTCTCTGTTCTCGCAGCCGACATATTCAACTGGATGGCCCTTCCATTTGACCAAGTATTCAAAGTATTCCTTTGGTTTGGTTCTCTTACCATCTCTTTTGTCCAGTGTGCGCTCCATCTGTGGATTTTCTGCAAATGGCATTTGTTTTGTCCACTGAACCTCTGGTTGTTCATTACCTGCTTCTATTTCCTCAACTTTATAAGGGTACAAATCTGAGATATTGAATATCGGAGAAATTTCGATCCCATCAGGTAATTCAATATCATATGCATTCACCCCAAATTTCTTCAAGACCTTACATGGCCCGATTTTCTTCATCTTCAGTTTATTATATGTTCCTCTCGGGAACCTTTCCTTTCTCAAATGTGCAAGGATCAAATCACCAACTTCAAACTAAAGTTCTCTCATGTGTTGATCTACTCTCCGTTTATATTCTTGGCTTGAATGTTGCAATTTCTCCTTCACCTAGCTGTGAAGTTCCTTCATTGCTTCTGCAAAATCTTCTGCACTAACGCTCCTAGTCGCAATCTATTTTGAATCCCTCAGCTCATAAATTCCTCTTGGCTGCATGCCATAGACAATATGAAACGGACTTTGTCCCATGCTCCTATTAAGCGAGTCGTTATAAGAAAACTTTGCCTATGGTAATATGTTGTCCCATTGACTATGGTGTTCTGTCAGCAAGCTCCTCAGCAAGTCTCCCAAACTCTTGTTCACAACTTCTGTCTGTCCATCCGTATGAGGATGATAAGCTGAGTTGAAATACAAGTTCATCCCCATCTTTTTCCATAAGGTTCTCCAGAAGTTTCCTACGAACTTAGTGTCTCGTTCCGAAACTATGCTTCTTGGGAAGCCGTAAAGTCGAATGACTTCATTGAAAAACAGGCTCGCAATGTGAGTTGCGTCACTAGTTTTCTGACATGGAATGAAATGTGCCATTTTGGAAAATTTATCCACCACCACAAAGATTGAGTCATACCCTCTTTGTGTTCTTGGAAACCCCAATATGAAGTCCATGTTGACTGCATCCCACAGCCTCTCAGGTATGGGTAATGGTTGATAAAAACCTGCATTCTGCCTCTTTCCTTTTGAATGTTGACAAATTCTACATCTGTCCATGAATATTTTGACGTCTGCTCGCATCCCTTGACAAAAATATGACTCATTCAACTTTGTCAACGTCTTTTCATGACCGAAATGTCCAGCCAATCCTCCATTATGTTTCTCCTTTATCAAATTATCCCTCATGGAGCATTTTGGAATACAAAGTTGATTACCTTTAAACAGTAATCCTTCCTGGATCATGTATTCTGCCCATTGGCTTCTATCCCTGAGAATTGGATTCTCAGTTGCTTCATATGCCTCTCTAAAATCTGGATCATCTTTATACATCTCCTTGAGATCATCAAAACCCAACGTTTTGACCCTGAACTCCTGCAATAGCAAACACTTCCTGCTCAAAGTGTCAGCAACTTTGTTAGCAGTACCAGAAATATGTTTAATCAGAAAAGTGAAATTTTGCATATATTCAACCCATTTTACATGTCTTTGATTCAACTTCTCCTGTTGATTCACAAATTGCAATGCATGATTATCACTGTATAAGACAAACTCTTTAGGAATTAAGTAATGTCTCCATTTCTTCAATGCCTGAATAATAGCATAGAACTCCTTGTCATACGTGGAGTATTTGACTTTGGCTTTGTTCAGCTTCTCATTGAAGTATGCTATCGACCTGTCTTCTTGAATCAAGACCACCCCTATTTCAAATCCACTTGCATCACATTTTACTTGAAATGTCTTTTGGAAATCAGGCAACACCAGAATTGGTTGTTCCGTCATTTTCCTCTTCAATAGATTAAAACTCTTCTCAGCCTCTTCTGTTCAGTGAAAAGATTTGTGTCTCTTCTTCACTATGTCCATCATCGGTGCACTAATTCCACTAAAATTCCTGATGAATTTTCTGTAGAAACTAGCCAATCTGTGAAAATGTCTCACCTCAAATATACTCTTTGGTGATGGCCAATTCTTAATTACCTCCACCTTATCCGGATCCATCCTCAACTTATCTGCAGAAATAAATAACCCCAAATAAATGAGGTCTGTCTTCATAAATGAGGATTTCTTCATGTTTATCAGCAGCGTCTCTTTCTATAACCTCTTCATCACTGTAGCCAAATGTTTCAGATGCTCTGCCTTTGTTTTACTGAAAATCAGTATGTCATCAAGATACACAATGAGAAATTTTCCAATGAAATCCTTCATGACTTCATTCATCAATCTCATGAAAGTACTCGATGCATTTTTCAAACCAAACGGCATGACAAGCCATTCGTACAACCCTTCATTAGTATTGAAGGTTGTCTTCCATTCGTCACCTTCTCTCATACGAATCTGGTGATAACCACTCTTCAAATCAATCTTAGAAAAAACATTGGCCCCACTCAAGCAATCCATCAGATCATCCATCCTTGGCAATGGAAATCTGTACCTGATGGTTATTTTGTTGATTGACCTCAAGTTAGTACACATCCTCCAGCCTCCATCTTTCTTCGGACTGAGTACTGTCGGAACAGCACACAGACTCAAGCTTTCCCTGACCAAACCTTTGTCGAACAAATCCTGGACTTGTCTTTTGACCTCTTCATTCTCCTGCGACGTCAATATGTACATTGATTTGTTTTGAAAACTAGCTTCAGGTATGAGATCAATTTGATGACTTATACCTCTAATCGGTGTCAACGAACGAGGTATTTCATCCACTACTATGTCAGCGAACTCTTCCAGCAGTTTTTGAACCTATTCTGGTAAATCATCTACCCTTGTGTTGGTTAAAACGATCTTTGTCTTCCTAACCACAATGAATTGCGGTTCCTCCTTATTCTTCACCTCTTTAAGAAGTTCTTTCCCACTCATGAGAAGTACAGTGTTGCTTACTTCAAGATTCACCTCTTTATCCTTAATCGGCAACATCATGTGGGTTCTCCCATTCTTCTCTAGGGTGTATGTGTTCATTCTCCTGTCATGAATCACATGCCTATCATATTTCCATGGTCTACCCAGTAATAGATGACAAACATCCATAGGAATAACATCACAGAGTATTTCATCTTTATACCCTCCTATTTTAAACTCAACTAAACATTTCTTAGTGACATTTACCTGATGTCCTTTTTGCAACCACGAAACTATGTATGGGCTTGGATGATCAATCGTCTCCAGCTCCAGTTTTTCTACCATCTCTGTAGAAATGATATTATCCATGCTACCACTGTGCATAATGACCTTGCATACCCTGTCCTTGGTGTTGCAAGCAGTCTGAAAAAGTATGTTTCTTTGGACCGAACTCCCCACCTCCTTCTCTGGTGTTAAGAGAACTTTTTGCATCATCAATGATCTTCCACCTTTAGCATCCTCTGCCTCAACATTTTTCCTTTGTGCTTTGACAATGTGAGTCTCTCCTTCCTCTTTCTTATTGTATGGACATTCATAAGACTTGTGTCCGACCTTTCCGCATGTGAATCATTTTATCACTCCACCTCTTCCTCTTCCTCTACCTCTAGTATGAGGGAAAATGTTGTTATCAGCATACTCTCCTCTCTGATCACCATACTTCCTTCTCTGTCCAACATATTTTCCTTTCTATGAGCTTCCACCTCTCTCAATCTGAGGTTTCTTCCATTCTTTCTTAGGCTTATGATTTCTATCTTGGATGACTAATTTGCCCCTGGCTTGACTTCTACCTCGGCCTCTTTGACCTTGTTTTCGGCTCAACTTTTCTTCTTCCTTTAGAGCCATTTTATAAGCATCTTACACCATTCAGATGGTCATCATGCTCATCTCATCCTGAATTTCGTATCTCAGGCCATTCATATACCTAGAAACCTTTTCATCATTACTTTCATGATGACCTACTCTGATGTTCAGTCTGTAGAACTCTTCAATGTACTCCTTCACTGACATCAGCTTCTGTCTCAAATTCTGCATCCTTCGAAACAAAGTAATCTGGTAATCTCTGGGAATGAATTTCGCTTTCATCTTTGCAATCATCCTATCCCAACTCTTGTTTTTTTGCTTACCTTGGCAATGTCTGTGAGCTTGCAGTTCATCCCACCACAATGTTGCATGTCCTTTAAGTCTCGTGACAGCATGTTTTACCTTCTTGTCTTCTTCGACATCTTCATAGTCAAAATATGTGTCCAGAGCTCTAATCCAGTCTAGAAGCTCTTTAGCATCCAAGTTTCCCTCATAAACTGGAATGTCCATTTTGTCTCTTGCACCCGTTCTTGCAAAATCTCTAAGAAAGCGTTCGTTTGCTGCATCTTCTGCTGAAATTTCTTTTGCTTCATGTCCAGCATCATCTTTGCTTTTGAACTCAATGACATCTCCAATATCATCTCTACACCTTTGTTTTATTTCCACATCCACGAGTCTGGCACGAATGTCATGCAGATCTCTTTCCACTTCTGGATTCTGCACCTGCCTACCTCTTTCTCTTGACACCTCCCTATCCTCTGGCGGATCGGGTGTTTGTCTATCCCTTCTCCTTGGTGGCATGGATGAAATGTTTTCTCTCTTTTCCTGCTTAAAATATACAGACAAGAATCAGGATTTGATACCACACCTGACGCAGCCCTTCCAAACTGCAGGTCGGAAGTCCACGCACACAAGATCATTATTCTTCCACTGGCTCGAAGAGCTCTTGACAATTGGCTCTTCTATTTCCCTTTCAGGAAATTCTGCACCCACAACAAGCCTCAGCGAATCTCCCTTCACACTTCAGGAGATCTAACTTCGTGATTTCGCTCCTCAAGCAATGCCTCCTTGGTATTCCCGACACCCGAAGTGCCGAGATCCTGAAATCGTCAACAACCTTATCGCAACTCGAGACTTTGGAACTTTTGGGATGGAAGTCTCAACCTTCTATCCTCTAAAACACCAAAACGTCGAACCCCAATACACGTCACCAATAGCTGGCCCCACACACATGTTTCTTTGCCCCTTTGGGACTTCACCTTTCGCGACTTTGCGAATCTCGCTACAAGGCCTTCGGTTCTCCTACTCACGAAACCCTGAAATGCCAAAATTCTTGGACTCCGACACGTGTCCAAATACTGGCCCCACTATGAAATCTTTCGCTGTGTCGGGGTTTTGGATTTTGCAATTTCGCAAATCCAAGCATCGAAGCTTCGGTCCTTCCACCTACAAAACCTCGAAATGGAATTTTGCGAGTAGATCCAATGGTCCTCATTGGCTTGAACCTACGGCCCTCTCTCTCTTGAGATTTTTCTTGCAGAAATGACCACCGTAACCTCCTTGCTCCTCCGCGAAATCTAACAGCTCGTAGGACTTCGCGAATTCTCTATGGAGAATCTAGGTCGCCTGCTCCTCCCTTCAAGAACTTTTTCACTCATAAACGAAGTTTTTTTCCTCTCAATGCCTCAAGGCACCAAATTTCTGTGCTTTTCTTCGACAACTACGAAGACTCTATCCCTCCTGATATTTCTCCAACTCCGAGTCTTAAAGAAGACTCTCGCACGCACTCCTTGCGGCGAATCCTTCAATTACTTCAAATAATTGAAGTCCTTCGACTCTGCGCACTCCCTGTAGCAGTAGTCCTTCAACAATTTCTCAGGTTCGCAAACTATGAGACTTTACTCGGCCTACGCACCCCTTTGCATGGCTCCTGTGCCTAACTCACACTTCTACAGAAATGAGAAGAAAGTTAAGCCTCCTAAGCTTTCAGAGATAAAACTCTGAACCCTTGTCAACACACTCCTTGCAAACAACTTCACTGCATTCCTTGCAGGAACTCTTGCTCATATAGAGAAACAATTGAAACTCATTCCTTACTTTCTCTCAGACTTCAAACACAAAGCATGAAATCATATACACAACATATAAAGAAAATGTATAACAGTAAGTAAACATCCATGAGCATAACATTCAACAAATCCATACACAGAGAATATCAAAACACCATGAATCTGAATCAAAGCTTTTTGTATTAATCCAGAACTTTTGTACATGGAATTCTTCTACACAGCTCTCTACTTCTTCTCTATGCTCTATGCTCTATTGACATAATAATCTTACAAATATACAATGTGGGTGTCTATATCTCGTTTCCCTCTTGCACTCTAAACTGTCTAATCTAAGCATTAAATTCTATCTACCTACATTAACCTTGCATAAATGCCTCTATCTACTTCAAACGAGAGAGGGACACTCAAGGTCTGATTACAATGCTCCTTCATAAATGTGAGTACGCCTCTATTTACTATCCCATTAATTATATGGTGCTTTCAAACTTCGAAACATTTTAACAAGAAATGTGTTAGCGCTTGTCCAGTTGTCCTCCACATCCACGCACTCCTGCTACCTACTGGCGATGCTCCTGCATCAAGAAACAATTGAAACTCATTCTTCTCCTCTCTCAAACTTCATACATTCAACATGAAATCACACATATAACACAACATTGAAACAAATGCATAACAGAGAAACAAATCAATTGTAAACATACCATTCAACCAATGTAAACAGTAAGCATCATAACACCATGAAAATTTGAGTCAAAGCTTCATATATTAACTCAAGTGCTCCTGTACATGGGTTCTTCTCTACAGTTCTCTACTACAGCTCTCCATTTTATGAATTCTGAATGCTCATCAAAAGATTACAATGATACAAGGGTGAGGGTGTCTATATCTATTTTCCCTCCTATCTTCTAAACTATCTAATTAATATTCATATCTACCTACTTTACATTAACAGTCTTAAATTCCTATTACATCTGACAGATTAGAGTAATTTCTTCAGATCTGTTCATATGTCCAAGACATAAATGCAAGTACACTTCTCCTAGTTTATTACATTAATGCTTCTGATTTCAAAAATGAAAACGGTTTCATAAAAAAGTGCCCCTTTTTTCATCTGTGCGTCCAGCTATCTCCTCTTTTATGTTGCTCTCCTGGTTGGTTTCTTACGATGCTCCTGCATCAAATTTCAATCTATCCTTCTTTTCCCATCTTATAAGTTCAAAGGATCCACTGGCATGACTATCCTGCCTGGTCATATTTTGTCTTACTTATCCATTCATATGTTGTCTTTTATTTTTTACTCCATTTTTCCCAATGACCCTTTGTTGTCTCAACCAAAAACTTTAAAACAAATCTTGTTCTACATATCTAGCCTAAGATCAAATCTCAAACAAGGATAAATTTGACAGAGAGATCCCTCTTTGAGTCTTGGAGGGATAGATCCCTGACTCGAAGCGGTTTTGATGTTTCTTGTGTGACTACCTTCATAGCCTTGGGCAAATTACAGAGTGCCAACAGATGCAATCAAGAGTTTATGTATAGTAGGGACAATTATTGATTCCTTAACCATAGCTAAGGGACAAAAATAATTTCCTTACACCATAAAGGTATCTATGTGGGTCATTATACATGAACATGAGCACACACCATGAAAAAGGACCTTTAAAGGTGATATTTATCCCCCAAATCAAGTATAGGTACCATTATGAGGTATTACATGCTAGGGATGAGTCTTAAGATTGTATTGGTCATGGTTGAGGGAGGAAAATAAGGCCCTTTCATCCTAGATGAATCCTTTAGGGATCAAGAGCCAAAAAAACACCATAATCCATATAACATTTCGTATATAGGTCATCATTGTCCTTTAAGTGAGATATGAGAATCATTATGAAATNCTTATCGCAACTCGAGACTTTGGAACTTTTGGGATGGAAGTCTCAACCTTCTATCCTCTAAAACACCAAAACGTCGAACCCCAATACACGTCACCAATAGCTGGCCCCACACACACATTTATTTTCCCCTTTGGGACTTCACCTTTCGCGACTTTGCGAATCTCGCTACAAGGCCTTCGGTTCTCCTGCTCACAAAACCCTGAAATGCCAAAATTCTTGGACTCCGACACGTGTCCAAATACTGGCCCCACTATGAAATCTTTCGCTGTGTCGGGGTTTTGGATTTCGCAATTTCGCAAATCCAAGCGTCGAAGCTTCGGTCCTTCCACCTACGAAACCTCGAAATGGAATTTTGCGAGTAGATCCAATGGTCCTCATTGGCTTGAACCTACGGCCCTCTCTCTCTTGAGATTTTGCTTGCAGAAATGACCACCGTAACCTCCTTGCTCCTCCGCGAAATCTAACAGCTCGTAGGACTTCGCGAATTCTCTATGGAGAATCTAGGTCGTCTGCTCCTCCCTTCAAGAACTTTTGCACTCATAAACGAAGTTTTTTTCCTCTCAATGCCTCAAGGCACCAAATTTCTGTTCTTTTCTTCGACAACTACGAAGACTCTATCCCTCCTGATATTTCTCCAACTCCGAGTCTTAAAGAAGACTCTCGCACGCACTCCTTGCGGAGAATCCTTCAATTACTTCAAAGAATTGAAGTCCTTCGACTCTGCACACTCCCTGTAGTAGTAGTCCTTCAACAATTTCTCAGGTTTGCAAACTATGAGACTTTACTCGGCCTACGCACCCCTTTGCATGGCTCCTGTGCCTAACTCACACTTCTGCGAAAATGAGAAGAAAGTTAAGCCTCCTAAGCTTTCAGAGATAAAACTTTGAACCCTTGTCAACACACTCCTTGCAAACAACTTCACTGCATTCCTTGTAGGAACTCTTGCTCAGATAGAGAAACAATTGAAACTCATTCCTTACTTTCTCTCAGACTTCAAACACAAAGCATGAAATCATATACACAACATATAAAGCAAATGTATAACAGAAAGTAAACATCCATGAGCATAACATTCAACAAATCCATACACAGAGAATATCAAAACACCATGAATCTGAATCAAAGCTTTTTGTATTAATCCAGAACTTTTGTACATGGAATTCTTCTACACAGCTCTCTACTTCTTCTCTATGCTCTATGCTCTATTGACATAATAATCTTACAAATATACAATGTGGGTGTCTATATCTCGTTTCCCTCTTGCACTCTAAACTGTCTAATCTAAGCATTAAATTCTATCTACCTACATTAACCTTGCATAAATGCCTCTATCTACTTCAAACGAGAGAGGGACACTCAAGGTCTGATTACAATGCTCCTTCATAAATGTGAGTACGCCTCTATTTACTATCCCATTAATTATATGGTGCTTTCAAACTTCGAAACATTTTAACAAGAAATGTGTTAGCGCTTGTCCAGTTGTCCTCCACATCCACGCACTCCTGCTACCTACTGGCGATGCTCCTGCATCAAGAAACAATTGAAACTCATTCTTCTCCTCTCTCAAACTTCATACATTCAACATGAAATCACACATATAACACAACATTGAAACAAATGCATAACAGAGAAACAAATCAATTGTAAACATACCATTCAACCAATGTAAACAGTAAGCATCATAACACCATGAAAATTTGAGTCAAAGCTTCATATATTAACTCAAGTGCTCCTGTACATGGGTTCTTCTCTACAGTTCTCTACTACAGCTCTCCATTTTATGAATTCTGAATGCTCATCAAAAGATTACAATGATACAAGGGTGAGGGTGTCTATATCTATTTTCCCTCCTATCTTCTAAACTATCTAATTAATATTCATATCTACCTACTTTACATTAACAGTCTTAAATTCCTATTACATCTGACAGATTAGAGTAATTTCTTCAGATCTGTTCATATGTCCAAGACATAAATGCAAGTACACTTCTCCTAGTTTATTACATTAATGCTTCTGATTTCAAAAATGAAAACGGTTTCATAAAAAAGTGCCCCTTTTTTCATCTGTGCGTCCAGCTATCTCCTCTTTTATGTTGCTCTCCTGGTTGGTTTCTTACGATGCTCCTGCATCAAATTTCAATCTATCCTTCTTTTCCCATCTTATAAGTTCAAAGGATCCACTGGCATGACTATCCTGCCTGGTCATATTTTGTCTTACTTATCCATTCATATGTTGTCTTTTATTTTTTACTCCATTTTTCCCAATGACCCTTTGTTGTCTCAACCAAAAACTTTAAAACAAATCTTGTTCTACATATCTAGCCTAAGATCAAATCTCAAACAAGGATAAATTTGACAGAGAGATCCCTCTTTGAGTCTTGGAGGGATAGATCCCTGACTCGAAGCGGTTTTGATGTTTCTTGTGTGACTACCTTCATAGCCTTGGGCAAATTACAGAGTGCCAACAGATGCAATCAAGAGTTTATGTATAGTAGGGACAATTATTGATTCCTTAACCATAGCTAAGGGACAAAAATAATTTCCTTACACCATAAAGGTATCTATGTGGGTCATTATACATGAACATGAGCACACACCATGAAAAAGGACCTTTAAAGGTGATATTTATCCCCCAAATCAAGTATAGGTACCATTATGAGGTATTACATGCTAGGGATGAGTCTTAAGATTGTATTGGTCATGGTTGAGGGAGGAAAATAAGGCCCTTTCATCCTAGATGAATCCTTTAGGGATCAAGAGCCAAAAAAACACCATAATCCATATAACATTTCGTATATAGGTCATCATTGTCCTTTAAGTGAGATATGAGAATCATTAT
>JZKD02S1668778.1:0-12045 GCA_000966675.3 Picea glauca
GTTTCCTGCCAACACCTATCCACCACTCACTCATCTCTCTGCCCATCACATCTCCTCTTTTTGATGCCACTTATCACCACTTTCCATGTGTATCCCACTCCCGCCTCATGTCACATCTCCTTTCTACCTCCCCCACTCACTTTGTGACACGTGTCTCCTATGTTGCTTCCACCTATGTCATTGTTATCCCCACTATGAATACCACTACAACATCCCTTCTGCCTCCACGTCACCTTCCTATGCCACATCACCTCTACGCCTTGCATCTCAGTGCCAGCGTCCTGTCATCCACATTTTCCCAATCATCATTCTTCCACTATGTTTTTCCACATTATCACCCATCGTGTATTCGATTCCTCGTCAGCTCCACCTTCATCCACCTCCATGTCTTCCATGTAAGTATCCAACAAATCATATAAGATGAAGGAGAGGCCATGATGAATTCCAAGTGCAGGCGTTGACTCTGCCCACTCATATCTCGATGAAGCATTTAATGAAAATGAGGAAGGTGGGTGAGACATCATCTCCTTCCATAAATATAAGGCCAGAGAGGGAAAAATCGTGGAAGAAGACTGCCAGTCCAGTCTAATAGAGATTTGCATCTAATAGAAGACTGCATGGGTAGTATGACCAACACATGATGTGCATCCTGATAGTTAATCTCATCAATGAAAAGCTTTGAAAGCATGACAGGATCACCTCAGGAAGTTGGATCTAGTTCAGAGTATATGTAGGCATTTTTTCCATTTTGTTTAGTGGCGATGGTTGAGCTATTCTCCTGCATTGTAAAGTTTTAATGAATCTTTGGTTCTTTTGGTTATGTATCTTTATTTGAAACTTATTTTTAATGTAATTTAGTTTCCTTCCATCTCTATGTAACAATTGTGTTAGAACACTCGGGCATGGATGATCCAGTCGAGGGTAGTTATGTTTTTGTGATGTAGGTTTGATCACAGGGACATCACAAACAATTTTAATCAGTTTCTTGTGTTTTCTTTTCTCTCTAATAATGAATGACTCAGGCATGAATGATCCAGTTGAATTGTTGTTATTGAATTGTGATGTATGTTTGATTTCAGTTCAATGATAATTTCATTAAGTTCCCTAAAACTCTGAACCAAGAGGATMTTGTCTTCTTASTTTTTCCTCCTTAGGCTACTGGAATACTAGATGTCCATAGCAGGCCTCTTCATTCTCCTCATGTTCTTCCCCCTACTCACCCTTACTACAACTTACTGACCAAAGTTAGATCAAGAACTCATCTGCTTATGCATACCAGCCCAGTTTTCTGAGTTAATATGATATAATCCCGAGTCTACATCCATTATACCCCCTTTAAATTTATTCATTCTGACATACAAACTGATGGCTACTAGGATTATCTTTACCACAATCTAGAGGTGACTTCTAGTACTAACAACCACTATCTATTTGGAAGAATAGTTACACCAACCATCACTAGAGAAACTTATCGGTGCAAGTGCAACTTGAACATGGAAGCACCCTCTGGGTATACTCTACAAAGTGTGACCCGAAGGCTTCCCTAGGTACCACATTATACCCCCGCAATCATCTCTGTAATTCCCTATAATAAAGGAAACTAATTTTCCAGCTCGTAAATAGTCATCAGGAGAGTACAATCGACAGTCAGGTGGACCACAATGAGCAGGATAACAAGTCTGAAACCTATTGAGGGTATCAAAAGCAAGTGGTCTGGAATAAAACTAAGGATATCAAATGGATTCAAGTTCCACGAAGCTCCATAGGAAAATGTGAGTGATAGTATCCCATGACAAATCCTCAATATGTGTTCCCCACTACATTTAGTCCGTCTTTGGAGGGGTTATCTTTTTTTCCTTTCTTCACGGGACCTCGTGTTTAGACCCTGTGTTAGAGGGGGGTCCCAGATAACTTTCACATCACTAGAATTTTACACTCCTAGCTCTGACTCCAATGTTTGTTTATAATCTTTGAAAAGTTTCCTCTCCAACCGAATTCAAGGCTCTAACCCTAAACTAGTTGATTGACCCTACAAACATAAAAGTATAATTAATTTTAAATTTAGCGTTCATTTTGAATGGATTGTTTTTATTCAAAGGATATGGAAATGAAATTAGTGATGTGTATGAGAGATGAAAAGAGGAGGAATAAACAAAACTGAAAGAAAAATTACTTCTAGTGAAAAAATAAAGATTCGCAACTAGCTCTTTGTAACCAACTTTTTCATAACTAACTTTTTCAAGATCTTAAAAAATAAGACCTAAAAATTTTTTTTGCTCGACTACGAGCTACTTAAGTTCTATGAAATCAGTGAAGAACTTAAAAAATGAACTCTTTTTCCTTTCGAGTAAAATATCTAACTCCATCTACTTTACCAAACTAAGAAAGAAAAATCCTTTTCTTTTTTTTGAAAATGCTTCAAATAGGAAAATATTGAAATAAATCTTTTTTTTTCTTTTCTTTAAATAAAATGAAAGAGGAAAAAGAAAATACAATACAATACTAAAAACTAACCATTAGCCTATTGCATATCATAGGGAGTCACCAAAGACTCCAAATAGGATGATCAAAAAATCAAAGATTCACCTAAAACCCTTTCAAAAGTAAACACAAGAAATCTTTCAAAAAGACAAGCAAACTGACATCTAACCCAAGCTAAGACTGTAAAAATAGAGACATTGAACTCTATCAAGAAATATTGAGAAGTAAAACCTCCATCAGGAAAGAGGTTGGCTACCTCTTTTTCAAAAGTAGTTTCTTGAAACAGGTATGCTATTGTTGTTTCAGCAGCCTGCGTATGTACATAGGTTGTTTACTAGACAGGGCGTGTATGTACACGAGTTGTCCCACTATAGGGCATGTACACCTCTGTAATTTATAAAAAAAGAAATAAAACTGGCTGACTGACATGGAAGGGAGAACTGGTATGACACCAACAGGTGACCATAATCCCTTAAAAGACTCATCAATCTCAATTAGAAACTCGAAAGGTACAAGAAAACCAATCAAACACCCAAAAACAATCCCCTAAAACCCTAGAGGTTCCCTAGTATGGTCGCCAGTTCTGCTAGAAGGAAAACCCCCCCCATGGCTACACTAGGGTTTACAATGTAGGTAGATCAATAATCGTTTAAAAGTCTCTTACTTATATAACTACCCCAAACATACCCCAAAATAATACAGGAAAAGCAAAATGAGAAGGATCGGGTAACTGTACCTCTACTCTGTGTCTAATGATGATCCTCTCAAACTTGAAAGCTTCACTGAGTACACACATCCTCCCAAGGATGGCTTGCATTCAAAGACAAACAAACAGAAATCTACAAGCATTTAATTCATACATAAATCAAGGTTCGATGTTAGAATAAAAACATTAATCAAATGGAAACATTTGACACATCATGATTTGGGACAGGAAACGTACTTCCTTTATTGATAATACAATGATCACTTACAACCAAAGTCAGCAATTGCTCCACGAAAATGGTCCAGGCTCCTCTTCACCAAGCTCCAAGTGCACCTTCGTATGTCCTCTCCTCTCAACCTTCTTCTTGGGAAGTAAAATGGGTTTCTGATGGAGAAAGGAAGGTAAATTGGGGAATTCTAAGGCAATTCTCACAAAAGGGTTGCAATTACTTGGGGCAAGGAGGGGATGTGAAATAGGTAGAGTTTCATTGTTTTAATGTCTATATCTAGAATGATACCTCAACACCTCCTTTTATATGAAAAAATGATGCTTATTTAGTTGGGTGACGGGCTATAGGCAGTGGATTAGTTGGGAAACTACCCAATAGCCCGTAATCTCAACTAATTCCTTGCAACTTTTTATTTTTTGCAACTTTTTCAAGTATACGTGGGATGTAGTGGTGCAACATGTGTACGTGCTCGAGATTTAGTGGTGAAGAAAGTGTATGTATGCAGGATTTATTGTTGAAGGGCATGTACATCTTCAAAAATGGGTTTTTTATAAGAGCAACTCAATGATGGCTTGGAAAAAAATGCAAGTAAGAGGGCCAAATGCCAAGTATACATATGTAGATAAATTTAGGGTTATAACAATGTTTATCTCCTCGCTCTATCCAAAATGTGGTATGTCAACAAGGGTTATAAGACCTACTTTATACAACCCCATATCCCACACCTGTGGTTCTATGACTATCATGTGGCTATTGGAACTAATGGATTTCATCAAAAACTTACTAGATATGATCTTTGACAACTTCTTTTCATCGGTGATATCATGGTGAGCATATTTCAGAGATGGCATCATACTTAACATATCCCCTTCCACTATGAATCCCTCTATAATCGATGGCTCAACTAATGGGTACATTTCTTCCTTTTGTAAATGGACTTGTTCCATTGATCGATTTCTCAGGGAAATATAATCCCTCGGGGATATTTCAGTTGAGGATGATGCCACCTTTGTTTCATATACTACTAGTGATGTTGTAGGTTGGTTGCACATTTTCTTCAGTAATGAGGTTGATGTTGTCATTGCCTTAGGTTCCATCTTCCTCTACGATGCTAGTCTCAACCTCCAACAAGTTTTGGAACTATGCTTTGGAATTTGGCTCTATAAATTTGTTGGAATGTTTACAGGCAGAGTGTGCTTGTTATTGATGGCAAGAATAGTGATGGAAAATAGGAAATCAAATAATAACAACATGAGATATGGAAAACAAGAACAAGGAAGACAAGACCCACGGGAGTAGGTTTGGAGGCCAAAACCTTTGAATACTTAGAAAATATTCTAACACGGAAGAAATCATAAGCTTAGGAGAAGGAGCGACAGTGGCCATCAGATCAGTTTCCAGTCAGGAGCAGAACGTAGAAGAGGAGAACATATCTCAGTCATTAGATCTAAGCGTGAAGGATCAATAGTCATTGGATCTAGAGATAAATGCACAAAGGTTAAGCCTTTGATGAGTGTAGGAGAGAGGACTTGTCAAAGTCCCAAAGTAAGCAGGGACCGTCCATCGTCAAGAATGATAGGTGGTAGACGATCCTCAATTAAGGATCAAAACAATATGAGGATTTTTCAGTTTTAGACTTGAAAAAACTAAAGTCTGAAGAGCCGGAGAATCAGAGAATACAACATTCATTAGATCAGTTTGAAGTGGAATGACATGATACACCATAAGAGTTGCATCGCAGAAAGATCAAGCTGTCAATATAAGATCATGATCAATGAATAGGATTCACTTTGGGTATAAAGATATGAGGAGGTTGTGCTCTAGAAAGTTTGAGATTGGAAAATCCAAAGCCCAAAAATACGAAATGAATCAAGACCATCGGATTTGGAAGACATAAGAGGACCATTGGATCAGGGTTGTTGATCAGAAGACCATGTTAGCAAGAACATGTGGCATATCACATCAGCAAGGATATGTGGTAGACCATGTCAGCGATTAAACATGGAATAATCAAATGATGACGAGAATCAAGAGTAAATTGGCCCATGCCATATCTACAAGTGATGTAAGAAAGTTACGTCACTCTGGGAGAATTGCTTCAGAAGTTTCACCACCAAGAAATTTCAAAAGTCCCGAAGTCACAAAGGATGAAGGTCCAAAGGCACTCTCATTCATCGATCTAAGATACTATAATGATCATCAGATCAAGGACACATGGCACAGTAATATAACAACAAGTGTCAAGTTGATTCGGCATTTCAGGTATGTTAAAATCAAAAATACAAGTGACAAATAGCAGCTACTAGGGTCATGACACATCATCAAGTGACATCACTCCAGGAGTTTTTCTTCAGAATATTTTCCACCAGCACTTTCTCAAAGTTCCAAAGTCCCAAAATGGTTTGTTGTCGTCCATTTTCGAGGAGGACAGGTGGTGCGAGATCCACAACTTTAGAAGTTTTGTGGATAGGGAGAATGTGAAAATCGTCAAAGAAAAATCTTGATTGTTGATCGTCAAGGGTTGTACGTGTCAGCTAATCTGATATTTCAGAAAAATCTCACTTAAGGATTTCCAGTTGAGACTTGAGAATTCAGAACCCTAAATACCCAAAAAGATCATGATCGTTGATCTGAAAGGGACACACCTCATTGGATCGTGGACTCCGGGTGAAATTCTCCAGGAGAAAGAGAAGTTTGAGAATCGAAACTCTTGAAGCTTGAAAGGAGAAATTGATCTCGTATGTTGGTTTGGAGGGCCACATGTCACCTGATCATTGAGACTAAGGATCACGCATGGAAAAAGGAAAGAAGGAAGAGCTTTCGATTGAAGAGGAAAAATGTCAGCAGATCTTTCATTCCTAAAGGTATCTAGTCAGTAGCAATAGGGTTTGAGATATGAAACTCCCTGAGCTCAGATCATGAAGTAAATCTCAGTCGTTGATGTAGGAAAGTGAGATCTAGTTCACAGACTTGAGAGGATAGATCTGAATCATTTGTTCAGGATCACCTTCAATATCATGATATCGACGGTTGTGCTCCATTGCAAGGCCAGAACATGCTTGGGTCTTAATTTTTTGTGAACAGGCCACAATTGAAACCATAGTTTTGGAGAAAGGATGCGTGGAGGCTTGTACTGAATTTTGGAGTGAAAAGTGGGTTTCCCTCAAATTACCTATGGTTGCGCTCGCAATCGCATGGTCACATGAAGATCATATCCCAAGTCATATAGAGGGAGGAATTATCACGTCGCTAGGCTCCACTTCGAAGTTCAGAAGATTAGGATTTAGGAGAGTCGGGGTGAATTACAACAAATGACCCAAAATGTGAAGTCCTGAAGTGATTGGCCCTTGGACACCATCGATGGTCATATGAAAGGAAGGGTCTTAGCCAGAAAATCTAGTTCCCACTATGTAGATTTATCAAAAACAAAAAAGGCACCAAAGGGATGAACGAGAATTTTTTTTCTCAGTAACTTCTAGAATGAAGTGATTGCATCTGCTAGATAATTCAAGGAGTTGTAGGGTGACTTCTAGTGAAGTGAAGATTCATCATTTAGACAATTAACAGATGGAAATGCATCGAAGAGTGTAACTTCCAAATAAGTCATAGAATCTCAGGTTGATGAACACTAATGAAGAACAGACTCAGGATGATCGCCAGATAGGACAAAGAGTTGAGTGTATGCCTTAGCAAAGGACTTGGCATGATAAATATGCGTAGAAGAAAGAAGAGAGGGATGCTTCTGTTGATATTTATTCATGTGGGTAGAAGCATGTTATGTGCAAGAGTTGAAATGCACAAAAGAGGCATAGTGCATTGAATGGAAATAATACACAAAGCATAAAGCGCAGAAGAAAGAGATAGAGAAGAAATTATTATCTAAGAGAGGAAGAGAAAGTTGAGGTGTGTATTCAGATACAGAGAAAAAGAATATAAATACCAAGGATATGCAATTAGGAAGACACTAATGCAGGCAGAGCAGAGTAGTGCAACAGAATAGTGATGAGACTGGTAAGCCTTTTGAAAAACATTGTATCACTGTAATAATTTTTAGGAACAAAGTTTTTATATTCAAGGTGGTAGGGAGGTGCTAGGGAGGATTGTTGTCCTCATAGTTTTGAGTGGGTTCTTGAACACAGGGAGTTTTCGCTTCCATCTGGTTGGAGCCAGAAAAACTAGGGTGGCATCATGGTGCAAGGGAGAACTATTTTTCTATGTTATACAGGTTGGTGCCTGTGTAACTGGAAGTTGGTGCTTCCATCAAGTTGGTGCTGGAACACTCAAGGAGTTGGTTCTTCCTTCTAGTGGGAACTAGAGAAACCAGAGATTTGGTGCTTCCTTCTAGTGGGTGCTAGAGAAACTAGAGAGTTGGTTCTCTCAGCAAGTTGCATCTTGTAAAACAGAGGTGGTAGCGTCACAATGAGTCGATTCTCATAAGAATTATAATGTACAGAATATAAAAGATTACTTATCATGTCAAGAAGAAGAGGTTTTTCCCTTTATGGGTTTCCTCAAGAAATATCTACCTCTGTATATTTCATGTGTGTGTGATTGATGTTAAATATTATATAGCTTACTTCCTTGCATTACTGTGACTGTCATTGACTTTTATGAAAAGAGTTTTAAAATGTGCATAATTTTTTAAGCACAATAAAAACTTATTCACCCCCCCTCTCAGTTGTCCAACAAAATTTGGCTCTTCAACTATGTAATATTCTCCTCTCTTTGATGAAAAATAATCTTCCCTCATTGGCCCTTTCTGTGATTTTATACTGCATTTCCAGTTGTAGTTTCTCTTAGTTACTAAAACATCTTTCTAATCCACTAATCGCTGTCATTCATTACCTTCTTTTACTACATCATCACTCCATATATTCGGAGAATTCTCTGTTCAATTTTTTGATCGGTCAAGATCTTATACATTTAATGTTACACAACACCACTAATTCGCCATCATGATAACTCCTTATTGCACATCCCATCATGGATTGTGTTAAATGCTTTTAGTTGTCATCTACACAATATCATCTCTCTTCTTAATCTCTTCCTTTTGTGCAATCTTGTTTCCTTCATCTATGCATCCTTCTACTTACGTTTCTCTCATCTATGACAGTTTCCTTATTTTCCTTTTTACTTACTAACCTAAACTTATTTTCCTCCTCAACTTTTGACCCCTTCCCTTAACCCATTTCTTGTCTTTTCCTATTTTACCTTTTTTTTATGTCTTTGCTTCCTATATTACACTAAGTTTAACTTGTGCAACTCCTCTAGTGTGCAAGAGGATGGTCATCCCTATATAGTTTCAACCAACTCCCATTCACTAGTCCTTCCATGACTTGTCCATCCAACTAATCTAACTGAACAACACTTGTGTCAATCACATATGTGATCAGGAATGGCCCTACCCAGTGCATCCTAAACTTTCCTAGGTGTTGTAAGAACTTATTTTCATAAAGCAATACAAGATCTCTTGTCTGGAAAGTCATGTGCTTGATGTGTCTATCATGTGATTCATTTTCTCATGATTTATTTACTTATTGATGGAATCCTGTGATAAATTGATCTTTCTTTGGCACTAGTAACTATTATAGTCTTTCTTCTACTACGTTGGAATTTGTAAGGTCTATCATTAGAGAAATGCTAGGACTCGGTAAAAGAAACTCCATGGGCATGACTGCTTCCTAAACACATGATAATCTACAGGGTGTATGTCCTCCCAACTTCTTGCATGTAGTTCTGTAATCCTATATCACTATAGGGATCCTCAAATCCCAGTCATATTGCCCTACATTCCACACCTTGGTCAATGCATTCTCCAGTATCTAATTGAAGGCCTCCATAGTTCCATTTGCTTGTGGGTGATATGGAGTGCTCTTTTGATGTTGTATATGGAACTCTTCTGTCAATGTCAAAATTTTATTGTTCAAAAAGTGAGTTCCCTAGTTGCTCATAAGTACTTTAGGACACCCAAACCTTGTAATTGTTGGCATTATTGATTGTGTGTTGTCATTGATGGAAACATGAATCTAACATGTACAAGTAATCAAAAGAAAAGGAATATCACCTTGAGGAAGATCACCTTGGGGCAGAAGAAATTCATGATCAATGTTGATCACAATAGGATCAATAGAGATCCTATGTTCCTAAAGCTCAGAAGAGATAGCCTTCTGATTGATAAAGAAAGTGCATAAAGGAACGCATTTACACAAATCCATGAAGGAATAAATGTTAATCAAAGCTCAGAAGAGATGGCACGTTTGAAGTAAAGTAGGAGACAAAGGTCTATGAGTGAACAAATTCTTTTGTAAAAGATCAAGTTACAACAATTGTTAGATGAGCTTGAGATCTATCGTGATCATCCGATCGAGTTTATGGAAGGACCGGGTAAGCCACAATATCCTGGAGTCTCAGATTAAATGAACTCATGCATACCATTGATCCAAGATATCCTTGGAATCAATATGAGTCATTTGATCAGGTGATCAACTCTGACACTGACCACTTCGGTGAAAATAAGTCTAAAACTTGCAAGTTCGTCCAAAGTTCAGAGCCCTTAAGACCTGAAGTGAATGAGGGCCATCATATTTGGGAAATGCAAGGTCACCATTGGATGAGGATAGGAGGTTCCAATGGTGGTCAACTTTGAAGATGACCACTTCACCGAAAAGGGGTCTAAAACATGTAATTTCACCCAAAGGTCTGAGCCCCGAAGTCCCAAAGTGAATGAAGGTCGTTGGACCAATAATTCAGGTGAAAACTAGACTATTCAATATATGATCCAAAGGAAAAAGACATATGACACTTCAGGAGATCCATGTCGGCAAGGACACATGGTGCAATCATATGGTGACAAGTGTCAAGGTCTAGTTGGCACTTTAGGTATATGTAAGTCACAAATCTAGGTGACACATGGCAACCACTCAACTAGTGCCACATCAATAGTGATGTCAGCAATCTATGTCACTCTGAGAGTATGTCCTTTAGGGATATCCAACTTCTCCTACTTGCAAAAATGCCCAAAAATTCAAAGGACAAAGTCACGAACTAACATTGGTCATTGATCTAATATCCTCTGGGATATCTCATGACCATTAGATCAAGTGTAGTGGAAGAATAGGGTAAGCATGAGATTTTAACTGACACTAAGTAGTCACTGTCATTTTATGACTTATTCAATAGGTAAAAATTTGGAGGAATCGAACTACTTCATATTTCTAGTAACCAAGAGTCCTAGAGTACCAAATCTCCAAAATAATATATGATCGTCCATTGAGGAGGAATATCCATGGTCGAGATCCAATAGCACAAAAGTAATGTGTATTAAGATTAACATGGTGGAGGCACCATGCAATGATCTGGACCATTGAAGTTTATCGACACATGTTAACTCAAGATTAAAGTCCATAGTGGCCAAGTTTTAAAGCCCACTATGTTGAAAGAGAATATACCATAGATATCAAGTCCTAATTAAAGGATTGATTTTATATGTATTCATACAAGTTAAAATAAATAAAATAAANCATCAGATCAAGGACACATGGCACAGTAATATAACAACAAGTGTCAAGTTGATTCGTCATTTCAGGTATGTTAAAATAAAAAATACAAGTGACAAATAGCAGCTACTAGGGTCATGACACATCATCAAGTGACATCACTCCAGGAGTTTTTCTTCAGGATATTTTCCACCAGCACTTTCCCAAAGTTACAAAGACCCAAAATGGTTTGGTGTCGTCCATTTTCAAGGAGGACAGGTGGTGCGAGATCCACAACTTCAGAAGTTTTGTGGATAGGGAGAATGTGAAAATCATCAAAGAAAAATCTTGATTGTTGATCGTCAAGGGGAGTACGTGTCAGCTAATCTGATATTTCAGAGAAATCTCACTTAAGGATTTCCAGTTGAGACTTGAGAATTCAGAACCCTAAATACCCAAAAAGATCATGATCGTTGATCTGAAAGGGACACGCGTCATTGGATCGTGGACTCCGGGTGAAATTCTCCAGGAGAAAGAGAAGTTTGAGAATCGAAACTCTTGAAGCTTGAAAGGAGAAATTGATCTCGTATGTTGGTTTGGAGGGCCACATGTCACCTGATCATTGAGACTAAGGATCACGCATGGAAAAAGGAAAGAAGGAAGAGCTTTCGATTGAAGAGGAAAAATGTCAGCAGATCTTTCATTCCTAAAGGTATCTAGTCAGTAGCAATAGGGTTTGAGATATGAAACTCCCTGAGCTCAGATCATGAAGTAAATCTCAGTCGTTGATGTAGGAAAGTGAGATCTAGTTCACAGACTTGAGAGGATAGATCTGAATCATTTGTTCAGGATCACCTTCAATATCATGATATCGACGGTTGTGCTCCATTGCAAGGCCAGAACATGCTTGGGTCTTAATTTTTTGTGAACATGCCACAATTGAAACCATAGTTTTGGAGAAAGGATGCGTGGAGGCTTGTACTGAATTTTGGGGTGAAAAGTGGGTTTCCCTCAAATTACCTATGGTTGCGCTCGCAATCGCATGGTCACATGAAGATCATATCCCAAGTCATATAGAGGGGGGACTTATCACATCGCTAGGCTCCACTTCGAAGTTCAGAAGATTAGGATTTAGGAGAGTCGGGGTGAATTAC
>JZKD02S1668778.1:15564-26210 GCA_000966675.3 Picea glauca
ACTCCCGAGCCTACTATGTTGTCAGAAACGGCATGGACACCATAATGCAACCAGGAACTACCTAGGGCATCCATGTTTTGGTAAGCTCTACCACCCAGTTGCGACACTTATAGAGAAGATATGATGGTTCTGTGGCACAACCGAATGGGATTGATCCTATATCATAATAACAAAAGGCAACGAGATGCAACAGTGGGGATGAAATCCTACCCTATATGCTCAGGTTGATTTTTTTTTTTTTGAATTTTTTTTTATGGACCGTCCTTATGTATATTTTTTTTATTTTCTGAAACTCAATGAAAAATGTCCCAATACCTGATCAAATCCTTCCCATATAACTCCGGAACCACCCAAAATGGTTTTTGGTATAAAGAAACTGATAAAAGGGGCCAAAAGGGTGATTTGGAATCACCATTTCTATAGCTTCTTGGCCAAAGGGGCCAAGAAGCTGATAGCTCATTATCACCATTGCTGATTTGGAAATTGACTCTGGAGCCAAAAGACCCCCTTTGCCAGAGATCATGATTCCGAGAGCTACAGTGGACCAAACAGACTTCTGCTTGGACCAAGTAAGTACAAACTCCATCCTCTTGCATTTCAATACTTCATTTAATGATTTTGGGCACGTTTTGGGGGTGGTCGTCGCCCTCCAAGGGGTCGGCCCTAGTAAAACGCGGGTTGTCCAGGGACAGCCCACGGGTACCCGTGTGTAGGGTCAAAACTGCATGCGGGTACCCGCGACTATCACCTCGACAGCCCGCGGGTTACCCCCGCGCAAACGAAAAAATTGATTTGGCAAGATCTAACTCCCCCTTTTTTTTCTTTTTGTGCTTGACAGGATGTATGTTCATTGGAGAGAGAGAGGGAGCACGAGGCTGCCAATGAGGCAGTGGATGCAAATCCGAATGTGATGGCCGTGTTGACGCAGTGTGGCTTGGTAAAGTTCTTTCTGTGTCTGTATATGCGCGCTCAACCCAGGCTACTGAATGCCTTGGTTGACTATTGGCATCCCGATGCAGAGGCATTTATGATAGAGGGGAAATCCTTGGTGCCCACCACTGAGGATATCTATTTTTTAACGGGCCTCTCGAGGAGAGGGGAACCCGTTAACTTTCAGACCTTTCCTGCCGGGCTGAGCAAAGTCTTGGAGTTGATAGCCGAATATTGCGTGGCTGGGACCAATCAGGGGAATTCTTCGATACCGGTTAGCAATATCACCAGCCTTACTCTATAGACTATCTTATCGCTCATTGGGTGAATTACTGGCTCCATAGCCATACATCAGGTGTCGCACGCACATATGAACTGTGCAGTTCAGTGCATGAATGCACAAATATATGACTGGAGTACCACACTGCTAGAGAGCATGAAGAGGCAATTGATAGATTGTCGACAGCGGACACACAGGAACTTCGGGTTTGGGACTATCCTGTGTTCATTCTTTTTTGAGAGAGTTCCATGTTTCAGTCCTCGGCTGACAGTACGAGGACATCTGGTGACTTTCCCTGATGTATGTAGATGGGCAGCATTAATACTGCGACAGGGTGGTGGAAGGACCGTAGAGGCCTTCAACGATGACTTTTTTGCTTGGTTGTCACGGAATATCCCTGCTATCGAGGACTACCCATACGCGGGGATCGACTTTTCCAGAGATCCAACAATACTAGTGCCTCCTGGTGAGGAGCGAGGGGAGATGGGTAAGTATCCACCTTTATAGTTTTTTTGTTTGCATCTGTAATTTTTATGTCTTTTTGATATATATATCATGTTTTTGGATAACAGAGTTTTTGATGAGTGAACATTGTGTTGCGTGCAGATGTGGGACCCGTGCGACCTGCCGATTTTGCATGGAACAGGCGCCGCCCATGGCTAGAGGCCGCAGTTGTCGCCGTCGGGGGAGCAACAGTAGCAGGGAACCTCCCAGTAGGGGAGGCCGAGAGGGTTCTTAGGCGGGTTGAGCAGAACTTCACTGTGCTCACTCGCACAGTTCCCATGGCAGAGATAGAGGACTTGCCGCCCTCTATGCAGACTCATGTTGTGGGGGCACCTTGGACATGGGTCCGATTGTTTAGGCATTTATCCCAGGCTGTACATGATTATAACAGGGCCCACAAGCCCTGAGCAGACTTGTAAACTTTTTATGTGCCATGAGCACCTTATTGTATATATTTTTTGAGGGCATAAGCCCTGGTGACTCATTATGATTCCCACTTTTTGAGGTGCTTGCACCCATCTATGTACTCTGAGGATTTTTGTGATGTTTATATATGGTTTTTATTTCTTTTCTGTGTCTTTATAGATTATGTGTACAAAAATGTATTTACATGTGTATGATCATGATCTTCTTTATGTGTGAGAAAGATGCCAATCTAAAATGTGATTAGCTAGAGTATCTGTGATTTGATTTGGACTCCTAGGAACATGAAAATATGTAATATAATCAAAGTTGCGTTCCAAGAGATGTAACCTAAGAAATCGTCGGTGTAAAGTAGGATCGTGCACACGGTATATTCTGTTTAGCTGCGACACAACTAGTTGAGCATATAGATAGACCCGGATATGAGAGATACCAAATGACAAAGCATCACGAAGCAACTCAATAACTGTGCTATACTCAGCAAAATTGTTTGTGGTGTCACCTAAGCATATCCCTCCGGAAGATAACAACTGACCCTATGGTGTAAAGATTACCCAGGCTGCGGAGGCAAGCCTCCGCGTGTGTCGACTAGCACCGTCCACATACCTAATGAACACCTCGGACTCACTTGACATCTGCCATAGTGACGAAAGATAACATTAATGACACATCCATGACATGTTTTTTCAAAAGAAACGAAAGAAAGTAATAGCACAAAGACTATACATATGTTACAAAAAGTTACCCATAGTGACGATGCTATGAGTAATACTTCTTGAGGTAGAGCCCATTTCTAGGCTCTGCCAAAGCATTCCCTTCCAAATCGACTAGATGATAAGCGACCTTCTTTAAAACCTCCTAAACATTGAAAGTTCCGAACCACATGGGTTTAAACTTTCCTGCCCCCAGGGGGTCCTTATCTTGGTCATAAACCAGGACAAGGTCGCCCTCAGAAAAAACCTGAGGACATACGAACCTATCATATTGACACTTGACCCTATTCTTATGAGCCTCGTTGGCTAGAGTTGCATTGCGATGCTGTTCATCAAGCTGCTCAAGGTGTACTAACCGCTCTTCAAGTGGAGAAGTGTCTGACAATAACTATATTGCCAATTTCAGAGATGGAATTTGACATTCGATGGGAAAGACTGCCTCCAGCCCGTAAACGAGTTGGAAAGGTGAGAAACCGGTTGCAGTATTAACTGATGTTCAGTAATCCCATAATGCCAAGTATAACATCAAATGCCAGTTGGATTTGGCTGAGTTGATGGTTCGTTGTAGAATTGTCTTAAGAGTTTTATTAACAGCTTTCACCTGCCCATTGGCTTGGGGATAGTAAGGTGAGGAATGTTCTTTCCGTAACCCAAGCTTTGATATTAACTCGGACATCATTTGGTTCTGAAAGTGACTGCCATGGTCAGTGACAATCTCTCTCGGGACTCCGAAACATGCTATAATCTAGTTAAATAAGAAGAGAGCTGCAATCTCTCCATCATATTTGAACTTCGGCATAGCTTCGACCCACTTAGTGAAGTAGTCGACAACTACAATGATATAGCGGTGCCCCCTTGCTGATGGGGGGTTGCAATTAGTGTAATCAATCCCCCACTTGGTGAAGGGACCAACGGTGATAACAGGAAACATGGGAGCTGGATGTGCCCTCATCTCCCATGAGAAGATTTTGCACAGATGGCACTTCTTGACCGACTCGATACAATCTTTTATAAGCGTGGGCCAAAAGTAACCTACTTGTAAAATATTTTGGGTTGTTGCCAACCCGGATAAATGACTGCCACAAGCTCTTGTATGACAATCATTGAGCACTATGATGGCCTCCGCATGAGTGAGACATCGACGCAAGATACAATCTACACCTCTCTAATACAAAGTATCATTGAGTATAAGATAGTTCTTGGCCTGATGGCGTATCCGCCGACGCTCATCACGAGAAGCAGAGGTAGGACACTTCAAAGTTTGGAGATAGATCAATATATCTTCGTACCAGGGATCAAACGATTCAATAAAAAACATATCACCCCGGATAGGCGATTCCTCAGGCACAATGTCACCTGACTCAATCGGAAGCTCCGAAATAAGTTCGGCGAAGACCAATGACTTTTTGGACTTGGATGAAACGAAGTCTAAGTCAAATTCTTGGAGGATGACCATCCATCTACTGATTTTTCTGCCGATAACTCGTCGTGTCAACATGTACTGAAATGGATTTACGATAGCAACGACAGTGGTCTTACGAAACAGAACATAGTGACGAAACCGTTGAACAGCATGGACTTCTGCCAACGTAAGTTTTTTGAGATGGGTATAATTAAGTTCCGGTCCTACGAGGCCTTGGCTCAGGTAATAGATCATGTATTCAGAAAACGAATCATCTTCCTGAACTAAAACCATGCCTATGGTTGACTCTACGGCAGCCAGATATAATAGGAAATCCTTGTTATAATTCGGTGGCCGTAGCAAAGGTGCGGTTGTAAGGGCGTGTTTCAATGTGTCGAAAGAGCGCTGTGCTGCTTCATCCCAGAGAAAAGGAATGTCTTTCTTCAGTAAATGCATGAAGCCCTTGGTGATTTTGGCATAGTTGGCGATGAAGCGTCGTAAGAATTTCGCCTTGACTTGAAGACTTTGAAGTTGTAAAATTTTGTGTGGGGGGGGGCAACTGGACTATTGCCTCCACCTTAAGAGGATCAACCATGATCCCCATCGTTGAAACGATAAAACCTAAAAAAAATCCTGACGTGACGCAAAAGCTGCACTTGTTGGGATTTAAGCGAATCCGGAAGTAGTGACAGCGTTCGAAGATTAGTCGGAGATGCATAGGATGATCCTTTCGCTTGCGAGAGCATGATGCTAAATCATCTAGATAGGCCTCGACTATATGTTTGAGGTCATGAAACGCAAAATACATGGCCCGCTGGAAAGTGGCTCCAGCGTTCTTGAGACCAAAAGGCATTTTTTGATAGGCGAATGTACCCCACGGACAAATGAAGGCCATTTTGTGTTGGTCCTCAGGTTTGATTTGGATTTGGTTATATCCCGAGAAACCATCCATGAACGAAAAGGCTTCACAACCAGCGCATTCATCAATGATCTGGTCGATGAATGGGGTTGGGTAATTATCTTTCAGACATGCCTTGTTCAAATCATGGAAATCAATACAGATAGGAATCATGCCTTGTTTTTTATCGACTGGCATGGGATTTGACACCCATTGAGTCAAGTGAATAGGTTATATGAACCTTGCCTTAATAAATTTCTCAACCTCAGCTTTGATAGCTGCTGCTTTCCTAGGATTAACTGGACAAAGTTTCTGTCGAACAGGCTTAGTGTCTGGATACATAGTGATCTCATGTTCAACTATTTTCGGATCGATGCCTGGCATTTCCTCGTAATACCAAGCAAAAACATCGCAAAATTCTTTAAAAAGATCCGTGTAAATCTGAATCTCTTCGGGGGAGAAATCCGCTCTGACGAAGACATTCTCCATGACGCCGGGGTTTCGGGAGATATTGATAGGTATCATGGCAGCGATAGTCGCCATGTTTCCCTCAGCATAAATATCCTGTGTAGCTAAGAGGTTAATGGGACAAGGCTGATCTCCCGTCATGGTGATAGTGAATTCTCCTGCCTCGATTTGGTGTAACTCTGGGAGGAAATATGATCTATGATGAAGATCTTCCCAGGGTTTGTCTGGACTAGTCATTGTTTTGATTATTGCTTCATCAGAAGGCAAGACTAAATCTAACAAATCAGTGTTGACAAGAGAATCCTGAGCCCAGATAGGCTCAAGGAGAGGATCCAAATCTTGTGCGGGAATCGGATCAGGAGTAGCGGAAGCTTGTTGGACCAAAGAGTACACTACTTTAGCAGCCGACAAGGGCGTCGACATGCCCGCATTCCCCGTCGCATCCATTGTGTCTGATGGGGAAGGAAGAATCCACAGATCCTAAAAGTAAGTCATGTAGAATGACGAAACATGGAAAATCTCAGCCTTGTGGTGAGTCGATATAAACTTGACATCGCCTTGAGGAGGTGGGTAATCGAAGGTGCCCATCAAAGATGGGCACAAACCAACTCCTACATTGACGACATCGGCTTGAGGATTATCTACCATGGGAACCATGGATGTCCCCAAGGCTGGGTCAGGTCGAGAGAAGGACAACTGATCAATAGTCACTATCCGACCTTCATGTGTAAATAGTAAGACTCAGAAAACTGTAGCGACCACCGCTTGCATTGCATATGTTCAACTACGACCTAACAATAGATTGTAGTCGATGGGGGCGTCAACTACCTCTACTTCGACGCACACGGTCTTCCCCCCTAACTGAACAGGGAAAGAAGGAATGATGCCATGCGGTCAGAGAGAACAACCATCGAACGCAGTGAGAAGAGTAGGTGACAGAGACAACTCAGGTTGACCGATGGCTTTCCAGCATGCTAACGACATAACGCAAGTTGAAGCGCCCTTGTCTACCTCCGTGCGGAAGATATTTCGTGTAAAAGTTTTCGTGGGGTGAACCACTACTATTTGAAATGCGACGTGGTAAGGCAAATGAGGTTTCAAGTCAGTCGTATCTAACATGATGGTACCTGGGTTACAACTCTCAGTAGAGCCTAAAGTAGCCAACAAGGCTTTCCTCTGAGCAGGGAAACTTTGGAGGACCTCCAAAGAAGACATAGCACAAGGGGTTTGGGATAAATCTTCCACCACAGAGTAGTTCTGGGAGGCCCTTGCATTTGGATTGTGAGAAGCCCTCTTAAATGCACCTTTTGGGATGCGTGTCATTGTTTCACCCAACGTCTTCTCAATCTGTAGAGGAAGAGATGGGATTTCGACTTCTTTGCCCTTCTCAGAGGCGTTTGGCTTGCTATAATCGTGCACTCTAGTCCTTATGAAAGCATCACTTTTCACCATATATACGTTCTTGGAAGATGAATTGTTTGGGGGAGGGAAATTTTCTTGGCTGCCCACCTCGGCACTTATAGAGGCTTGAGTTAAATTTTTCCCATACTGAAAGGGATTAGCCAACACGACTTTTTTTTGCTGCGTGACAAACTTTTGGGCCTCTGCAAGTTGAGGGCATAGATGGGTTGGGTGGTCTTCCACACATAGGTTGCACGGATACCTCGCCTTCCTTTTTTCTGTGGTGCCCTTGCCAGCATTATCATTTGGTTTCTTATCCCCCTTACTCTTCTTGCATTTTTTTTTCTTCCCTTCGAGTTCCTGGTTGGCCTTTGGGTTAGTCGTCTATACGGAGTGTACTTCCGATGTTTGAGTAGGAGGAGTAGCCAAAGCAGTAGTCTGGCTGGCCGCTAAATGTTGTATAGATAACAGCTGCAATTGTTTTTTCAATTGCTCAATGAGCTTGGTTTGTGCCGAACCAACTATACTATCGGCATGTGGTCCAGTTCTCTATCTGGTTTTGTCCAGAATCGATCGTGGTGCATCCGGTAGGATGGTGTACAATAGACTAGACTGAGAATAGATAAGCTCAAACTTTTGATCCCTCATGATGGCATCTTCCTCAGAGAAGACCCCTGAAGTTGCGACGTCTTTGGATAACTGCGAAACTAAAGACTTAAGGAACCACTCAAGCAGGAATGCTGGTGGGACGGGTACCTTGATAAGACTCTTTCGGCGTCACCACTCTCGAATATGATCCGAGATATGGTCTACTGACGTTTGCAAGAAATTGGATAGCAACTCTGTGCCGATGTCGTATCTCACAGGTAATTGGAAATGGTTAAGGAAAGCCATCGCCAGTTCAGCAAAAAAGGAATATCGTGAACGATCAAGCTCTATGTACCATTTCGCGGCACTCCCAATAAGACTGCGTTGAAACAATCGCAACTGGACAGAGTCATCTTTCAGTGAGTTATATGAACACCATAAATGGAAAGTAGTCACGTGATCACCTGGATCTTCATTAGTCTTGGCCTCGAACTTTGGGATGTCTGAAGGTAACTTTGTCGGCATAGGAGGCCAACGCTGATCGTGACAGATAGGATCATTCAACAATCGTGTTAAATTTGGCAAGTCTAATGTCACCAAGAAGGGTAGTTTAGGTTGCTGTTGATAGTCGGGATAAAAGGGTCATGGGGTTTGACTGGTACCAGGTTGCCAGGAAAAGTTTGGCTACTGGCCCGGGTTCTGGTAGAAACCGTGGCCCTGACTAGTGTAAGGGTTTTGCATTTGAGGAGACATCATTTACTGATTCCCCATGAAGGACATAGGATGTTGGGTGTTCATCGTGTTTGATGGACTTTGGGAAGGATTACCCCATGCCGGTCCCAAGGGGAGAGGCATGGAATTATGTCCGAGGTTCCATTGACTGTGGAAAGAATTACCCCAGAACGACATTCCAGATGAAGGAACAGATCCTTTTCTTGAGTTCCAAGGTCCTGGTATATGTGCCCCCAGCGCATGAATAGTACCCTGTGCCAGCATAGACTGTCCAAAAATGGGTGTGCCCCCCGATGGGAAAGCAGTGGATGCGAAAGTGTTATTACCAAACGTCCCATTCCAAACGAATGGTGATGAACCTACCGACAGAGTTTGCGCAGGTGTTCCTTGATTCCGGCTCCAAGTGGACTTGTGTGTGCAGGCTGCTCGTCGGACTGCTGATGCAATCCACTAAGCGAAGGGGACGAAGGAGGGATATGACCTCCAGCGTAAGGAAAATCATTGAAAGGGATAGGAATTCCCCCAAGCTGACCTTGCAGAGAAGCATTAGAGCTCCCTGCCCCCAGACCCAAAGTCTGTGAAGTGGAGGAAGTGAGTGCAGGACTTGTACCTGAACTAGGCATATCGTATGAAAATGGAGGGCCTCTCGCACTAGGTGTGTAAGGGGGTGTGGCCGCCACGATAGATGGTGTCGGTCCACTGTGCAATGTAGTTGTGGCCGAGACCATGGTGGCTCGAACCATCGACAAAGGCAAGTTAGGAGAAGATTCTCCTGTGGTAGTAATAGTGATAGGAATGGAAGAATTCCCAAAGGAAGTGATTTGTTCCATAACTGGGTTTGGCGCTGATAGGAATTCGTAGAATTGAATTGGCACAATAATGTCTGGCCAAGTATCAGCGTTTGAGGTCTCAACCGATCCAATATTGGCGGTTGATTCCTCTGGGATTTTTTCGGGCTCAATGGTTTGAAACCCAGTTGCTTCGAAAGAACCTCGTTGGTCTAACTTCCGCCTTAAAGGTGGTGGGGGTGGCTCCAGTATAACCAGTGGCAGGACCAGAAGCCTTTGTGACCGGAGGATCTCTGAATCCTCCACTGTGTGAGAAGATTCACGACACACTAAGGTATTCTACACGAACAAATAGTAACACTCACTAAAAGAAAGCCCCTAGAAGATAAATCAATCAAGCACTAAACTAGTTGGAAGAATAGTTACAATAACCAACACTAGAGAAACTTACCGGTGCAAGTGAAACTCGAATACGGAAGCACCCTCTAGGTATACTCTGCAAAGCGTGGTCCAATGTATGTCCTAGGTACCACTATATACCTTCGTAGTCACCCATGTATGTCCCTAGAAAATATTGGCAACTAGTTTGCCAACACGTGAACAGTCACTAGGCGGGTATAGTCGGCAGTCAGGTAGACCACAATGAGCAGGGTATCAAGCCTAAAACCTGTCAAGGGTATTGAGAGAAAATGGTCCGAAAGACAACTGAGGATCTCGAACGGATTCGAGACCCACGAATCTCCGTGGCAAATGAAAACGACGGAATCCCTTAACAAATCCTCAATATGTGTTCTCCACAACGCTCGGTCCAGCTTTGGAGGGGTTATCTCTGCTACCTTTCCTTACGCGACCTTGTGTTTAGCCCCTGTGTTAGAGGGGGGTCCTGAATAACTTTCCATAACTGGACTTCTACACTCCCTATTGACAGACTCCAATGTTTGGTTTGGGCGGCCTTGGATAATTTACTCTCCAACCTATTCCAAGGCCCTATTCTTGAGCTAGTGTATGTACCCTACAAACAGAAAAGTCTACTTGATTTTAATTAGCGTTGCTTTTAATGGGACTTTTAAGTCACAAGGTATGAAAGTGAAACTGATGGTGTGTAAAAAGACTCAAAGAAAAACGAACAAGAAATGTTTGGAAACAAAAACTTTTACTAAAATGTAAAACCAACAAATTTTCAACAAAAAAGACTTCTTTCTTTTTCAAATTTACTAAGATGTCATGCAGTAAATATAAAGGACTTTCACTCAGATATACGATCTACTTATACTCTAAATGCAATGCAAAAACTTATGCAAAAGAACTCTTTCCTAGCTACTGATGCAACAACACAATCTTCAAACCAATTAACCAATTAACGGTTGGTGTAGATCCTCCGTTGAGCTTTTATCCCATTGCTGCTGCTGCTCCTTCCAAAAAGCGATCCTGAAATCAAGACAAAACTACGCATGCATGCTATTGATCTACTAGAGGGTTAGAGATTAAACATAAATCAAATAAAACATACAAGACTCAT
>JZKD02S1668778.1:42534-53940 GCA_000966675.3 Picea glauca
TGTGGCCCTCCAAACCAACATACGAGATCAATTTCTCCTTTCAAGCTTCAAGAGTTTCGATTCTCAAACTTCTCTTTCTCCTGGAGAATTTCACCCGGAGTCCACGATCCAATGAGGTGTGTCCCTTTCAGATCAACGATCATGATCTTTTTGGGTATTTAGGGTTCTGAATTCTCAAGTCTCAACTGGAAATCCTTAAGTGAGATTTTTCTGAAATATCAGATTAGCTGACACGTACAACCCTTGACGATCAACAATCAAGATTTTTCTTTGACGATTTTCACATTCTCCCTATCCACAAAACTTCTAAAGTTGTGGATCTCGCACCACCTGTCCTCCTCGAAAATGGACGACAACAAACCATTTTGGGACTTTGGAACTTTGAGAAAGTGCTGGTGGAAAATATTCTGAAGAAAAACTCCTGGAGTGATGTCACTTGATGATGTGTCATGACCCTAGTAGCTGCTATTTGTCACTTGTATTTTTGATTTTAACATACCTGAAATGCCGAATCAACTTGACACTTGTTGTTATATTACTGTGCCATGTGTCCTTGATCTGATGATCATTATAGTATCTTAGATCGATGAATGAGAGTGCCTTTGGACCTTCATCCTTTGTGACTTCGGGACTTTTGAAATTTCTTGGTGGTGAAACTTCTGAAGCAATTCTCCCAGAGTGACGTAACTTTCTTACATCACTTGTAGATATGGCATGGGCCAATTTACTCTTGATTCTCGTCATCATTTGATTATTCCATGTTTAATCGCTGACATGGTCTACCACATATCCTTGCTGATGTGATATGCCACATGTTCTTGCTAACATGGTCTTCTGATCAACAACCCTGATCCAATGGTCCTCTTATGTCTTCCAAATCCGATGGTCTTGATTCATTTCGTATTTTTGGGCTTTGGATTTTCCAATCTCAAACTTTCTAGAGCACAACCTCCTCATATCTTTATACCCAAAGTGAATCCTATTCATTGATCATGATCTTATATTGACAGCTTGATCTTTCTGCGATGCAACTCTTATGGTGTATCATGTCATTCCACTTCAAACTGATCTAATGAATGTTGTATTCTCTGATTCTCCGGCTCTTCAGACTTTAGTTTTTTCAAGTCTAAAACTGAAAAATCCTCATATTGTTTTGATCCTTAATTGAGGATCGTCTACCACCTATCATTCTTGACGATGGACGGTCCCTGCTTACTTTGGGACTTTGACAAGTCCTCTCTCCTACACTCATCAAAGGCTTAACCTTTGTGCATTTATCTCTAGATCCAATGACTATTGATCCTTCACGCTTAGATCTAATGACTGAGATATGTTCTCCTCTTCTACGTTCTGCTCCTGACTGGAAACTGATCTGATGGCCACTGTCGCTCCTTCTCCTAAGCTTATGATTTCTTCCGTGTTAGAATATTTTCTAAGTATTCAAAGGTTTTGGCCTCCAAACCTACTCCCGTGGGTCTTGTCTTCCTTGTTCTTGTTTTCCATATCTCATGTTGTTATTATTTGATTTCCTATTTTCCATCACTATTCTTGCCATCAATAACAAGCACACTCTGCCTGTAAACATTCCAACAAATTTATAGAGCCAAATTCCAAAGCATAGTTCCAAAACTTGTTGGAGGTTGAGACTAGCATCGTAGAGGAAGATGGAACCTAAGGCAATGACAACATCAACCTCATTACTGAAGAAAATGTGCAACCAACCTACAACATCACTAGTAGTATATGAAACAAAGGTGGCATCATCCTCAACTGAAATATCCCCGAGGGATTATATTTCCCTGAGAAATCGATCAATGGAACAAGTCCATTTACAAAAGGAAGAAATGTACCCATTAGTTGAGCCATCGATTATAGAGGGATTCATAGTGGAAGGGGATATGTTAAGTATGATGCCATCTCTGAAATATGCTCACCATGATATCACCGATGAAAAGAAGTTGTCAAAGATCATATCTAGTAAGTTTTTGATGAAATCCATTAGTTCCAATAGCCACATGATAGTCATAGAACCACAGGTGTGGGATATGGGGTTGTATAAAGTAGGTCTTATAACCCTTGTTGACATACCACATTTTGGATAGAGCGAGGAGATAAACATTGTTATAACCCTAAATTTATCTACATATGTATACTTGGCATTTGGCCCTCTTACTTGCATTTTTTTCCAAGCCATCATTGAGTTGCTCTTATAAAAAACCCATTTTTGAAGATGTACATGCCCTTCAACAATAAATCCTGCATACATACACTTTCTTCACCACTAAATCTCGAGCACGTACACATGTTGCACCACTACATCCCACGTATACTTGAAAAAGTTGCAAAAAATAAAAAGTTGCAAGGAATTAGTTGAGATTACGGGCTATTGGGTAGTTTCCCAACTAATCCACTGCCTATAGCCCGTCACCCAACTAAATAAGCATCATTTTTTCATATAAAAGGAGGTGTTGAGGTATCATTCTAGATATAGACATTAAAACAATGAAACTCTACCTATTTCACATCCCCTCCTTGCCCCAAGTAATTGCAACCCTTTTGTGAGAATTGCCTTAGAATTCCCCAATTTACCTTCCTTTCTCCATCAGAAACCCATTTTACTTCCCAAGAAGAAGGTTGAGAGGAGAGGACATACGAAGGTGCACTTGGAGCTTGGTGAAGAGGAGCCTGGACCATTTTCGTGGAGCAATTGCTGACTTTGGTTGTAAGTGATCATTGTATTATCAATAAAGGAAGTACGTTTCCTGTCCCAAATCATGATGTGTCAAATGTTTCCATTTGATTAATGTTTTTATTCTAACATCGAACCTTGATTTATGTATGAATTAAATGCTTGTAGATTTCTGTTTGTTTGTCTTTGAATGCAAGCCATCCTTGGGAGGATGTGTGTACTCAGTGAAGCTTTCAAGTTTGAGAGGATCATCATTAGACACAGAGTAGAGGTACAGTTACCCGATCCTTCTCATTTTGCTTTTCCTGTATTATTTTGGGGTATGTTTGGGGTAGTTATATAAGTAAGAGACTTTTAAACGATTATTGATCTACCTACATTGTAAACCCTAGTGTAGCCATGGGGGGGGTTTTCCTTCTAGCAGAACTGGCGACCATACTAGGGAACCTCTAGGGTTTTAGGGGATTGTTTTTGGGTGTTTGATTGGTTTTCTTGTACCTTTCGAGTTTCTAATTGAGATTGATGAGTCTTTTAAGGGATTATGGTCACCTGTTGGTGTCATACCAGTTCTCCCTTCCATGTCAGTCAGCCAGTTTTATTTCTTTTTTTATAAATTACAGAGGTGTACATGCCCTATAGTGGGACAACTCGTGTACATACACGCCCTGTCTAGTAAACAACCTATGTACATACGCAGGCTGCTGAAACAACAATAGCATACCTGTTTCAAGAAACTACTTTTGAAAAAGAGGTAGCCAACCTCTTTCCTGATGGAGGTTTTACTTCTCAATATTTCTTGATAGAGTTCAATGTCTCTATTTTTACAGTCTTAGCTTGGGTTAGATGTCAGTTTGCTTGTCTTTTTGAAAGATTTCTTGTGTTTACTTTTGAAAGGGTTTTAGGTGAATCTTTGATTTTTTGATCATCCTATTTGGAGTCTTTGGTGACTCCCTATGATATGCAATAGGCTAATGGTTAGTTTTTAGTATTGTATTGTATTTTCTTTTTCCTCTTTCATTTTATTTAAAGAAAAGAAAAAAAAAGATTTATTTCAATATTTTCCTATTTGAAGCATTTTCAAAAAAAAGAAAAGGATTTTTCTTTCTTAGTTTGGTAAAGTAGATGGAGTTAGATATTTTACTCGAAAGGAAAAAGAGTTCATTTTTTAAGTTCTTCACTGATTTCATAGAACTTAAGTAGCTCGTAGTCGAGCAAAAAAAATTTTTAGGTCTTATTTTTTAAGATCTTGAAAAAGTTAGTTATGAAAAAGTTGGTTACAAAGAGCTAGTTGCGAATCTTTATTTTTTCACTAGAAGTAATTTTTCTTTCAGTTTTGTTTATTCCTCCTCTTTTCATCTCTCATACACATCACTAATTTCATTTCCATATCCTTTGAATAAAAACAATCCATTCAAAATGAACGCTAAATTTAAAATTAATTATACTTTTATGTTTGTAGGGTCAATCAACTAGTTTAGGGTTAGAGCCTTGAATTCGGTTGGAGAGGAAACTTTTCAAAGATTATAAACAAACATTGGAGTCAGAGCTAGGAGTGTAAAATTCTAGTGATGTGAAAGTTATCTGGGACCCCCCTCTAACACAGGGTCTAAACACGAGGTCCCGTGAAGAAAGGAAAAAAAGATAACCCCTCCAAAGACGGACTAAATGTAGTGGGGAACACATATTGAGGATTTGTCATGGGATACTATCACTCACATTTTCCTATGGAGCTTCGTGGAACTTGAATCCATTTGATATCCTTAGTTTTATTCCAGACCACTTGCTTTCGATACCCTCAATAGGTTTCAGACTTGTTATCCTGCTCATTGTGGTCCACCTGACTGTCGATTGTACTCTCCTGGTGACTGTTTATGAGCTGGAAAATTAGTTTCCTTTATTATAGGGAATTACAGAGATGATTGCGGGGGTATAATGTGGTACCTAGGAAAGCCTTCGGGTCACACTTTGTAGAGTATACCCAGAGGGTGCTTCCATGTTCAAGTTGCACTTGCACCGATAAGTTTCTCTAGTGATGGCTGGTGTAACTGTTCTTCCAAATAGATAGTGGTTGTTAGTACTAGAAGTCACCTCTAGATTGTGGTAGAGATAATCCTAGTAGCCATCAGTTTGTATGTCAGAATGAATAAATTTAAAGGGGGTCTAATGGATGCAGACTCAGGATTATATCATATTAACTCAGAAAACTGGGCTGGTATGCATAAGCAGATGAGTTCTTGATCTAACTTTGGTCAGTAAGTTGTAGTAAGGGTGAGTAGGGGGAAGAACATGAGGAGAATGAAGAGGCCTGCTATGGACATCTAGTATTCCAGTAGCCTAAGGAGGAAAAACTAAGAAGACAAGATCCTCTTGGTTCAGAGTTTTAGGGAACTTAATGAAATTATCATTGAACTGAAATCAAACATACATCACAATTCAATAACAACAATTCAACTGGATCATTCATGCCTGAGTCATTCATTATTGGAGGGAAAAGAAAACATAAGAAACTGATTAAAATTGTTTGCGATGTCCCTGTGATCAAACCTACATCACAAAAACATAACTACCCTCGACTGGATCACCCATGCCCGAGTGTTCTAACACAATTGTTACATAGAGATGGAAGGAAACTAAATTACATTAAAAATAAGTTTCAAATAAAGATACATAACCAAAAGAACCAAATATTCATTAAAACTTTACAATGCAGGAGAATAGCTCAACCATCGCCACTAAACAAAATGGAAAAAATGCCTACATATACTCTGAACTGGATCCAACTTCCTGAGGTGATCCTGTCATGCTTTCAAAGCTTTGCATTGATGAGATTAACTATCAGGATGCACATCATGTGTTGGTCATACTACCCATGCAGTCTTCTATTAGATGCAAATCTCTATCAGACTGGACTGACAGTCTTCTTCCATGATTTTTCCCTCTCTGGCCTTATATTTATGGAAGGAGATGATGTCTCACCCACCTTCCTCATTTTCATTAACTGCTTCATCGAGATATGAGTGGGCAGAGTCAACGCCTGCACTTGGAATTCATCATGGCCTCTCCTTCATCTTCTATGCTTTGTTGGATACTTACATGGAAGACATGGAGGTGGATGAAGGTGGAGCTGACGAGGAATCGAATACACGATGGGTGATAGTGTGGAAAAACACAGTGGAAGAATGATGATTGGGAAAATGTGGATGATAGGATGCTGGCACTGAGATGCAAGGCGTAGAGGTGATGTGGCATAGGAAGGTGACGTGGAGGCAGAAGGGATGTTGTAGTGGTAGGCATAGTGGGGATAACAATGACATAGGTGGAAGCAACACATGAGACACGTGTCACAAAGTGAGTGGGGGAGGTAGAAAGGAGATGTGACATGAGGCGGGAGTGGGATACACATGGAAAGTGGTGATAAGTGGCATCGAAAAGAGGAGATGTTATGGGCAGAGAGATGAGTGAGTGGAGGATAGGTGTTGGCAGGAAACAAGGGTGACAAGCAAAGGCCGTAAGTGGTCTACTCGGGGGGGTGGTAAGAGGTTTTGAGTGGGGTTGGGGGGTTTGAGTCAAGGAATCACCATGATAGTGGGGGGCCTATGCTCAAAAACCACCAAATCGGACCCCCACCCTTGTTAAAGGTAGAATGTCGAGGGGGGGGGCGGGTCTAATATGAATCTTGTATTGTAGATATGAGTGCATAGATCTCAGCCACCTAATTCTACGTGCCCCTTAGCACAATGCGCCCGAGCACAAACTTAGGATAAATGATAAAATTGGGTTTTTAGCCCACTATTTGTCATTTTTTCACCATGGAGCTATTTTCTAGGGAAAAACCCCCTCCATACAAACATATGTGATAATAGTGGTGATGAAAAAGAGAATCTTGTGTACACCATGGAGGTGTGACATGTCAAGGTAATGATGTAAGGATCAAAGGTGTGACGTGTTGGTGCGGAATTGATCAGACCGGGGTCCTTCTTAGGTTACCAAAAAAAGGTACAGTGTATTCTAGAGCGCTGACATTTTCATCTCCTCTGAAGAGAATAAGTCTCACTCAAAGTGAAACCAAGACATAAGGATAGGAAAGGAAAAGGAGAATACTTAGGTGGGTTCCTAGAACCTTCAATGTTCACCATGATCTTGTGAAATATAGACAAACTACAAAACACATCTGAACTCATTCATCCTAGAAGTAAAGATACTCAAGTTGAAAAAGAATTCATACAAAGATACATCATATTTATCTTATCAAGCATAAATAAGTACCATAAAGATACAATTCATAAGCATGAACATAGAATGACACATTATATTTCAAAAGTTTGGGTCCTTCTTCATCTATTTTCATTAGAGCTTATCGGATACAATATCAGAGATACAAATTAGTACTGTGTTATAGGATTTTGACTACGAACTCATTTCTCAGAGCTCTATCTTCTTGAAACTATATACAGATTACATTTTCAGACCCTTTTCTCAACTAAACCCAACAATAACATCCGACTAGAAGCAGCAAAAACCCAACCTATCAACAATAGCCAACAACAATAAATATAATAGGATCAACAACAACAACAAAAATACTTTGAAAATAATATTCATCTCATATATAGGTTGAGTGGTATCTTTTGGCCTTGCGCTCACATGATTTCTTGTTCTATTGTAACTGCTTTTGGTTCACTGGTGTTACATTGTTCCTTTCCACAACCGATTTCTATTTCTTTACTTTTTTCACTGTCTAGATTCTTTTGTAGCTTGCGCAACTAACCAAAATTGGGACTGTAGTCCTTCTTGTGTAGCTTCAAACCCAAAAACTAAGGGCCCAACAGGCTCCGACCACAAGCCTTGACTTGCCCTCGAGTCAAGTACTTGGCTCTTTCGCAAGTTCTAGGAGTAAATATTTCTTTCCCTTGTCCTCCTTCTCTTCTTTTCTTTCCTCTTCTACTTGCACTTTCTCTTTATATGCCTCTTCAAATGAAGGGCCCAACTTTGGGACCGAATCTAAGGCCTACTTCTTGACTTCCAAGAAACTCCCAATTTTGTCCTGCCACTTCCTAGCAAGGAGTGAGGCTTCAGCTACAAACTGTTTGGTCACATATGTGATACATCCTTTGGGCTTGGATCTGACCAAAGAGTTCCATTCAGATTCTGTTGTAGCATCTACCTGATGCATTTTCATATACACTTTCTGAATGACAAGTCAGAATTCACACTGCTCCTTCTTGGCTACGGATTGTGCCTCAAATAGTGAATTCAACTCATTGTCTGCTTGCTGGATTTGATCAAATTTCTCTTATTTCTCAAGTGGATCCATAGTGACTGTATCTTCCTCATTCAATAATTGTATTCCCGTGTGCACGTCCTCTAGAGTCTAGTTGGACTTGGTGATAATTCCCATCCAGTCGTTGACTTCTTGGAATATCTTTGTGCACTCATTTTTGCACTTGTGTAGTGCTGCTCGAGCATTGTTGCCTTCCAACACTACCTTCTCCATTTTCTCCTACAAATTCCAAGGTTTCTACTCTACTTCCTACTAGATTTCCCGCAACTATAGTTCCAAATTCTTTACGCGAATAACCAATTGTGACCATGCTCCTTGGAGTAATTCGATCTGATGCTCAGGATCTCATGCAACACTGGATTCTATCAGTTGGGGTGCGACCTTCCTTATTTTCGACCAGGCTTCAACAAGCATCTCCTCGACTCTTTCTAGTTTCTTCTTCTCCTAGATCTTGGCGATTTCTTCCTATTTATGCATGCATGAGCAAGGAGTTCTTTCTCCTTTTCTTTGGAAGGGGTACTGTTGGGGTAATAAAGGTTGTGACTAGGTTGGGTTCATGTGGCACATGGACTAGGATTGCATCCAGATTCTCTCTCCCTCCGACCACAAAGGGGTCCCCATCATATTTAATGACTATCATTAATAGCTCTATGGCTCTTCTTATCCGACGTTGTTGAGTAAGTAGTTGTGCATAAAACAACACTTATAAATGAAAATGAACTACATGTCATAGCACAATAATGCACTCTTCGAATTTATCAATTGAATTCACAAAAATTGAAAAAAAACCTCAAATACAACTACTATAAATATTGCTCCTTCGAACTAGATAAAAATTCCTTTAGCTCAGTTCTGAGACATATAGGATTTTAGGCAAGCGTCATTCACCCATCCTAGCCATAGTATACTATCCAGTTGCACAAGTCTGACTACTCCCAAAGGTTGGATATCCACAACTATAAATGGTCCCAACCAATGCATGCACAACTTGCCTAGATGTTTCTGGTATCGACTGTCATAAAGTAGGAATTTGTCTCCTTGTGTGAATACTTTGGTCTTAATGTGTCTGTCATGCCAATATTTCTTCCTTGCTTTCTCAACTGATTGATGGAAGTATTCTAAAAACATCGTCTCTTCAATTTATTGTAATTCCATGAGCCTTTATGTAATTGATTCATCCTCCAACATGTGTGTAATATGTGCAATGTACAAACTTGGAGTAATGAATTATGCAGGTACCACAACCTATTTCCCATAAAATAGTTGAAATGGAGTGTACCTGTGGAGTTTTTTTTTGGTTTTCCTATAATCCCATAAAACTGTTGGGACTCTGTCATCCCAATTCCCCTTGTTTTCACAATAGACCTTTGTTAATCCACTCTCTAGAATCTTGTGTTGGAAAATATTTAACAGACAACGAATGGCATAAGTACAGGAAGAGAGAATGGAATAAGTACAGGAAGAATGTACAGAGGATTGTTGGAAAATATTTAACAGACAACGAATGCTTGTCATTGATGGAAAGTACAATGGTGAAGATGCCATGAGTATAGGTAGTTTGTGATCAACAGGCAAAAAAAACATAAGTTCAAGAAGGTCGAATGATCGAAGGCAACGCAACATTGATCGAGTGATCGAAGACTCGTAAAGTTTGAGAAGAATCTCTGATCATTGGATTTCATTCAAAATTCCCGATAGCATGAGGGTCGTCAGATCTAAATAAAGACAAGAAGAGCACGTTGAAGAGGAGGATAGATCTCAGGCGTTAGATCTGAGCACAGGGTCTGACCACCATTGGATTGAGGAAAACCTGCACGATTTTTAAAAGTGCAAGGAGTAGAGGGCTCACAAATCCCTAAAGCAGGAGGACTATCCATCTCAGGGGGTTATGTGGACCATTGATCCGACTCCCCGTTGGATTTTTGAGGATCGCGTGTTGGAGATGTCAAAGAAACAATGCAACAAGAATCCCGATTTCTCGATATGCAAAATCCCGGCGTAATCTAAGTGGTCAAATCAGATCACATTTGAACCATTGATCTGACTCCTTGTCGGAGTTTCGAGGATCGCGTGTTGGAAATGTCGAAGAAACAATGCAACAGGAATCCCGATTTCTCGATATGCAAAATCCCAGCGTAATCTAAGTCGTCAAATCAAGATCACATCTAAACCATTGATCTGACTCCTTGTTGGAGTTTTGAGGATCGCGTGTTGGAAATGTCAAAGAAACAATGCAACAGGAATCCTGATTTCTTGATATGCAAAATCCTGACGTAATCTGAGTCGTCAAATCAAGATCACATATGAACTGTCAATCTGACTCACGTCAGCAAATCACGTCAGCTAGGAACACATGGCACAACCAGGTAATGACAAGTGCTAGACTGATTCATCATGCCAAGCACATGTAAGTCATGAATCATTGTGACACATGGCAGTTATTTAACACATGTGACATCAGCAGATGTACACCTTTTCCAAGTTTCGGGGATTGAGAGTTGGACATGTCAAAGATTATTGACATCAGGAATCCCGATATTGTGATATGTGAAATCGTGATGTAATCTGAGCTATCAGATTAAGGTTGAATCTGGACCATTGATTCCTGTCATCGTTGGAGTTTCAGGGATCGAGAGTTGGACATGTCAAATATTATTGACATCAGGAATCCTGATATCGCGATATGTGAAATCGTGATGTAATCTGAACCATCAGATCAATATATGATTTGGATTTTTGATTCAACTTCTTTACGGAATTTTGTGGATCGGGATTTGTAAGAGACAAGAACATTGAACATCAAGAATGTCGAAATGCCGAAACCCAATTTAAAGGCAAGATTATTAAAGTTCATCCAATGGTGTAGATAAATTGGAATATGATCATAAGGTTATTGTACTCTCTCACAGTTAATCCCTCAATTACGAATCTGTTAGTGAAATAGACTCATGATTGCAAATCAGTTAACATTTCAGTTGGCGTTTCAGTTGCTCGGACAGTTGTCTTTCTTTTGCCTAAGGAGTTGGGAAGTTGAACTGTCATGTAGTTGTGTATAAAAGAAAATGAGACAGACTGTGGATGGTTGGTTGTTCCGGATGAAAATGAAAGAAACAGTAAGAAAGGGAAAATGAGAGGATGTGTAGCATGAGATTTAGAAAATGTGTAGAGTGATATGAAACGCAGAGCAGAATGACAGAAAGAGTAAAAGGAGAGCAGAATGACAGAAAGTGCTGAAGTAGAGTAGAATAACAGAAAGATAAAAAGAAGATAAAAATGACAGAACAAGTTGAATAAGAACAAAATGAGAGAACGAGTTGATGTAGAGCATACCAGTTGAACATACAGAGGAAGAGAAGAGCAGTAGAAAAGTGTGTAGAAGATCAGATTTACAGAACAAAGAAATATTGGTAAGAACTGATTTATCTATAAAGTTGAC
>JZKD02S1668778.1:62649-88798 GCA_000966675.3 Picea glauca
TACCAAGTGTAGATAGTCTTCCCATTTTGATGGCTTATCCATCACATACATCCTTAACACATCCTCAATCACTTGATTTACCCTCTCTGTTTGTCCATCTAATTCTAGATGATAAGCTGTATTGAAATTCAAATTTGTTCCAAATCCATTAAATAATCCCTTCCAAAATTTTGAGGCAAATTTTGGATCTCTGTCAAACACAATTGTCTTGGGTATGCCATGTAATCTAGAAATTTCCCTCATATAAACATCAACAATTTTTGATGCCTTGTGAGTGAGCTTAACTCAAACAAAATGGGCAGCTTTAGTAAGCTTATCCACCACTACCATGATAGAATCATGTTGCTTGTTTGTTCTAGGAATTTTGGTGATAAAATTCATTCTTACAACTTCCCATTTCCACTCAGGAATGGGTAATGGCTATAGAAAACTAATTAGGTGTCTATGCTCAACCTTTACTTTTTGACATTCCAAACATCTGGCAATAAAATCAACAACCTCTTTCTTCATGCGTGGCCAATAATATTGGCTCTTGACAGTTGCAATAGTTTTTTGATATCCTGGGTTCCCAACATAAGGTACATTATGAATTTCTCTCAATATGATACTTTTCAATTCTTGAAAATTTGGTACATAAATTCTTCCCCTGTACATGAGAATTTCATCATTATCTATCTTGTATTCCTCAATTTTATGTTGCAAAATACTTTGCTGTAATTTTGCCACTAATTCCTTGTATTGCAAATCTGATTTGGTAGCCTCTACAATTATGTCTTTCAAATATGATTGGTACATGCTAATGGCTGTAGCATGCAATTCATGCACTCTTCTGCTAAGGGCATCAACCACTTTGTTCTCTTTCCCCTTGATATGATTTATATCAAAGTCATATTCACTTAGAAATTCTAACCATCTGGTTTGCATAGCATTTAGAGTTGGCTGATCAAATAAATATTTCAAACCATTGTGGTCTGTCCTCAGCTCAAACCTTTTCCCCATGAGGTAGTGTCTCCATTTTCTCAAGGCATGCACTATGGCTGCCAACTCCAAATCATGAGTGGCATAGTGTCTTTCATGCTCCTTTAACTTCCTTGATTCATAACATATAACAAACCCATTTTGAATGAGGACTCCACCAAGTCCTTCTTTACATGCATCTTTGCATACAATGAAGTATTCATTTGGGTCTACAATCCTTAGTATTGGGGCACTTGTTAATAATTGTTTCAAGTGTTGGAAACTCTTTTCACAATCCAATTTCCACTGAAACTTCACACCCTTTCTTTGCAAGGAAGCGATTGGGTGTGCAATCTTTGAGAATCCTTCAATAAATCTCTTGTAGTATCCTACAAGGCCCATGAATGATCTGACTTATGTAACATTCTTTGGCGCTAACCATTCTCTAATGGCTTCTATCTTCTCAGGATCCACTACTATCCCATCCTTTGAAATGATGTGCCCCAAATAATGAATTTGCTTCTGATAAAATGAGCACTTTCTCAACTTGGAATACAACTGATGCTCCCTTAATACTTGCAACAACAACCTCAAATGATGCTCATTCTCTTCTTCTAACTCGGAATATATAATAATTTCATCCAAAAATATAATGAAAAACTTGTCTAAATATTCTTGGAAAACACCATTCATTAAGCACATGAAAATAGCCGGTGCATTTGACAACCCAAATGACACCACTGTGAACTCATAATGAACATACCTTGTCCTAAAGGTGGTATTGCTGATATCTTCCTCTTTAATCCTTACATGATGGTATCCTGACCCTAGATCTATCTTTGAAAAATCTTGGCATCCTTCAATTGATCAAAGAGATCATGAATCCTTGGTAGAGGATACATGTTCTTAACAATCACTTTATTCAACTATCTAAAATCAATGCACAATCTTAATGTTCCATCTTTCTTCTTCATGAACAAGACCGGGGCACCCCAAGGTGACACACTTGGGCATATCTACCCCTTCTTCAGAAGTTCTTCAAGCTGCATTTGCAACTCCTTCAGCTCTGGTATACTAATTATGTAATGAGTTTTTGAAACTGGAGCTACTCTAGGCATTAGATTTATAGAGAAATCAATGTCTCTCTTTGGGGGTAGTCCAGGTACCTCCTTGAACACTTCTTCAAAATCTTCCAGAACTACATAATCTTCCAAATTTGGCACCTTATCTTTAGGTGTCTCCTCTGTATGAGATGAAAATAATTGACACCCTTTTTTGTAACATTTCTTCAGCTGCAATGCTGAAATTTCTCTGATGGTTACTTCCCTGGGAATTCCCTTCACTTTCGTTAGTTTCCCTTCCTCATCCAAGAAATTAAATGCTTTGTTATGACAATCTAAGAGAGCATGATTTTGGTCCAACCAATCCATCCCAATTAGACAGTCATAGGAACCTAAAGGCAAGATGTTCAAATTTTCCTTGATGGTCAGTCCATTCATGTACACAAGACATGACTTAACCATCTCATTAAATTTTCTTTTGGCTCTGGTAGCCAGCTACACCAACCAAGATTTATGATGATTGCTTCTTGGCAAATGCAAAATTTCCACCATCTTAGCATCTATATAACTATGACTAGCTTCTGAATCAATTAAAATAGTAATGGTCTGGTTGTTAATCATACCTTCCACTTCAATCATATGTGACTGATACTCTGCTTGCTTGTTTTCCAGGGCTGCATAGATCCTGGGTACATTTTTTCCCATGTCCTTCACCATTTCATCTTGTTGTACATTGTGAATAGTCCTCCCTTTTTTACCTCTGTGAGGACAATCTCTGAACATGTGATCTCCTTCACAACCCCAACATTGAATAAGTGTTTACCTTGGCCTTTGACTCACTGCCTCAATGATTCTGGGTTCACTAGAAGTTTGTTGTCCATATGGATTATTTCTGAAGAATGGTGGCTTAGATCCCTTCTTCCTTTGATCCACCTTGAACGTCTTTTTGTCTTCCCAAGATTTTTGGAAAGTTGGCCTTGCTTTTTTCTAATCATACAAGAATTTAGCTTGCCTTATGGTCTCTAATGTATAGGGATCATCATGCTGTATTTTGTCACTGATGAATGATAGAAATCCACTCAAATACCTTTGAATCTTAATTGTCTCATCCTTGCTGAAAGAGACATATTTCAGTAGTTCTAAAAACCTTCTCTTGTATTCATCTATTGTCATACTCCTAATCTTGAGTTCAAAGAAATCCTTCATTTTCTTGTCATAATATCTCTTAGTCAAGTATTGCTTCCCAAAAGACTTCTTAAATTCTCTCTAAGTAACACTTTTTTCTTTAATGTGTTGCACCTACACAAGATGATCCCACCACATGGATGCCTTTCCCTTGATTTGATAGATGGTAATTCTACCTTCTACATGAGAAGAATAATTATTCAATTGAAAATACTTTCTCATGCCCAACAACCATGTTTCTTCATCCTCATCCTTCTTGTGGTCACCATCAAATGTAGGAGGTTTTATTTTGTTCATTTCTCCTTACAGTTCATCCACCCCAGACCTCTTGTGCTTCATGACAGGGGATGGACTTGAGATGCTATATTCTCTCTTATTGGAATTCCTTGGGGAGTGATAGTGATTTCTGCTAACACTTCTTTCTTTTCGTTTCTCATCAGAAGGCCTATGACTTCCTAATTTTCTTGAGCTACTCTCCTTATCCAATTTCTTTTCTATTCTATTCAATCTCTCCAATAAATTCATGTTGAAGTCATCCTACTACTCCTTGGATCACATAAGCCTTTCATTATCATCTTTATGGATTTGGACATCCTTCTATAAATTTTTAATGGTCTCTGCCATATACATATTTTCATCCCTTTCTTCTCCATGTCCATTGGAGTTTGTTCCTTCAATGCCCAAATGGACATCCATTCCTCTGATTTCATCTTCCTGAATGAAAGTCCCCTGTGCCTCTTCCATTCCTATGGAATCCGCACTAATATTGATTTGATCTGGTTGTTGTTAACTCTGCAAAATGTGCAGCCAACAAAACTTTGTCAGACTAATTGTCTCAACAATTTCATGAAAAATATGAACAATTTTGGTTCAAAAATATATCTAAATTCTTTATTATGATTTTCTGAAAGTTTGAATGCCCAGATAAATTTTATAGGTGATATTTAGATTCCCTTTTTCAATACCTTTCCAACACCTTCTCACATGTTCAATTCCGAGTCTGGAGCAGAAAGTTATGGTCATTTGAAATTTTCCCATTAACTTTTCTATTCACACTTCCACTTGGTGCAATTATGCACTGTAATTATGCATTCTTGCACTTAATCCATTTTATATTTTGTAGGTTCTCAATTGGGTTTCTTCATAAACATATTATGTACATTCTATCCAAGTTTCACCTCATTCTGGGTTCTGGGTTGCTAGTTACAGCCTGCTGAAGTTCTAGGCCAATTTGTGTTTTTGGTTTGGAATGTTACAGGTACCTTATTTTCCATATTAAACACCTTTAACATGCCTAGAAATTAAATTCATCTCTGGGATTGTCTTCTATGGTTCAATAGCTTTTCATTGACTACTCTTGCACCTAAATCTGATTCTAGAGCAGAAAGTTATGCCCCTTTGAAGTTAGTTGGGTCTTACAATTTACTCTCTAGTGTTTAAGCTGTAACTTTCTCATAAAAGCTCTATTTGATGAACAATTTACACCATTAGAAAGATCTATCTGAGATCTTTCATTTGAGATACAGAGACACAATGTACCTTTTTATGACCTTTGTCTCTTTGTTTTTGACTTGCTAAAAATGCTCTTAAGGCCTCAAAAACGCGCTACAAAAGGATGACGTTCAAATGATATAAAATGTCGCAGAAAATCATTGGTTTTCTGCTATTGTTAGCCCTCTAAATGAATTCACGCACACAAATCTCAATCTGTGCACTTATATTTACCATGTGCATCAACAACACAAGGTAAATCATGTTTTGTGCACTTTAAAACCACTATGTATCACTTCTCTATCGCGCCAATAACTTGCGCACACTACTTTTATGTTGTGCACTAATACCCACCTCGCACAGTTTTGGGACCGCGCGCTGATATCCACCGCACACAGTTTTTGTACCACACACTGATATTCCACACATTGTACTTGGCATGTTGCACCATGCAAAAGTTTAGTATGCCCCACCGCGCACCAATACTTTGCATGCACCATTCACTAAATTGTCGTGCGACCACATTTACCCACATTGCGCGTGCAACTACCATACTCCATTGCACACACCACAGACGTCATTATTATTTATGTGTGCATCATGCAATGCTAAATTTATTGTGTGGTCATGTACACTAACATTTTTCCACACGGTGCTGAAATTTAGCATGCATGCCCGCACACTAACATTTTTCCATGCGGCACCGAAATTTAGTGCGCACACCTGCACACTAACATTTTTCTGCGCGGCACCAAAATTTAGTGCGCACACCCGTAGACTAAAATTTTTCCACATGTCACTGAAATTTAGTGCGCACACCTGCACACTAACATTTTTCCGCGTAACACCAAAATTTAACGGCCGCCAACAAGCCAATATATTGTCGCGCAATGCCAAATTTCACCTATCACAAGATTTTCACTGTGCATCATGTATTTTTAGTGTGCCCTCCTGTGCACACTCATTTTTATATGCAACAATTCCTGGTGAATTCCACTGCAGAAATTGAAGCTTTTGCTTAAATTTTTTCCCCAATTTAACATAGACATTCTGCAACTATGAAATTCATTCAATTTCACCCGATAACACCAGTTCAACCTCTGTAACAACAAATCATTGTGGGTTGACATTTCTGGAACGCATTTATCCAAAAATCAATTTGCGAATTGAGAATTTTAATTATAAAACTTGCTCCAACTCTTATGGCTTCTCTGTAACTTCAAATTCAACCAATTATCGGCCTAAATTTGCTAGAAAAAATATTAAAACAATAGTATCTCACCACTTGGCTGAATTTCCCCATTTTCTCATGAATTTAAAAATAGAAATTGTGGCTTTTCCCCAATTTTGCCCAATTGTTGTTACTTTTTTACCATGGATGCTCTACAAACTGAAATTTGGCCACCTCAAAATAAATCCTCTTCAATATCCCATGGGTCTGAGAACCTTCTTCTTCAATCCAACTCCCAAGCTAACCGGCTACACCCTCACAAAAAATGGCCATGGATACAGGTTCACGTACATTCATGAAGGTACAAAAGATAGATTAATGGGTGTGTGCATACTCATGGATGATTGACTGGATAGTATGAATTGGTGGTCAGAATGATCGATGAATCTTGGAAAAGATGATTGGAAATGAACTAAGTCCCAACAATATGTATGCATGTCCCCAACTGTAGAACTTAGGATAAAATAATTATCCATACTTTATGATTTAAGAAATATTAATATAATATTCCTTTTTGTCTTAAGCTCCCTAAATTAGGCATTTTTTTTAACTTTTAGGCCCCTCAGTTTCCCTAAATAGTGGAGTTTAGTCCCCCCATATATTTTATCATGGTCGGTCTGTGCACAATGATGTATTTTATATTAATAATGAGACATATACAAAAATAGGCGCACTGGCCTTTAACATCTAAGATCTTTGTCCTGATTGTCACAAAATGGCTCACCAGCTTATAAAACATAGAATACACACAAAGGCTCCATGGCCTCAACATCGTGCACATTTAAGTTGTTGCGCATTGTATCCAAGAGTGTTCACACTTCATCCTTTTACTACGCAGTACATGCACACACTATGCCATGAAAGGTGCATACAAAAAATGATATCAAGCAACTCACCATCTTAAATACCTTTGCATTTACATTTACAATTGGGTTTGGCCGAGGGATATTACACCATCTTGGAGAACTTTCTATGTAGTAGCCTTTCCTCCAACATGACCTCCCACAACTCCACTATGGAAATCCCACAATATGTCTTGTCTTTCATGATCTAAGACACATCTCTGGAGGATGCTATCTAGTCCCAACTTATACAATTTCCTCGCAATCAATTGATAGTGCACTTCTCTAACCACCATATGAAATTTTTGAGTTGTGGAGTACGTTTATAGGCAGGCCCCTCTACTTAAGAAGATTGCTATGTCTTCTAGGTATTTTGGTATGGCCTCAACCTGGAATAGGTCCACATCTAAGAGATGATCATTGAATGCTCCACCACTTTATCCCGACTTTAATATAGACAGATGATCAGTACCTACATTACATCTTCCAGGCTTAATGATCACTTCAAATGAAAATTCCTGAAATAATAGCAACCAATGACAAATTATTCCTTCCAGAACAAGTTTATTAACTAGATATTTTAATGTAGAATGATTAATAAAGAACTTAAAATGAGAGCCTAACAGATAATGTCTAAACTTATGCAAATTTTAAATCGTAGATAAACCCTCCCTTTCTGTGGTTGTATAGTTGTGCTCATCTTGCAACAATGTCTTGCTATCATAATAGATAGGATGATCCATGGCTCCATCTCCTAGTTGTGCTAAGATGGCTCCCAAGGAAATACCCCTTGCATCTATGTGCATGTGAAATTTGTTTTCCCGTTTTGGATATATTAGAATAGGTGTTGTGTTGAGCTTTTCCTTGAGGATATTGAACACTTTATCACACTCTCGGGTCTATTGAAAGACTTCATAATTCTTTAATAGATTTTCCATAGGTACAGTGATGTTTTCATCTCTTCTGATAAACCTACAATAGTACCTTATGTGCCCTAGCGTGGAGAAAATTTTCTTAACACTCGTAGGTGGCAGCATGTTCACAATAGCCACAACTTTGGCTGGGTCTACTAGTACTCCTTCTTGGCATACTATGTGGCCTAACAAATTTCCATGTGGTACACAAAAGATACACTTTCTGAGGTTCAATGATATCTGCAATTCTCTACATTTGTCAAACATCATATGTAGTAGCTCTACATGTTCCTTGAGGTGACTATATACCGTCCAATCATCCATATAAACTTCTATAAAGTTGTGGATAAATTCTTATAAAGATTCTATTACAATCCGGGAAAAAACTGCAGGGGAATTCTTTAGGCCGAAGGGCATCACATTATATGCAAATGACCCTCATTATGTTATGAAAGTGGTCTTCCTTTTGTATTATTCTGCAATCCTTACTTGGTGATACCCCAAAAATCCATCTGTAAATGAGTAATATTCTTTCCCTGGAATCTGTTCTAGAGCCTCATCCATAAAAGGTGTTGGGAATGGGTCATTCACATAGGAAAAGTTAAAGCTTATGTAGTCTACATAGACCCTAATTTCCTTTGTGCCTTTCTTTATCTGGATTACTATTGGGCTAACCCATTCTACTTCTTCCATTGCAAAAATAAGTCCAGCTTCCAACGTCTTGTCTATTTTCCTCTTCACCTTCTCTTTCACTCTAGGGTTAAGGCAATATGGTATATGCATTACAGGATTTGATCCTAGTTTTAGTTCAATTTTCATCTCTCCCATAGCTCCTTTAATCCCTTTTAGCTTTGAAAATGTCTTTGGGAATAATCCCTCATACTCTTGCAACACAATATGTATTTCTTGTCTAGTCTACTCATCCCATTAGTCTCCCACCATAGCTATCTTAGGTTGCTATGTGGTTCCTATATTGACTTTGCACAACTTAAATGGGTGGTTATAAGAACCGTCAGTCTGGCTTGGTATGATGTTCTGGATTTCTCTGCTCCCTTGTGTCTCCTTAATGTCTAAGTTTCTCAATTCTTCTAAATCATCTGGGATTTCCAAATCCTTCTCAATATTATAAAATTCTATAGGTCTCTTTTCCAAGTTTAGGTGAATGTTAGATTGAAATTGTTGGCTATGATTTGAACATACCACTAGATCTTATTTCTGTTCACTAGTATCTGTAAAAAGGAATTATTTAATTATTTGCAGGACTACTTAAAGTTCATGGTACTTACTTGTAAGGAAGAAGTCCTTGCAAAACTGATATGCCAACGTTTTCCAGTCGTTGGTCTATCTTCTGGTTTCTTCATACATGTACCAATATTTTGGAATTGGTCCTAGTGAATGGGGAAATACTTGAACCTAGAAGAGATATGGTATTTCCGCAACTTGCCACTGTCTCACACATTGTTCAATATGTACTTTAGGATCAGACTATCCATTGAATAGTTGTGCAACCTGGAAATCCATTTGCATCTCTGATTCTAGTTTCTCTTCATCTTGAATTCTATATTTGATATCTTGCTTCACATCATTCAAACTTCCAACTAGGGTTTTGTGAGTAGTCCACCATCTGGTAGGGGTGTCTCGGAGGGCTAAATCCAATACTGAGATCCTTTGATCCTCCACTACCTTTTCTTCCATGCTGACTAGAAAATTGTCAAGTCTTGAGGTACCATCATATATTGGGTGTTCTCTAACCTCGGTTCCAACCCATCTAGCTTCTTTGATAGTTGCACATATTCTTGAAAATATTTCATATGAACCTTACTACCAACTGTCAAATGCCATTTTTGAATATTCTTCCATTGATTATATGCTCCCCCAACTTACTGATCCATCATCAGTAGGATTTTTGTAGTCTTCTCTCATTTCTGTTGTTACAGTGTACAACTGATCCAGGTATTCTCCGTCCATATTGTTTTCTGTTGGCTCCATGTATGGAGGGCCTACATACAGTTCTAAGGGTCGAACTACTTTTATTCCGTCTACCTCAAATGTCATAGTGTATTTCTTTAGGTCAATCACCACATAGTTTTCATAATCCCAATCAATACCAAGTAGTGCAAGATAAGGGTCCTTATCCCCCATGATTTCTATCACCTCAAAATCAGCTACCATCTTCACTCCTACAACATCTATTTCCACATTCTCTAGTATTCCTATTGGGAAAATACAATATTGATTGGCCATTATTAGCTGGATTGGGGAATATGTCAACTGGGTTTTTCCCAAGGCTTCCAAATTATTTTTAGGAAGTATATTAACATTAGATCCTAGAAATAACATGACATCCTTAATCTCAAATTCATATATATGGGATACTAATCTAAACTCTTTTCGAGTTCATACTTTCCTTCTTTGCACTCTCTGAGTATTTTTCTCAGAGAGATTATCCCTTATTCTTATTTCTGGAGATTCTGCATTCCCTAGAACTAGGTACAATATGTTGCACAACTTTTCTTTCAACTAGTCATTCCAAATAATATCATAAAATAACTGAAACCAAAGGTAAACTACATTTTGTGACTACTCAGGTTGTCTCATTGGTACTATAGGGTTTCTGGGTGTAGTGGGTGAAGAAGGGACTTGTGAAATCTTGGGGAAATCAATAATTTGAGGGGGTTTCTCTTGCATCTCAGGACCATGGATATTCTGAAATACTTCTATAAAAATTTTAAAGAATAACTTATGTTTCAGAGGCTCATACCCGTCCTCATTAGGTGTTTCTTTCAAGTTCTGACATAAATTGTCAGCATCTGCACCAGTCTTTTCCCCTCCTCGAGTAACATTATTAAGGTTGGGCAGTTTCCCTTTAATAAATCTCTTTATCTATGAACTGATGAGGTTAATTCCTCATTGATGTACTTGATATTTCCATTTTTCAATTGGTTCTGGGTAGTCTCGAGTCACGTGCCCATTGGTTCTATAGTGAGAGCACCATGGCTGCCTCAGATGAGGAAAATCTCTAGCCATGTGGCATTTCTCATCATAATTGTATCATCTACTTGGTCCTCTTCCCCCGATTCTTCCTCCTATGAAGTCTCCTCCGGCTCCACCTCCTCAACCTCTTCCCAGTCTCTGAGGGGTTTCATTCACCCTGAATGATGTTCGATCCAACCTGTCTGCAAGTGTATCCAATGCTCTACATTGATTCATAGCATGTGTGGTAGATGAAAAAAACTCATAGTGCACATTATTCGATATTGTTGAATACTTACAAATAATGGGGCGTTGTCTTGGTCGATGCTCATGGATTCAGAAAATCTAACAATACTTAATTGTTGGCGCTGCTTGATTACCTAGAAAAGCATGATATGGGGTTGGGGTATGGAATGGTAAATTCATAGATACTTGCGCAACTCCTTCCATGGGTCCTAATGAGGGTCCCATCACATTCTAAGGATGTCCCATTCTCCTCATTCCCAAACATTTTTTCAATAGATGTCCCCCTCTGTAACATCTGATACACCAGACTTGCAGTCGTCCTATCCTGGGTATCATCAATTATTGAATCTTCTTTGTAAGCGCTGATATTTTCCCTTGCAGTTGCACCAAATTTGCATCTGGTAGGGCTCTGGTCACTCTCAGGATCCCTGGATATCCTGCCATGGATTCAATCTTCATTGATTGTTCCAAGGCATCTTTCAAAGTGGCTATCTACTGTTGCGTTAAAAGAATCCATGTCTGAGGTATAAATCCTTGGATATACCACTCTATTTGATGTTCCTCATGAAATGGATGTGCTAACCTCCCTATAGCATATTTAAACTTCTGTCTATATTCCCAGGTCGATTCACCTTCCCTTTGCTGAATTTCACGCAACTTAGATAGAGCTTGTTGTTCTGACTGAGGTAGATTAAAATTTAATATGAAATTTATTCATAACTGGTCAAGTGTGAATGTTATACCTTTCACTCTTGGTACTCCTGGTTCAATGGCCTTCATGTACCATTTGAGAGCATGACCTCTCAAAGTAGTCTGGAACTCAACCAATTTATTCGCATCTAGAGTCCCTATGGACCTCCAGATTGCTTCACAAAAGAACCAATGTTTCTCAACATCTTCATCTCCCTTATCCCAAAATTTTGGGTATCGAGCAATCGAACCTACCGCGTTACCAACCATTACCGATATTGTTGCTCCTATCAAAATAAAACCTAACGGTTTTGGTTGTGACCTACCAAGGTATCCCAATATCCTCCTAGTACTTGTGCTTCCTAGTTGTGACTATCTAACTGGTTGTACTGGAACAAAAATAACATAAGAAGGTAGTATATAATTTACCACTTGTATAGAAAAAACTTGGGGTATGGGTGATTCGGGGCTAGAACCACTAGCTTCAGGGCGAGTTTCTTTTATCTAGGGGCCTCGTTCTCATCCTCTGGAGTGGTCTCTTCAGTTAGATTCTTGATCTTTCCTGGAATTGGGGCTGAACCTTCTCTTTCTTCTTCAATATCGAGGCCAACTTCCTTCTCCCTTTCTTCTACACCTTCTCCTTCATTTCCAACCTCCTAGGGAATTCTTTCTCTCTATGCTTATCTCTCACTTAATATTTGATTGGCCAGTCTTTCCTGTCTTCTCACCTTTCACAACTCTTCCATATGTTCTTCCTCTACTTCTCTTTTTTCGACTTATTTTTATAATTTGTCAGACCGTTTTACTGCTTTATTTATATTATCGCACCACCACTTCTCAACTATGGCATCTCTTTTCAAGGCTCACTCATCTCTTGAGTCCATTTCTTTCTATTCCCCCATTTTTCAAAGAACCCTCTCCCCTCTCTTAGGCCATGAATCCACCCCAAACTCACTGAATCCCAAGCAAGGGTGTTTACGTTTCCATCTTAGTCATGGACATAGTCAACATCCCCTCCTCCATCAATAAAACCTTGATCCACAGGGGGATTTTTCTCAACATCCTTCATGTTGCATCTTTCTTGAAATTTTCTTATGCCTGTGAAAAATATTGATGATTCTCAGCTGCAAACTCGATAATGTATCCTTCTAATGTGGTATTGACCTAGAAATCGATCGCTCATGTTACTGGACTATCTAGTCGATGAAGTTCTATGATATTTTCTATATCCCAAGAACAAGTCTTCTTGACTCATTCTTGGAATTCCATAGCTTCTTGGATCCTATATATCTAGTGGAAAATTTCTTCTTGGAATTTAACCCATAATATCTCATATTGGTCACTCGATCTTTCTGAGTAAAATAATACCTCTTGTGTATCTTTCATATATTTTCCTCTCAACTCCAGTTCTTTCCATATGAAGGCGTCAAAATTTCCCTCCCACCAGTGGTGAATATCATATCTGTGAATCCTCAAAAGCATTCTCCCTACAGGTTCCATTTTAATGCATGTCCCAACAACAAAACCATTTTTTTGGCATGGAATTGATCAGACTAGGGTCCTTCTCAGGTTACCAACAAAAAGTACCGTGTAGTCTAGAGTGCTAGAATTTTCATCTCCTCTGAAAAGAATAAGTCTCACCCAAAGCGCAACCAAGACAAAAGGATAGAGAAGGGAAAGGAGAATACTTAGGTGGGTTCCCATAACCTTCAAGATTCACCATGATCTTGCGCAAGATAGACTAACTACAGAACATATATGAACTCATTCATCCTATAAGTAAAGATACTCAAGTTGTGAAAGAATTCATACACATAGACATCATATTGATCTTATCAAGCATAAAGAAGTATTGTAAAGATACAATTCATAAGCATGAACACATTATGACACATTATATTTCACAATTTTGGGTCCTTCTTCATCTATTATCATTAGAACTTATCAGATACAATCTCAGAGATACAAATTAGTACTCTATTACAAACTTTTGACTTTGGACTCATGTCACAAAGATCTATCTTCCCGGAACTGTATATAGATTACATTTAGACCCTTTTCTCAACTAAACACAACAACAACATCCAACTAACAACAAAAAAAACCAAACCTATCAACAATTGCCAACAACAATAACTATAATAGGAACAACAACAACAACAACCCTTTTACAATAATTTTCATCTCATATATAGATTGAGTGGGATCTTCTGGCCTTGGGCTCACATGCTTTCTTGTTCTGTTGTAACTATTTTTTGCTCGTTGGTGTTATGTTGTCCCTTTCCACAATTGATTTATGTTTCTTTACTTGTTCCAATGTCCAATTTCTTTTGTATCTTGTGCAACTAACCAAAACTGGGACTATATTCCTTCTTGCACAACTTCACACCCAAAAGCGAAGGGCCCAACATGACTCAGAAAAAAACCAAATTAGTTCTTTTTGACCCCTACAATTATATGTGCTAACACAGTGGTTGAACCATCAGTTAGTGGAGAAACATTACCTGCAGCCTATGACGTGCTATTTGGAGGTATGGAAGATGAGAAAGGTAATGAAAATAATGAAACTGAGACATTTGGATTCCCACTATTATACATTACCATATATGTTTCTATGAATAATATATCACCATCATCATTACCTTCCTTCCATGGTATTTCAACAGAAGATCCTAATTCATTTTTGTTTGAATTTTATATACTATGTAGAAGTTATAATTATATTGATATTGCACAAAAATTAAAATTCTTTCCATCCACACTTAAAGACTCAACATTAAGGTGGTTTATGAATCTAGGAGAGCATACTATCTTATCATGGGATGGTATGATGTTCAAAAATAGAGGTATTCCAACAGAGGATGAACACCTTGAATAACCACTCACATAACCCGATCAAATATCAACACACCGATGTTTTGAAGTGATAAAACCCCTACGGGGAAACATCCACGACCTTAGCCAACACGACCACTTGGAGCAGTTTATTAATGCAAAGGAAAAATATTACAAAGAGATTTTATGAGTTTCTCACAATTGGTCATCGGCAAATGACCCTCCATTCTCTTTAAATAGAGATCATGGACTAATCGGGTGTTAAGACACATATCAATGGCCGTTAAGATCAAGGAGAGTATGAACCGTCAGATCACTCTATGTCAAGAACATATCGTGAATGTTGGATTTCCTAACTACAAATGAATACTAATGCATACTAAAGAAACAAATTAAGAAACACACTTTTACCTAACGACACATTAGAACAAGTATATCTTAACTAACTCCTAAGTGTCTAAATATCCTAACATCCCCCCTTAAGAACAACTTGGGATAGGATTGAAGGATTTACAATAGTGACATAATAGGAGAAGTAAGGAGGCATTAGAGCCTATCCCCCCTTAATGACAACTTTCTGAACTCCTAACATAGATTGAAGTTTCAAAAACTTCGCATATGTAAGAGACATTGTGAAAATGTTTGCAACTTTATCTTCCGTAGGGAAAAAGAGCGCTTCGATAACTTGATTATGACTGAGATTTCTGATGAAGTGCATGTGTAGTGTGATGTGTTTTTTCTGGCACAGGGGCAGACCCAAGGTTTAGATCTAATGGTGCACCAACAAGCCCTAACTACTAGCCCTTTCGGCAACACCTGCGAAGCAGATGCAATATCACCTGAAGTAGCTATAGGGGGTTTTAGGACATAGATGTATACAACCATAGGAAACATAAAGTGGATCCAATACAACAACAACACAACATCTAGATATCAGTTACTATTTTATACCTACTCCACACATTTATCTATCAGAACTAACACAATAATGTAACAACCATATATCAAAGGGTTAAATAACACAACATCAATCACACACAACAACAAGATGTACATGGTTTACCCTCTCCCTAGGGCTATGTCCACAAAACTATGCTTTATAATATATTAAGTGAAAGAAAACAGTACTATTTGCGCTCTTAGCTTAGAATATATTCTCTCTTTCTCTCTTCTCTCTTTCTCTCTTATCTCTTTCTCTCTTCTCTCTTTCTCCCTTCCCTGCACACCTAGTCGTAGGGTTGATCTTCGCACCCAGCTGAAGATATTACAATACATAATGCTCTATTAGCACAATACTTCCCTCTCAGTAATAACAACAACCACTCATCATCACATCATTGAACCAACGACGAAAACAACAACAACAACAACAACAACAACAACAACAACAACCCATCATAGGTCCTCTTGACCTTTATTTATACATTACAATAGCTCACCGACAGCCTTAGGCCAAACCCTAGGTGTCAAAACCCTAGATACAAAAACCCTAGGAGTCTAAAACCCTAGGTCAACTTGACCCATTTTTTCAGGGCTTCGCCAACCTGTCTTTCCTTCTTTCCCATGAGGTGCTCCAAAGCATATACCAGTGGATTTTTTCGCTTGCTAAGTTGTCCACGATCCGTCTTCCTTGCTGATTTTTTGTTAATTCTCTTGAACCTGGTAGTAAGATATGCCGTTTGGATTGAAGAATACACCAACCATATTTTCTAAGATGGTGGTCAAAGTGTTCAAGGAGTTTTTACATAAATTTATGGAAGCATATTTTGATTATTGGATTGTTTTTAGTTTATTTCAAAATCATATTGAGTGCTTAAGACTAATTTTGGATAAGTGCAGGCAATATCATATTTCCCTAAACCTAAAGAAGCTCATCTTCTTTTCACCCTTTGGAGTGCTACTAGGACATATTGTGTGTAAGCAGAGATTGCTGGTAGATCCATCTAAGATTTCCATTATAGTTGATTTCCCCCTTCTACTTCAGTCAAACAATTGTGCACTGTGTTGGGACATATTGGATACTATAGGAAGTTCATTAAAGGATATGCATAAATCACAACACCCATGGAGAAGATTTTGAAGAAAGACTATCAGTTTCAATGGACAAAAGAATGCCAATAGAGCTTCAACACACTGAAGAAAAAAATGGTTACTGTGCCTATTTTGGTTTTCCCAGATTGGATCAAGGAATTTCATTTGCATTTTGATGCATCTTCTATCGCATTAGGAGTAGTTGTAGCACAACCGGGAACTGGAGACATTGAACACCTGTTAGCCTTTTCTAGTAGGAATCTATCAACAGCTAAGATAAATTACACTACCACCGAGAGAGAAGGATTAGGCATGGTGTATGCACTGCAAAATTTTGTCCACTACTTGTTGGAAGGAAACTTTAAAATGTTCATTCATCACTCCACACTGAAATACCTAGTCAACAAGTCAGTGTTGGGGGGAAGAATATGTAGATGGCTTCTGCTATTTCAAGAATATGATTTTGAGATCGTGGTTAAGCCAGGGAAAATGAACAAAGGACCTGACCACTTGTCGAGGTTGGAACACAGAGAGGAACCTACTATCTTGGAGGATACATTGTCAGATGCACAGTTGTTGGAAATTAGAAATATTGATGATCACTTCAATGAGATAGTCCAGTTCCTGTCAACCGAAATGACACCTAGTGAATATACAATCACCCATAAGAAACAGCTAGTAGTGCGTGCCACAAAATTTTCACTTATAGCTGGATAGCTATATAATATGGGACCTGATGAGATATTTAGGAGATGTATTATGGAAGAATAAAGACCACTGATTTTAGTAGAATCTCACAAAGGCATCGTAGGAGGACACTATGCAGGAAAAACAATAGCGCAGAAGGTTCTTCGAGATGGCCTCTAGTGGCCTACTTTACAAAGAGATGTTAAAGACTACTATAGAGCCTATGATGTATGCCAAAGAGTTGGGAAACCATATAGAAGAGATGACATGCCATTATCACCCCAACTAACCTTACAAGAATTTGAGAAATGGGACATTGATTTCATGGGACCTATAAACCCACCAAGAAAGAACACAGGAACAAGGTACATAATCATTGTGATAGAGTACTTGAATAGATGGGAAGAAGAAACATCAATTAAATATTGTAGTGCAACTACATCTATGCATTTCATATTTGATGATATCATAACTAGGTTTGGGTGCCCGAAGATCATTATGAGCTATCAAGGCACACATTTTATTAATAAAACCATTGAAGCCTTGACTGAGGAATTCACATTTCATCATTAGAAGTGAACACCCTACCATACACAAGTGAATGGGACATTTGAAGCATTCAATAAGATCTTGGAAATAATGCTGACAAAGATTTGCAGTGTGAACAAGAACGACTAGAATTTAAGAGTACCAACAGTATTATGGGCTTATAGAACCACTTGCAAGAAGCTAACAATGCATACCCTCTTTAAGTTGGTTTATGGTCTATAAGCAATTGTCCCGATGGAATATTTGGTCCCTAGCTTAAGAATCCCAACCTTTAAAAATATGGATGACATTGGTGCTATTCAAGAGAGGCTCACACAGTTGGTAGAACTAGAGGAATATTGATTCATTGCAGGATTCCATCAACAAGTCCAGAAGGAACAAGAAAAGGTCTACCATGATAGGAACATCAAGAAAAAAACATTTAAGCAAGGAGATATGGTATTGTTATATGATAGGAAATTCATGAAGCATCCATGGAAGTTCAAAACACATTGGATGGGGCCATATGAGGTTGCCTATGTCACGAAAGGAGTAGTTGCACAGTTGAAGAATTTGAAAGGAGAATGGAAGGAATTATTGGTGAATGGGAGCTAGTTGAAATTGTACTATGACAACCAGCTACCTCATAGCTCTCGGTCAAAACAAAAGGAGAAAGTGTCTAGGTACCAGGTGCATTTGAAACTAGGTACCAGACACAGAAAAGATAGTCTGCACACAGTGGGGGAGGAGAGAGCATAAATCACAAGATTCTTTGTGCAGCCTGAAGTCGAAGAAAAAAAAAAGGGTCAGATATGAAGTGCCTCGGGATGATTCACAGGTGAGTGTTGGGGGCCTATTGGCCCTTGGTTCTAGAAGAAAGCAAAGATTAAGGCATAAAATATGAAATGTGAACTCTGTGGAAGACTAATGACTGATACTGGGTCAAAGTGAGAAGAAGAGAAGAAAAGAAAGAGAGAAGTAAGAGAAATAAATTCATTGGATGAGGAGATCAAGGATGACAAATCAGCAAGGAAGACGGATCGTGGACAACTTAGCAAGTGGAAAAATCCACCAGTAGATGCTTTGGAGCACCTTTTGGGAAAGAAGAAAAGATAGGTGGGAAAATCCCTAAAAAGAAGGGTCAAGTTGACCTAGAGAATCATTATTGAGGGTTCAACTCTCAAGAGCACACCAAAAAATCCATAACAACTGGCCCTTTCAGCAACACCTGCGAAGTAGATGAAGTCTCACCCAAGGTAGAGGCAGGGGTGGTTGTAGGACTCAGATGTATGCAACCTTATCTGGGACACATATTTGTGATTAAAACACCTTAACAAAGCACTTAGTGGTTACAGTTCATTAGTATTTAACCAGTATTTACTTCACAGATAAAACCCTAATTACAAAGCATCACAATATTCACCCAGATCTAACATATTCAAGAACTAAGCACATTCACATAGGTTAGATATAGCATATTCATCCATACTATTAAGCATAAAGAATAAAAAAATCTATCTATCATTCATCTATATCAGAGAACTTAAGCAAGTAAACACATAAACACATCAATACATCGCAGAAAGAATAGAAACAGAGAATATACGTGGTTCACCCCTAGCCTGGGGCTACGTCCACCAACTCTTCTTCTTCTTTATTGTCTTCTGCCAATCATCTACATGCACAGAGCCACAAAATCCTACTCCACATAGGATGGGAGATCTGTGTGCACTCTGTCAGATCCTCCTTCCTCGATCTAGGTTACAACACAAATCCTATACACAATCTCTTACAGTCACTTGCACTTAGCCTTGCAAGCCTCACATAGTATGCACAAAGAATTTACAACTATTACATTCACTTAGCACTTATCATTACACACTTGCCTTCGCACTTAACTTCACATACACCCATTCTCCACTAGCTTACATCACCTAGCTATCTATTTATACATTACAAAAGAGGCCTAAGCATGGGTAAACCCATGGGACAAAATCCCCATACCTATTACATAAGCTTAAAACCAAAAAGGCCCTAAAAAGGGGCCAAGATCCTGCGATCTCCTCTTCTATTTGAGCTTCACCTTCGTCATCATGTCGAAGTCCCAAAAGTAGGTCAAACATGACCAAGGATCCTCAAGACTTGGTAAAGGGCCAACAACCCCTCAACACTCACCCGTGACTCATCCTGAGTCACTCTGATCTGGGTATCTCTGCTTCAAAATCGTCAAGCTTGGCTCAAGCTTCTTTGAGTTGTTCTTGCACCAAGTCCTCCTGCTCGACAAACTCTTAGATAACTACTTCGTTGATAGGTCCCTCTAAGAATTGTTCAATTGTAGTGATGATTTGTTCTAGTTTTTCTCGTCGAACTTCGATCTCTACAAATATTTGGCAAGCCTCATCCTATATTGGTTGGATTCTCTGAGTTACTTCCATTAATCTACTCTAAATGGAATGGACCTGTTGTTGAGCAGTGCGTTGTTCCTGGGATCTCTTCATCCTCTCAACGACCGATAGGAGTTTCAACTACACCTGTACTATCATTGTTGGTTTCTTTGTCTCCTCGAGTTGTGACTCCAGTGCCTTCAATTCAGGGTTTTCAGTGAGTCACTCATAATTCTAGGCACTGTGATAAATTAGTTGTGAAATTCCTTGGTGAGGGCCTTGATTCTCTCAATTTCACTTCAAGCAGTTGCTTCTCTTTGATCTCACACATCCTGCAGAGTGTTGGGCATTGTTCATAGCTCCAGATTTGCAATTGTCTATTGAAGCTACTGGATAGCTTTGACAAGTTGCACTACTTGTTGTTCCACTGGGTATTCCTCCTTTTTCTCTAATCCTATCACAAAGCAAAGTGCTTTGCTGACTGCTTCTCTTACCTCAACTTTCTCTACGAGAAAATGCTCTTTCTCCTGCTGTATTTGTGCTATATCTTCTTCAAAATTAGTTTGGAGGGAAACCTTCTCCTATTGCACAACTTGGTTTTGGTCTACGACTACTTCTTGTACTTGATTTAGGGCCTCTGTGACCTGTTCTATTTCTTCCTGTGTGTGATGAAGGTGAGATTCAGTCACATCAACTAGTCTATGGAGTTGGGTAGGCTCATATCCCAACTCTGGTGATTCTAATGTTGGGGGCATAGTGGATATTGCATGACTGGATTGAAGGGCCCATTGTAATCCTCTCATCTCTGTTGTGATTCTATCATACAAGACTTCTTTCTTGGAAACGCTATTCTACAAAATGTCTTGAGAAATGTCTGATACAACTGTGATGATGAAATCGAATTCATCGACTATGAGTATAGTCTCAAGATTCAAATTGCTTTCTTTGTGTTTCTTTTGTGATGTAGGTTTCGTGGGGGAAACCTTCCTTTTCTTTGATGGATCTGTGTTATCAAGGGGGTTTTGTGGTTGGGTTACTTCACCTTGCTCCTTCTTATCTTCTTCCTCCTCTTTTTATTCTTTCTCCTCTTTGTCCACTTTGTCACCTCCTCCTCCACTAGGTGAATCTGAGGCAGTCTCTTCTGAGGTGCTTCTCAATTTCTATACATCTTATTTTTTCTTCCTTCTACTACTATTGGGTGCATTATACTCCTCGCAAGTAACTACCGGGCTTCCAATGAGGTTTGGGTTGGACAATTCTGCCTTAGCGACTGGTATAAGGAATTTTGTGGGCCATTCCTTAGTTATTTCTTCTAGGTCCTCCTTAGTGAGCTTATAGTATGACTGAATATCTTCTTTATTATCATCTACGGGCATGGTGATATATATGAAATGCCTATATGCATGAAACTTCATAAGGGGTATGAACCTTTCCAGAGTGTTCGACGTCATTCAGGGGAATGACTCGATAGCCCTTTCCAGCTGCAGGTGGTAGATATGGAATACTACATTCGACTACCACTGTTTTCCCATGTCTCTCAAGTACCAAAGCATGGTGAACTTCACAACAAGTGGTTTGAACAACTCAATGTCTGGGAAGGTCACACCTTCCAGCATCTCCCAAGTTGTAAACATGATTAGGATCAACAGCTAGCTAAAGTGGAACTCATAGCCCTGATCCCGATCTTTGCGGAAATTGACTTCTAACTGGTTAAATAAGTACTTAGCCTAGTTCATATGTAATCCCTCCATGCACTTTCCTACGAGGTTAACCACAAACCCTGTGACCTACATGGGTTTGTTCTTTTGAACTAGCTTACTAGCAATTAGCTGGCAAGCAAGGTGCATTGCACCATTCTGAATGGAGGATACCTTGTAACCTTGCATCCCCTTCTCTACATCTCCATGGATTTTTTTGATCCTCTGTGCCAATGAGCTATCTGCAACCTTCCCTTGGTAGAAGTCCTATGGATTGGGTCCCTACATGCTCAATCTAGTGGTCCTATGGATCAACACTACATCGAAGATAATACATCTATATAACCATAAATAACCATCGTGGAAGAATGGCAAATGGATCTTAACACACGCATTAACCTCCTGGTGCCTTCCAAAGTGTGGAATTTTCATGATGTTATTGATAGTGGACTGCGCGATGTTCATGGTCCATAGATGGGGAATGATATTCAATCTCTTTCCCTTCGTCTTAGTCAAGTACTTGTGAGGTGCAAGCATGTAGTAGGCCTTGTGGTCCCCTAGATTATAGTCACTGATATTTAAGGTTGGAATCTTATCCAACTGCGGTCTGATTGCGCCTATACCCTTTGGGAGCTACGCCGTGATGACTTTGTAGTCGAAGTCCCTTGGGACACTGTCACGATTCACCATGCTAACTAGAGTTGGGATGTAATTAGACAGAATGGACAAGATTAAATTCAAATTTGATAAGTCATTTCTCTACTTAGTTATTTTCTCATCTGCAATGTGGGATGGTCCAGATTTGTGAGAAGGTGATGGGGAGGCTTACACTCCTCGCATTGATGAATATTGAACTCATGTGGACATCACTCTCTCTGTCATAAGGTCGATTAGAAATTCTTCAACGAATTTCTCTATGGCGTTGAGATCATTTGACATACACACTCAGATTGGATAAATCAAGTGGATGGATGAATGCTCAAAGCAATGGAATAGGTGTCAATCCCAATAAACACAACGTGGTAGAAATGATTTCTCTTATTGGCTCGGATACAATTCTCAAAAGTGTTCTCAGTGAAACAGTTGATGAAATAAGTAGACAATGATGTAACAAATCTTCTCCAATGGGCAAGAGGCCTTCATCAATGCAGTTATGTCCGTTACGGTACGGTCCCAATGGTCTAATGGTGATATTTCTGGTCATAACTATTGTTCTAACCATTCGGGGCATCGCGCTAATGATTATAATGATTTCAATGGATATATTGCTTCATTTTGGTGAAGTTATAGGTTGAGTTGTTCTGATATCTCAACGAAGTTCTAGTTTTGCAAAAATTCCTTCTGTGAAGACCCTTCTGGAACATTATGCAACTTTTCCATCTTTTCTCTCTTCTTACTGAGCTTTCTAGCCTTCTTCCCTGTAATTTTCTTCTTGGTATTCTTCTTTCCATTCTGATTCCTATCTCCTTTTAGCATAGTAACTTTGCGTTGTTGGGATTCTTTCACAGGGTTAGAGAGTAATACTTGTTCTTTATCCAGGGTAGGTGCTCTACTCTTCGGTGAGTCTTCTTGTGTTCTTTAAGCTTCGACATCTAGGTTTTTGGTTCTGAACAACTTTGATTTGTTCTCCTATTATTCAATCACATGTGTTATCCTCTTTGTCATGAAGTCTCTTAGTTCTTTCTTCTTTTGTTCTAGGGTTTCCTCTTCCTTTCTTCTGGTCTGATTTCTCTCAATCCAGGGTTTTCCTATTAACATAGAAAATGTGGTGATGTTCTCAATGAATTTAACAACCTCAAGTTCTTCCTCTGTCGAAGTTCCATGAGAACTCATAGATGTCTGGGTAAGTCTTCCACATAGGGTTATTAGTTTTCCTCTAAATAATCATATTCCTCCTAATGAAGGAATCATAGCAGGCTTTCCAAAAATTTCCCATTTTCTTTCTGTCATGATATTCACCTGTGTTTCCTCATCCAGAACACAGTTAATGTCAAAGTCTCCTATTCTTGTTTCTATGCACTCTTTTTTTTTTGAATATCTCTGATAAGTTGATATTTCGGTGATCATTTGATGCAGGAGCATCGTAAGCATCCAAGCGAGCGTGAAAGAAGAAGCCGGCTGGGAAAAGTGCCAACACATTTTTCACATTTTGAAATATTTTTGAAAGATTAAGAAGCAGATATTAATGTAGTAGCTAGAAGTGCACTTGCATTTATATCTGGCTGTTGTAAATAGATCGTGAGTGATTTACTCTCATTTGTCAATGTAAAAGGCATTTAATCTTAGTTAATGAAAGTAGGTAGGTTTGAATTAATAGATTAGAAAATTTAGAGGAGTAGGAGGGAAAATGGATATAGACACCCTCATCTTTGAATCATATGATGGATTGTAGCATATCATAGAAGAAGAGAGTTGTAGCAGAGAGTTGAAAAAAAGAATCCATGTACAGGAGCTTTGAATTAATATATGAAGCTTTGAATCAGATTCATGATGTTATGATGTTTTCTGTTGAATGTTTGAAGTCTGAGAGAGAAAGAGAATGAGTTTCAATTGTTTCTCTTCCCGAGTGAGAGAAGTTCTTGAAAGGAGTTAAGTGAAACGTCCACAAGGTGTGTGTTGACAAGGGTTCTGATTTTTATCTTAGAAAGATCGGGAGAGATATCGTTGTTCTCATTCTAGTAGAAGTGCAAGTGAAGCACATAAGTCATGCAAGGTGTGTGCAGGCTAGTCGAGGCCTTAAACTTACCAACTAAGGTTGAAAAGCAAGGGACTGCTATTGCAGAAGGTGCACAGAGTCGAAGAATCAAATACTTAGAAGTATTTGAAATATTGTCGCAAGGAGTGAGTGCAAGAGTCCTTTTGAGACTCAAGTTTGCAAGTGAAATCTCAGGAGGGTCAGCACCTTTGAAAGTACTCAAAGGGAGATGGAGTGAAGTCACTTTACAGAAGCCAAGATTCAGACATGGAACACTGGTTCCTTTCGTAGAAGTCTTCTCTGTGGAGAACTCGCGAAGTCATGAGGAATGTAGGATTCAGTGAAGTTGCAAGGAGGTTAAGCACTGGATGAATCCACCCTTCGGGAGGTAAGATTCAACATGGACCATTGATTGTGATCTTTTTTGAGCTATTAGATCATTTCGGGGATTCAGAGCTTGTAAGTCCATAGTGTAAGCCAAAATCCTTGGTCACTCTAACTCATGAATCACGAAAATAATTGTCAAGGGAAGAATTTCGGGATTTTGGTAACTCAAGATTCAGAATACCGGAAATCTTGATGACAAGGAGTCAGGGCCCTTTGCATTGAATAACCCTGGATTTTTGAAACATGAAATATCATGAAGTGGCATTTCGACATTTTGGCATTTCGGGGTTTGGAAATTTGTGGATTGTTGTGACAAGTGTTTTGGGATCGAGAGTTTCAAACTCCTGGTACCCAGAAGTTTTAAATAATGTGGGATGTCAGAGCTAAAGGAAAAAGGTGCCATTTTGGAATTCAGGGTTTCGAAGTGGTAAGGGAACGATAGTCGAAGGCTTTTTCAATTCCCGAAAGCCGGGAAGAGTGACAGGTGGCAGGAATCCACGTCAGAAACTGAGGACAATTGAGAAGATAGGTGGCACGTACTCATTTCTAGGTAGTGTCAATACCCGTTGAGCATTTCAGTGTTTTGGAGGTAGAAGAGTCAGGAGCCTTACATCAGGATTCGGGAAGTTGTGAAGTCTGAAACTCCGAATCGGCGAAAGATTCTATTGGAAGCCAGTCTTTTGCTGAACGCATCGGGGTTTAACATTTCGATATTTTTTAAGACGAGAGGTTGGGGTTCTTTGTTCTGGAACTCCTGAAGTCACGAAATGTGATACAGCTGTGGAGGAGGATGCGACCAAAGTTTTTGACAATTCAACATTTCGGGTTTTAGAGGTTGAAGAGACAAGAAGCTCGACAACAGGAATCGTGATATCATGAAACCCAAAATCTGAATCTAGAAAAGGGCACGATCATATTATTGAGGTCAAGATATTTGAGTGATTCTTGGTGTTTGATCACGTGGGGCATACTCATAAGGACCTGTGGATACACCATCGAGTGTGTGAGGGATTCCTTGTGGGGAAAATTAAAGAGTCAATCAGACTTAGGAGGGAATATTTAGAATGATCCTGAGAGGATCTTGGCCTGAGGGTCAAGGGTCTATGTCAAGTAGTATTAGAGCTTGACTCTATTTGTATATTGTATACAGAGGAAGAAGGATGAAGAAGAGTACTCTGATATTCACCAAGTGGTATCAGAGAACAAAACAAGTTCTTTTCCTTATGTAGCAGAGAAAAGAGGAACATTTTATAGCCATGCCACTAAGAAGAAGAGATAGGCCAATGCCTAATCCAACAGTGGAAAGGGAAATGTG
>JZKD02S1668778.1:88848-104223 GCA_000966675.3 Picea glauca
AAGATCCTGCGATCTCCTCTTCTATTTGAGCTTCACCTTCGTCATCATGTCGAAGTCCCAAAAGTAGGTCAAACATGACCAAGGATCCTCAAGACTTGGTAAAGGGCCAACAACCCCTCAACACTCACCCGTGACTCATCCTGAGTCACTCTGATCTGGGTATCTCTGCTTCAAAATCGTCAAGCTTGGCTCAAGCTTCTTTGAGTTGTTCTTGCACCAAGTCCTCCTGCTCGACAAACTCTTAGATAACTACTTCGTTGATAGGTCCCTCTAAGAATTGTTCAATTGTAGTGATGATTTGTTCTAGTTTTTCTCGTCGAACTTCGATCTCTACAAATATTTGGCAAGCCTCATCCTATATTGGTTGGATTCTCTGAGTTACTTCCATTAATCTACTCTAAATGGAATGGACCTGTTGTTGAGCAGTGCGTTGTTCCTGGGATCTCTTCATCCTCTCAACGACCGATAGGAGTTTCAACTACACCTGTACTATCATTGTTGGTTTCTTTGTCTCCTCGAGTTGTGACTCCAGTGCCTTCAATTCAGGGTTTTCAGTGAGTCACTCATAATTCTAGGCACTGTGATAAATTAGTTGTGAAATTCCTTGGTGAGGGCCTTGATTCTCTCAATTTCACTTCAAGCAGTTGCTTCTCTTTGATCTCACACATCCTGCAGAGTGTTGGGCATTGTTCATAGCTCCAGATTTGCAATTGTCTATTGAAGCTACTGGATAGCTTTGACAAGTTGCACTACTTGTTGTTCCACTGGGTATTCCTCCTTTTTCTCTAATCCTATCACAAAGCAAAGTGCTTTGCTGACTGCTTCTCTTACCTCAACTTTCTCTACGAGAAAATGCTCTTTCTCCTGCTGTATTTGTGCTATATCTTCTTCAAAATTAGTTTGGAGGGAAACCTTCTCCTATTGCACAACTTGGTTTTGGTCTACGACTACTTCTTGTACTTGATTTAGGGCCTCTGTGACCTGTTCTATTTCTTCCTGTGTGTGATGAAGGTGAGATTCAGTCACATCAACTAGTCTATGGAGTTGGGTAGGCTCATATCCCAACTCTGGTGATTCTAATGTTGGGGGCATAGTGGATATTGCATGACTGGATTGAAGGGCCCATTGTAATCCTCTCATCTCTGTTGTGATTCTATCATACAAGACTTCTTTCTTGGAAACGCTATTCTACAAAATGTCTTGAGAAATGTCTGATACAACTGTGATGATGAAATCGAATTCATCGACTATGAGTATAGTCTCAAGATTCAAATTGCTTTCTTTGTGTTTCTTTTGTGATGTAGGTTTCGTGGGGGAAACCTTCCTTTTCTTTGATGGATCTGTGTTATCAAGGGGGTTTTGTGGTTGGGTTACTTCACCTTGCTCCTTCTTATCTTCTTCCTCCTCTTTTTATTCTTTCTCCTCTTTGTCCACTTTGTCACCTCCTCCTCCACTAGGTGAATCTGAGGCAGTCTCTTCTGAGGTGCTTCTCAATTTCTATACATCTTATTTTTTCTTCCTTCTACTACTATTGGGTGCATTATACTCCTCGCAAGTAACTACCGGGCTTCCAATGAGGTTTGGGTTGGACAATTCTGCCTTAGCGACTGGTATAAGGAATTTTGTGGGCCATTCCTTAGTTATTTCTTCTAGGTCCTCCTTAGTGAGCTTATAGTATGACTGAATATCTTCTTTATTATCATCTACGGGCATGGTGATATATATGAAATGCCTATATGCATGAAACTTCATAAGGGGTATGAACCTTTCCAGAGTGTTCGACGTCATTCAGGGGAATGACTCGATAGCCCTTTCCAGCTGCAGGTGGTAGATATGGAATACTACATTCGACTACCACTGTTTTCCCATGTCTCTCAAGTACCAAAGCATGGTGAACTTCACAACAAGTGGTTTGAACAACTCAATGTCTGGGAAGGTCACACCTTCCAGCATCTCCCAAGTTGTAAACATGATTAGGATCAACAGCTAGCTAAAGTGGAACTCATAGCCCTGATCCCGATCTTTGCGGAAATTGACTTCTAACTGGTTAAATAAGTACTTAGCCTAGTTCATATGTAATCCCTCCATGCACTTTCCTACGAGGTTAACCACAAACCCTGTGACCTACATGGGTTTGTTCTTTTGAACTAGCTTACTAGCAATTAGCTGGCAAGCAAGGTGCATTGCACCATTCTGAATGGAGGATACCTTGTAACCTTGCATCCCCTTCTCTACATCTCCATGGATTTTTTTGATCCTCTGTGCCAATGAGCTATCTGCAACCTTCCCTTGGTAGAAGTCCTATGGATTGGGTCCCTACATGCTCAATCTAGTGGTCCTATGGATCAACACTACATCGAAGATAATACATCTATATAACCATAAATAACCATCGTGGAAGAATGGCAAATGGATCTTAACACACGCATTAACCTCCTGGTGCCTTCCAAAGTGTGGAATTTTCATGATGTTATTGATAGTGGACTGCGCGATGTTCATGGTCCATAGATGGGGAATGATATTCAATCTCTTTCCCTTCGTCTTAGTCAAGTACTTGTGAGGTGCAAGCATGTAGTAGGCCTTGTGGTCCCCTAGATTATAGTCACTGATATTTAAGGTTGGAATCTTATCCAACTGCGGTCTGATTGCGCCTATACCCTTTGGGAGCTACGCCGTGATGACTTTGTAGTCGAAGTCCCTTGGGACACTGTCACGATTCACCATGCTAACTAGAGTTGGGATGTAATTAGACAGAATGGACAAGATTAAATTCAAATTTGATAAGTCATTTCTCTACTTAGTTATTTTCTCATCTGCAATGTGGGATGGTCCAGATTTGTGAGAAGGTGATGGGGAGGCTTACACTCCTCGCATTGATGAATATTGAACTCATGTGGACATCACTCTCTCTGTCATAAGGTCGATTAGAAATTCTTCAACGAATTTCTCTATGGCGTTGAGATCATTTGACATACACACTCAGATTGGATAAATCAAGTGGATGGATGAATGCTCAAAGCAATGGAATAGGTGTCAATCCCAATAAACACAACGTGGTAGAAATGATTTCTCTTATTGGCTCGGATACAATTCTCAAAAGTGTTCTCAGTGAAACAGTTGATGAAATAAGTAGACAATGATGTAACAAATCTTCTCCAATGGGCAAGAGGCCTTCATCAATGCAGTTATGTCCGTTACGGTACGGTCCCAATGGTCTAATGGTGATATTTCTGGTCATAACTATTGTTCTAACCATTCGGGGCATCGCGCTAATGATTATAATGATTTCAATGGATATATTGCTTCATTTTGGTGAAGTTATAGGTTGAGTTGTTCTGATATCTCAACGAAGTTCTAGTTTTGCAAAAATTCCTTCTGTGAAGACCCTTCTGGAACATTATGCAACTTTTCCATCTTTTCTCTCTTCTTACTGAGCTTTCTAGCCTTCTTCCCTGTAATTTTCTTCTTGGTATTCTTCTTTCCATTCTGATTCCTATCTCCTTTTAGCATAGTAACTTTGCGTTGTTGGGATTCTTTCACAGGGTTAGAGAGTAATACTTGTTCTTTATCCAGGGTAGGTGCTCTACTCTTCGGTGAGTCTTCTTGTGTTCTTTAAGCTTCGACATCTAGGTTTTTGGTTCTGAACAACTTTGATTTGTTCTCCTATTATTCAATCACATGTGTTATCCTCTTTGTCATGAAGTCTCTTAGTTCTTTCTTCTTTTGTTCTAGGGTTTCCTCTTCCTTTCTTCTGGTCTGATTTCTCTCAATCCAGGGTTTTCCTATTAACATAGAAAATGTGGTGATGTTCTCAATGAATTTAACAACCTCAAGTTCTTCCTCTGTCGAAGTTCCATGAGAACTCATAGATGTCTGGGTAAGTCTTCCACATAGGGTTATTAGTTTTCCTCTAAATAATCATATTCCTCCTAATGAAGGAATCATAGCAGGCTTTCCAAAAATTTCCCATTTTCTTTCTGTCATGATATTCACCTGTGTTTCCTCATCCAGAACACAGTTAATGTCAAAGTCTCCTATTCTTGTTTCTATGCACTCTTTTTTTTTTGAATATCTCTGATAAGTTGATATTTCGGTGATCATTTGATGCAGGAGCATCGTAAGCATCCAAGCGAGCGTGAAAGAAGAAGCCGGCTGGGAAAAGTGCCAACACATTTTTCACATTTTGAAATATTTTTGAAAGATTAAGAAGCAGATATTAATGTAGTAGCTAGAAGTGCACTTGCATTTATATCTGGCTGTTGTAAATAGATCGTGAGTGATTTACTCTCATTTGTCAATGTAAAAGGCATTTAATCTTAGTTAATGAAAGTAGGTAGGTTTGAATTAATAGATTAGAAAATTTAGAGGAGTAGGAGGGAAAATGGATATAGACACCCTCATCTTTGAATCATATGATGGATTGTAGCATATCATAGAAGAAGAGAGTTGTAGCAGAGAGTTGAAAAAAAGAATCCATGTACAGGAGCTTTGAATTAATATATGAAGCTTTGAATCAGATTCATGATGTTATGATGTTTTCTGTTGAATGTTTGAAGTCTGAGAGAGAAAGAGAATGAGTTTCAATTGTTTCTCTTCCCGAGTGAGAGAAGTTCTTGAAAGGAGTTAAGTGAAACGTCCACAAGGTGTGTGTTGACAAGGGTTCTGATTTTTATCTTAGAAAGATCGGGAGAGATATCGTTGTTCTCATTCTAGTAGAAGTGCAAGTGAAGCACATAAGTCATGCAAGGTGTGTGCAGGCTAGTCGAGGCCTTAAACTTACCAACTAAGGTTGAAAAGCAAGGGACTGCTATTGCAGAAGGTGCACAGAGTCGAAGAATCAAATACTTAGAAGTATTTGAAATATTGTCGCAAGGAGTGAGTGCAAGAGTCCTTTTGAGACTCAAGTTTGCAAGTGAAATCTCAGGAGGGTCAGCACCTTTGAAAGTACTCAAAGGGAGATGGAGTGAAGTCACTTTACAGAAGCCAAGATTCAGACATGGAACACTGGTTCCTTTCGTAGAAGTCTTCTCTGTGGAGAACTCGCGAAGTCATGAGGAATGTAGGATTCAGTGAAGTTGCAAGGAGGTTAAGCACTGGATGAATCCACCCTTCGGGAGGTAAGATTCAACATGGACCATTGATTGTGATCTTTTTTGAGCTATTAGATCATTTCGGGGATTCAGAGCTTGTAAGTCCATAGTGTAAGCCAAAATCCTTGGTCACTCTAACTCATGAATCACGAAAATAATTGTCAAGGGAAGAATTTCGGGATTTTGGTAACTCAAGATTCAGAATACCGGAAATCTTGATGACAAGGAGTCAGGGCCCTTTGCATTGAATAACCCTGGATTTTTGAAACATGAAATATCATGAAGTGGCATTTCGACATTTTGGCATTTCGGGGTTTGGAAATTTGTGGATTGTTGTGACAAGTGTTTTGGGATCGAGAGTTTCAAACTCCTGGTACCCAGAAGTTTTAAATAATGTGGGATGTCAGAGCTAAAGGAAAAAGGTGCCATTTTGGAATTCAGGGTTTCGAAGTGGTAAGGGAACGATAGTCGAAGGCTTTTTCAATTCCCGAAAGCCGGGAAGAGTGACAGGTGGCAGGAATCCACGTCAGAAACTGAGGACAATTGAGAAGATAGGTGGCACGTACTCATTTCTAGGTAGTGTCAATACCCGTTGAGCATTTCAGTGTTTTGGAGGTAGAAGAGTCAGGAGCCTTACATCAGGATTCGGGAAGTTGTGAAGTCTGAAACTCCGAATCGGCGAAAGATTCTATTGGAAGCCAGTCTTTTGCTGAACGCATCGGGGTTTAACATTTCGATATTTTTTAAGACGAGAGGTTGGGGTTCTTTGTTCTGGAACTCCTGAAGTCACGAAATGTGATACAGCTGTGGAGGAGGATGCGACCAAAGTTTTTGACAATTCAACATTTCGGGTTTTAGAGGTTGAAGAGACAAGAAGCTCGACAACAGGAATCGTGATATCATGAAACCCAAAATTCGAATCTAGAAAAGGGCACGATCATATTATTGAGGTCAAGATATTTGAGTGATTCTTGGTGTTTGATCATGTGGGGCATACTCATAAGGATCTGTGGATACACCATCGAGTGTGTGAGGGATTCCTTGTGGGGAAAATTAAAGAGTCAATCAGACTTAGGAGGGAATATTTAGAATGATCCTGAGCGGATCTTGGCCTGAGGGTCAAGGGTCTATGTCAAGTAGTATCAGAGCTTGACTCTATTTGTATATTGTATACGGAGGAAGCAGGATGAAGAAGAGTACTCTGATATTCACCAAGTGGTATCAGAGAACAAAACAAGTTCTTTTCCTTCTGTAGCAGAGAAAAGAGGAACATTTTATAGCCATGCCACTAAGAAGAAGAGATAGGCCAATGCCTAATCCAACAGTGGAAAGGGAAATGTGTGAACTACGTGGTAGGCTTAATGCCATGGAAATAGCACAGAGGTTCACAGTTGACATTGGGGATATCTACAAGGCTGAAAGTGAAAATGAAGCTGGACACGAAGGAGAAGAAGTCATAGTCGAAGATGCTGCAGACGAATGCCTATTCTGGGTTGTTGCAAGGATAGGTGCCAGAGAAAAGATGGATATTCCCATGTATGAGGGAAATTTGGATGTTGAAGATCTTCTAGACTGGATTAGGGCTCTGGATAAATACTTCGACTATGAGGATGTCGAGGAAGACAAGAAGGTCAAACATATCGTTACCAGACTTAAAGGGCATGCAACACTATGGTGGGATGAACTGCAAGCTGACAAACACTGCAATGGCAAGTAGAAAATCAAGAGCTGGGATAGAATGGTTGCAAAGATGAAAGCTAAGTTTATACCCAAGGATTATCAAATTACCTTGTTTCGGAGGATTCAGAATTTGAGACAGAAGATGATGTCAGTGAAAGAATACACTAAAGAGTTCTACAAGATAAACATCAAAGCAGGTCATCGGGAAAGCGATGATGAAAAGGTTTCCAGATACATGAATGGTTTACGATATGACATTCAATATGATATGATCATGATGACCCTTCGGAATGTGGAATATGCTTATCAGATGGCTCTGAAAGCTGAAGAGAAGCTAAGCCAAAAGAAAGGTCAAAGAGGCCGAGGTAGAAGTCAAGCCAGAGGCAAAACAATTGCCCAGGATAGAACTCAGAAATCTAAAGAAGAGGGAAAGAAACCTCAAACTTAACATGAGAGAGGAGGAAGCTCACAGAGAGGGTAGTATGCTGATAGAAATACTTTTCCTCGAGCCATAGGAAGATGAAGAGGCCGAGGAGGTGAAGTGAAATGTTTTTTCTATGGGAAAACTAGACATAAATCTTATGAGTGTCCAGACAGAAAGAAAGAAGGTGGTGAAACTCACATCATCGAAGCTCAAGGATGGAATGTTGAGGCAGAAGATGCTGAGGGTGGAAGATCCTTAATGATGAGGAAATTTCTCTTGGAACCAGAGAAGGAACTAGAGAACCCATCCCAAAGAAACAATTTGTTTCGGACTGCTTGCAAAACTAAAGACAGAGTATGCAAAGTCATAGTGGACAGCAGTAGCACAAACAATCTCGTATCTTCAGAGATGGTAGAAAATCTGGAGCTGGAGACTGTTGTACATCCAAGCCCATACAGAGTTTCTTGGCTACAAAAAGGACATCAGGTAAATGTCACTAAACAATGTTTATTTGAATTTAAAATAGGAGGATATAAGGATGAAATATTATGTGATGTCATTCCCATGGATGTTTTTCATCTATTACTAGGTAGACTGTGGAAATATGAAAGGAATGTGATTCATGATGGGAGAAAGAACATGTACACCCTAGAGAAGAATGGGAGAACGCACATGTTGCTACTAATCAAGGACAAAGAAGTGAAACCAGAGGTGAGAAACACTGTACTTCTCATGAGTGGGAAGGAACTTCTTAAAGAGGTTAAGAAGAAGGAAGTTACACAATTTATTGTGGTCAGGAAGCCCAAAATTGTTTTGACCAGTACGAGAATATATGATCTACCAGAAGAAATCCAGAAGTTGCTGGAAGAGTTCATTGATATAGTAGTGGACGAACTACCTTGTTCGTTGTCACCGATCAAGAGTATAAGCCATCACATTGATCTTATAACTGGATCCAGTTTACCAAGAAAAACAACGTACAGATTAATGCCATAGGAGAATGAAGAAGTTAAGAGACAAGTCCAGGACTTGATGGACAAAGGAATGATTAGAGAAAGCTTGAGTCCATGCATTGTTCTGACAGTGCTCAGCCCAAAGAAGGATGGAGGCTAGAGAGTGTGTATAGACTCAAGGGAAATCAATAAGATTACCATCAGATATAGATTTCCTTTGCCAAGGATGGACGACTTGATGGATTGCTTGAGTGGAGCAAGATTTTTTTCAAATATTGATTTGAAAAGCGGATATCATCAAATTCACATGACAGAAGGTGATGAATGGAAGACAACATTCAAGACGAATGAGGGGTTGTATGAATGGCTTGTCATGCCATTTGGTTTAATGAATGCACCCACTACTTTCATGATATTGATGAACAAAGTCTTGAAGGATTTCATAGTGAAATTCGTCATTGTATACCTTGACGATATATTAATTTTCAGCAAGATTGAAGCAGAGCACTTGAATCACTTAGTTGCAGTAATGAGAAGATTATAGCAAGAGAAATTGTTGATTAACATGAAGAAATCATCATTTTTGAGGACATAACTCATTTATTTGGGTTTTGTTATCTCTGTAAATGAGTTGAAAATGGATTCCAAAAAGGTAAATGCGATTAAGAATTGGCCATCGCTGAAAAATGTGTTTGAAGTTCGAAGCTTCCATGGTTTGCAAGTTTCTACAGGAAATTCATTTGAAACTTCAGTCGAATCAATGCACCAATGATGGATACAGTGAATAAAATACATAAATATTTTCACTGGACATAAGAAGCAGAGAAGAGTTTCAATCTGCTGAAGAAGAAGATCACAGAGCAACCAATTCTGGTTTTGCCAGATTTCAGCAAGACATTCTAGGTTAAGTGTGATGCAAGTGGATTTGCAATTGGAGCAGTCTTGAGATAAGATGATAGGCCGATCATGTCCTTCAGTGAAAAAATGAATGAAGCAAAGATCAAGTACTCAACATATGAAAAAAAAAATTATGCAGTCATACAAGCACTGAAGAAATGGAGACATTATTTGGTTCCTAAAGAGTTTGTCTTGTATAGTGATAATCATCCTTTACAATTCATGACTCAAAAGAAGAAGTTGAACCAAAAACATGTTAAATGGATTGAATTCATGCATAATTTTAATTTTGTGATTAAGCATATTTCTGGAACTGCTAACAAAGTTGTTGATGCTTTGAGCTAGAAATGTTTGCTTATATAGGAATTCAGAGTCAAAACTTTGGGTTTTGATAACCTCAAAGAAATGTACAGGGATGATCCAGATTTTAAGGAAGAATATGAGGCATCTGAGAATCCAGTTCTTAGGAACATAAACCAATGGACCAAATATATGATCCAAGATAGATTGTTATCCAGGGGCAATCAACTATGTATTCCAAAATGCTCCATGAGGGAGAACCTGCTGAAGGAAAAACATAGTGGAGGATTGGTCGAACACTTTGGTCATGATAAAACATTCTCAAATTTGAATGGATCATATTTTTGGCCAGGGATGAGGACATATGTTAAGAAATTTGTGGAAATATGCAGGATTTGTCAGTACACAAAAAGAAAAAGGTAGAACATAGGGTTATACCAGCCATTACACATACCAGAAAGGTTGTGGGATGTAGTGAGCATGGATTTCATATTGGGACTACCAAGAACGCAAAGAGGATATGATTCAATCTTTGAGGTAGACGATGGATTTTCAAAGATGGCACATTTCATACCATGCTATAAAACCAGTGACACAACTCATATTGCGAACCTGTTTTTCAAGGAAGTCGTCAGACTTCACGACTTGCCAAGGAGTATTGTTTATGATCGAGATACCAAGTTCATGGGACATTTCTGGAGGACTTTATGGAAAAAGATGGGGACAAGTTTTTCATTTATCCCAGTGTATCATCCTCATATGGATGGGCAGACAAAAGTCATGAACAAAAGATTGGGAGATTTGGTGAGGAGCTTAGTGATTGAACACCACAGTCAATGGGATCACATTCTGCCACAGGTGGAATTTGCTTACAATGATTCACTCAACAGAAGCACATGCCAGAGTCCATTCCAAATTGTATATGGAATGCATCCAAGGGAAGTTTCTGAATTGAAAGATTCAGAAAAAAATGAATTCAGGAGTGCTAGTGCAGAGGACTTTACAGAAGAAATGAAGGAGCTTCACAGCCGAGTCAAGGAGCGATTGCAGAGTTCATGTCAAGAATACAAGTGCAGAGCATATCAACATAGGTGAGAACTTCAATTTGAAGTTGGTGATCTGGTTCTTTCACATTTGAGGAAGGAGAGGTTCCCAAGAGGAACATATATCAAACTAAAGATGAAAAATATTGGACCATGCAAGGTTGTGAAGAAATTTGGGGCAAAAGAATATGATATTGAATTACCCAATGGGATCAGAATTTCACCGATATTCAATGTTGTGGATTTGTACCCTTACAGAGATGAAGAAACAATAGCAGAGGAGGAATAGAAAGAAGTTCAATGGACAAAAAAAATGCCTGTAGCTGAAAAGCCACATATGAAAAGTATAATTGACAAGTGGATTAGCAAAAATACCAAGAGGAAGGAGTATTTTGAATACTTGGTCAAATGGAAGGGACATCTAATTGAAGATGCCAGTTGGGAAGATGAAGTAGAAATTTAGAAGCATGGACAGATCGTGCAAGAGCTCATGAACAGGAGTTCATGAAAATTTTCAAGCAAGAGAGTATGATGCAGGAGCATCATAAGCACCCAAGTGAGCATGAAAGCAGAAGCCATCTGGGAAAAGAACCAACACATTTTTCACATTTTGAAATAATTTTGAAAGATTAAGAAGTGGATATTAATGTAGTAGCTAGAAGTGTACTTTCATTTATATCTAGCTGTTGTAAATAGATCGTGAGCAATTCTCTCTCATCTATCAATGTAAAAGGCATTTAAGCCTAGTTAATGAAAGTATGTAGTTTTTAATTAATAGATTAGACAGTTTAGAAGAGTAGGAGGGAAAACGGATATAGACACCCTCATCTTTGCATCATATGATGGATTGTAGCATAGCACAGAAGAAGAGAGCTGTAGAAAAGATTTGAAAAAAATAATCCATGTACAAGAGCTTTGAATTAATATATGAAGCTTTGAATCAGATTCATGATGTTATGATGTTTTCTGTTTATACATGGTGAATGGTATGTTTATGGTTGTTTTATTCTCTCCGTTATGCATTTTCTTTAATACTATGTGTATGTATGATTTCATGTTGAATGTTTGAAGTCAGAGGGAGAAAGAGAATGAGTTTCAATTGTTTCTCTTCCTAAGTGAGAGAAGTTCCTACAAGGAGTGCAGTGAAACGTCTGCAAGGTGTGCATTGAAAAGGGTTCTGATTTTTATCTTAGAAATATCGAGAGAGATACTATTGTTCTCATTCTAGAAAAAGTGCAAGTGAAGCACAAAAGCTGTGCAAGGTGTGTGCAGGCTATTCGAGGCCTTAAACATATCAACTAAGGTTGAAAAGAAAGGGGCAGTTGTTGCAGAAGGTGCACAGAGTTGAAGAATCAAATACGTAGAAGTATTTGAAAGATCGTTGCAAGGAGTGCGTGCAGGAGTCCTTTTGAGACTCAAGTTTGCAAGTGAAAGCTTAGAAGGGTCAACACCTTTGAAAGTACTCAAAGGGAGATGGAGTGAATTTGCTTTGAAGAAGCCAAGATTCAGACGAGGAACAATGGTTCATTTCGCAGAAGTCTTCAAGGAAGGAATGAGCGGTTGAAATTCTCTATGGAGAACTCATGAAGTTGTTAGGACCGTAGGATTCAATGAAGCTGCAAGGAGGTTAAGCACTAGATGAATCCACCCTTCGGGAGGTAAGACTCAATGTGGACCATTGATCGTGATCTGTTTTGATCAATCATATCATTTCGGGGATTCGGAGTTTGTAAGTCCGGAGTGTAAGCCAAAATCCTTGGTCACTCTAACTCACGAATCGCGAAAAGAATTGTCAAGGGAAGAATTTCAGGATTTCGATAACTCGGGATTCGGAATACCAGAAATCCTGATGACAAGTAGTCAGGGCCCTTTGCTTTGAATAACCTAGGAGTTGCGAAACATGAAATATCGTGAAGTGGTGTTTCGACATTTCAGTGTTTTGGGGTTTGGAAATTCAGGGATTGTAGTGACAAGTGTTTTGGGATCGAGAGTTTCGAACTCCTGGTACCCGAAAGTCTGAAATAACATGGGCTGTCAGAGCTAAAGGAAAAAAGAACCATTTTAGAATTCAGGGTTTTGAAGTGGCAAGGGAATGACAATCGAGGGCTTGTTCAAGTCCCGAAAGTCGGGAAGAGTGATAGGTGGCAGGAATCCACGTCAGAAAACAAGGACAGTTTAGAATACAAGTGGCACAGACTCATTTCCAGGTAGTGTCAATACTCATTGATCATTTTGAGTTTTTGGAGGTAGAAGAGCCGGGAGACTTACATCAATATTCGTGAAGTCATGAAGTTTGAAACTTCGAATCGGCAAAAGATTCCATTGGAAGCCAGTCTTTTTCTAAATGCATCGGGGTTCAACATTTCAGTATTTTCGAAGACAAGAGGTCAGGGTTCTCTATTATAGAACTCTTGAAGTCGCGAAACATGATACAACTATGGAGCATAATGCGGCCAAAGATTTCAGCAATTCATCATTTCAGGTTTCAAAGGTTGAAGAGACAATATGCTCGACAACAGGAATTATGATATCGTGAAACCCGAAATCACGATCTGGAAAAAGGGCGCGATCATATTATTGAGATCAAGATATTTGAGTGATGCTTGGTGTTTGATCACGCTGGGCATACTCATAAGGACCTGTGGATACACCGTTGAGTGTGTGAGGAATTCCCTATGGGGAAAATCAAAGAGTCAATCAGACTTAGGAGAGAAGATTTAGAACGATCCTAAGTGGATCTTGGCCTGAGGGTTGGGGGTATGCGTCATCATTCATGGTTTCTTTCATTTTCAATAATACAGTCTCTAATTATTTCTGGGGTTCTTTTCTGGTTTCAGGTTCTTGACCTTTCTTAGGGTTTTCTTGTCTCATTTCATTCTTTCAAGCTTATCAATCATTCTAGGGCAACCCAAAACTTCACGATCCATAGATTGACAACAAATACAAGTAGGCCTTTTACCAGGGAATTCCTTCGCAAGATGGCCCGGTCTTCTGCAATTATAACAAAGAGTTAAACCTCTTTTTCTTTGAAATGATCCCCAACCTTTCTTGCACTGCACACTAGGATCATAGTAGCTAACCTGCAAAAAAAACTTTCTATGGTCTTGCATCCATTTGTTAGTCCAAACATTCTTTCTATGCATAGGAATAACATATCTTTCATTATTTCTATCATATCTACTCATATTAAACCTTCTTTCATTTAGTTGTGCCCTATTTTTAAAGCTAGGACAAAATTTATCAAACATGCGTAGATCCATACTTTTGAAACAAAAATTTCCACTTATCTTTCCCTTTTCAATAAAAATTTTTCACTGTTCTTACCTTTAACAAATCACAAAGCCTTCAGATCTGACCTCTTTTCTTCAGATCTGACTTTTCTTCTTAGCAAAAAGATTCACAAGTCAATTAGAATAATGTGCACTAGGGAAACAGATATACGCACAGATCTTTCTCTTCTTCAGTTCCTAGCAATCACAGTTTCAGGTCCCAGCAACAGAACCATTTGTTGGCACAGGGGCAGACCCAGGGTTCAGCTCTAATAGTGAACCAACAATCCCTAACTACTAGCCCTTTTGGAAACACCTGTGAAGTAGATGCAGTCTCACCTGAAGTAGATATAGGGGGCTGTAGGACACAAATGTCTACAACCAGAGGAAACAAAAAGTGGATCCAATACAATAACAATGCATCATATAGATATAAGTTACTATATTAGAACTACTTCACACATTTATCTGTCAGATCTAACACAATAATGTAAAAACCATATATCAAAGGGATAAATAACATAACATCAATCACACACAACAACAAGATGTACGTGGTTCACCCTCTCCCTAGGGCTACGTCCACAGAACTGTTCTTTATAATATATTAAGTGAAATCATACAGTCCTATCTATTCTCTTATCTTAGCAGATCTTCTCTCTTTATCTCTTTCTCCCTTCCCTGCGCACCTAGCTACAGGTTTGAACTTTGCACCCAGCTGAAGATCTTACAATACATAATACTCTCTCAACACAATAATTCCCTCTCAGTAATAACAACAATCACTCATCATCACATCATCGAACCAATGATGACAACAACAACAACAACAACCCATCCTAGGTCCTTTTGACCTTTATTTATAAATTACAATAGCTCACTAATAGCCTTAGGCCAAAGCCTAGGTGTCAAAACCCTAGATACAAAAACCCTAGGTGTCTAAAAGCCTAGTTCAACTTGACCCGTGTTTTTAGGGCTTCGCCAACCTATCTTTCCTTGTTTCCCACGAGGTGCTCCAAAGCATCTACCTGTGGCTTTTTTTGCTTGGTGAGTTGTCCACGATCTGTCTTCATTGCTAATTTTTCATTCTCAATCTCTTTGTCCAATGACTTGCTTTATCTTACTTCACTCTGTCTTTTATACTCTTCTTCTCGCTTCAACCCATTATTAGTCATTGGTCTTCCACGCAGTTCACATTTCATATTTTCTGCCTTAATATTTTCTTTCTTCCAGAATGAAGGGCCAACGTTTTTCTACGTTGATGTTGAATTGGGTATTTGGTGAGCTTGATGGCAATTTGATTGTCACACCAAAGGCTAGTCAAATGTTGTTGCTAGAATCTAAACTCTGAAAGGATCTATCAAAGCCACAAGGATTCCTGACTTGCATTTACCACTGCTCGGTACTCTGCTTCTATTGAAGAAAGTGAAATATCCCATTGTTTCTTACATGCCCAACTGGCAGGTCCATAACCAAGGCTAAAAACATAACCTGCAGTAGACTTTTGATCATCAGGGTTGTTGGCTCAATCTGAATCAGTGAAACCAACCAATCAAGGAGTCCCCCCTGAACTGTAATGTATCTCGACCTAAAATGTACCACAGACATAGTGAAGTATCCTTTTATCTTATTTACAATGGATTTCATGGGGTGTTTGGATATACCGAGAAACAATACAACCATCAAAGGAAATATTAGGACGGGTATGAGTCAAGTATA
>JZKD02S1668778.1:104273-120357 GCA_000966675.3 Picea glauca
ACCACACTATTCATCACTCTCAACAATGAGTCACCCTCGAGTTAGGACTAAACTCCACTCGGGTAAAGGGATTTTTAACCAGGCTAAAGGCTCATTGACAACATGAAAGAGTTTGTCTCAGGTGCCAACTCAACTAACAACCTATAGTCCCTCATTCCCCACATTCCTGTCCCACCCAGGAAGTGTGCCCCTTCTCTGCTCAATAGTCCTTCAGCTACCCCACTTCCTTTTCGACCTTCAACAATAGTTCATACATGAATTCTCAGAGTACTGTAGCTGTAGTTTAGCACCTTCAAGAAATCAATTCCTGGCAATTCTCTCACCCAGAGAATTTCTCAAGGGCCCGACAACCCGCCTCTTCAATATCCCACAGGCATGACAACCCACTTCTTCAGTCCATCTCCCAAGATAACCAACTACACAAACACAAAATGGCTATGGATAGAGGTTCAGATACAATCATGAAGATACGAAAGATAGATCAATGGGTGTGTGCATACTCATGGATGATTGAATGGATGACTGAATGATGGAAGGAATGATGGGAGGAATGATGAAAATGATGGGAAAATGGACTAAGTCCCAACAATATGTATGCATGTCCCCAAATTTAGAACTTAGGATAAAATAATTATCCATACTTTATGATTTAAGAAATATTAATATAATATTCCTTTTTGGCTTAAGCTCCCTAGATTATCTCTTTTACTTAACTTTTAGACCTCTCCCTTTCCCTAACCAGTGGATTTTAGCCACCCATACTCTTTTATCATGGTTGGTTTGCGTGCAATGATGTATTTTATATTAATTATGAGACATATAGAAAAATAGGCGAACTGGTCTTTAACATCTAGGATCTCTGGAATAATAAAAACATAAGCATCCTAGCTTATAATAACTGACTCACTAGCCTATAAAACACAACATATACACAAAGGCTCCCTGGCCTCACAATCGTGCACACTTAAGTTGCGACGCGCGGTATCCTGTAATGTGCAAACTTCCTCATTTTACTGTATAGTACATGCATGCACTATGCCATGAAATGTGCATAAAAAATGAAATCAATCAACTCACCAGCTTAAATACATTTTCATTTACATTACAATTGGGTTCAGCCTAGGGATATTACAATCCCCTTCGCTTATTTATGCACTATCCTCGGTGCATCATGTACCATATAAAACAAAATTTCAAAAATCCTCAAAATGATGCAGGTATTTTTCCTGCATTGCATCCTCATGCTCTCAAGTAGCTTCCTCAGGACTGTACCAGGTCCATTAGACCTTTATAATCCCTATGGTTTGATTCCAAATATATTTGATTTTCTGATCTAGAATGTGCACCAGATGCACTTGGAAAACGCCTTCTTTCCCCACCTGAATCACATTCCAATCAATAACATGATTAGAATCATGTATATATTTCTTGTGTAATGATACATGGAATACATTATGAACAAACATAGATGCAGAAAATGAAATCATATAAGCTACTGGACCAATCATTTCTAGGATTTCAAATGACCCACAATAGCGAGATGCCAACTTTGAACAATTTCCCAATTTCATGGAACTTTTGTTGGCCTTGAATTTCAAGAATACATGATCCCCCACTTTAAATTCCCTGTGAGTTCTTCCCTTATCAGCATAAATTTTCTTCTTGTAGTGGGAACCCTTTAAATTTTGTTTGATTTTTATCATTTGCTCCTCCATTTCCTTGAGCAAATCTGGCCCAAACACTGCTCTGTTTGCTAGGTTATCCCAACTTAATGGTGTGTTGCACTTTCTGCCATAAAGTGCCTCAAATGGCCTCATCTTTAGAAATGCTTGGTATCCATTGTTATAAGAAACCTCTACCAAGTGTAGGTAGTCTTCTCATTTTGATGGTTTATCCATCACATACATCCTCAACATATCTTCAATCACTTGATTCACCCTCTCTATTTTCCCATTTGATTATGGATGATAAGTTGTACTAAAATTCAAATTTGTTCCAAATCCATTAAACAATCCCTTCCAAAATTTTAAGGTAAATTTTGGATCTCTATCAAACACTATTGTCTTGGGTATGCCATGTAATCTAGAAATTTCCTTCATATAAAAATCAACGATGTTGGTTGTCTTGCGAGTGAGCTTAACTGGAACAAAATGGGTAGCTTTAGTAAGCTTATCCACCACTACCATGATAGAATCATGTTGCTTGTTTGTTCTGGGAAGTTTGGTGAAATCCATTGTTACAACTTCCCATTTCCACTCAAGAATGGGTAATGGTTGTAGCAAACCAACTGGGTGTCTATGCTCATTCTTTACCTTTTGACATTCCAAACATCTGGAAATAAAATCAACAACCTCTTTCTTCATGCCTAGCCAATAATATTGGCTCTTGACACCTGCAATAGTTTTATGATATCCTGGGTGCCCAACATAAGGCACATTATGGGATTCTCTCAATATCATATTTTTCAACTCCTGGGAATTTGGTACATAAATTCTTCCCTTGTACATGATAATTTCATCATTATCTATCTTGTATTCCTCAATTTTCTGCTGCGAATTCCCTTGTTGTAATTTTGCCACTAAATCCTTGTAATGCAAATCTAATTTGGAAACCTCTATAATTCTAGGTTTTAAATCTGATTGGTACATGATAATGGTTGTAGCATGCATCTCATGCACTCTTCTTCTGAGTGCATCAACCACTTTGTTCTCTTTCTCTTTGATATGCTTTATATCAAAGTCATATTCACTTAGAAGTTCTAACCATCTGCTTTGCCTAGCATTTAGAGTTGGTTGATCAAATAAATATTTCAGACCATTATGGTCTTTTCTTAGCTCAAACCTTTTCCCCATGAGGTAATGTCTCCATTTCCTCAAGGAATGCACTATGGATGCCAATTCCAAATCATGAGTGGAATAGTGTATTTCATGCTCCTTTAACTTCCTTGACTCATAACATATAACAGACCCATTTTGACTGAGGATTCCACCAATTCCCTCTTTACATGCATCTGTGCATACAATGAAGTCTTCATTTGGGTCTACAATCCTTAGTATTCGAGCACTTGTTAATAACTATTTCAATTGTTGGAAACTCTTTTCACAATCCAATGTTCACTGAAACTTCACACCCTTTTTTTGCAAGGAAGTGATTGGGTGTGCAATATTTGAGAATCCTTCAATAAATCTCATGTAGTAGCCTACAAGGCCCATGAATGATCTGACCTATATCACATTCTTCGGAACTGACCATTCCCTAATGGCTTCTATTTTCTCAGGATCAACTGTTATCCCATCCTTTGAAATGATATGCACCAAATAATGAATTTGCTTTTGATAAAATGGGCACTTGCTCAATTTGGCATACAATTGATGCTCCCTTAATACTTGCAACACCATCCTCAATTTATGTTCATGCTCTTCTTCTAACTTGGAATATATAATAATGTGATCTAAAAATACAATGACAAACTTCTCTAAATATTCTCGGAAACACCATTCATTAAGCACATGAAAAAAACTAGTGCATTTGAAAACCCAAATGGAACCACTATGAACTCATAATGACCATACCTTGTCCTGAAGGTGGTCTTGTTGATATTTTCCTCTTTAATCCTTACCTGATGGTATCTTGACTTGAGATCTATCTTTGAAAATATCTTAGCATCCTTCAATTGATCAAAAAGATCATCAATCCTTGGCAGATGATACTTGTTCTTAACAGTCACTTTATTCAACTGTCTGAAATCAATGCACAATATTAATGTTCCATCTTTCTTCTTCACAAACAAGACTGGGTCATCCCAAGGTAACACACTTGGGAATATATACCTCTTCTTTAGAAGTTCTTCTAGCTGCATTTGCAACTCCTTCAACTCTGGTATACTCATTCTGTAAGGAGTCTTTGAAACTGGAGCTTCTCCAGGCATCTAATTTATAGAGAAATCAATATCTTTGTTTAGCGATAGTCCTGGTACCTCCTTGAACACATCTTAAAAATATTCTAGGACTGCACAATATTCCAAATTTGGCACCTTATCTTTAGATGTCTCTTCCATATGTGTTGCAAATATTTGACACCCTTTTTTGTAACATTTCTTCAATTGCAATGCTGAAATTTCTCGAATGGTTACTGCCCTGGGAATTCCCTGCACCTTCCTTAGGGTCCCTAAATCATCCAAGTAAGTAAAGTCATTGTTATGATAGTCTAGGATGGCATGATGCTGGTCCAACCAATCCATCCCAATTAGACAGTCATAAGAACCTAAAGGAAAGATGTTAAAATCCTCCCCGGTGTTCATTCCATTCATGTCCATAAGACATGACTTAACCATGTCATTAACTTTTCTTTTGGCTCATGTAGCCAACTGCACCAACCAACATTTCCCATGATTTATTCTTGGAAAATGAAAACTTTCCATCATATTAGGATCTATATAACTATGACTAGCTCCTGAATCAATTAAAATAGCAATGGTTTAGTTGTTGATCATACCTTCCACTTCAATCATATGTGACTGATACTCTGCTTGCTTGTTGTTTAGGGATGCATAGATCCTTGGTACATTTCTACCCATGTCCTCCACTATTTCATCTTGCTTTACATTATGAACAGTTCTCATTTTTTCACCTCTGTGAGGACAATCTCTGAACATATGATCCCCTTTACAACCCCAACATTGAATAGGTGGTTGCCTTGGCCTTTGACCCCTTATTTCAATCAATATGGGATATCTAGGAGTTTGTTGTCCCTGTGGATTATTTTTAAAGAATGGTTTCTTAGATCCCTTCTTCCTGTAATTCACCTTGAATTTGTTTTTGTCTTCCTAGTATTTTTGGAAAGTTGTCCTTGATTTTATTTTCTTTTCAGGAGGCCAGTGACTTCTAGATTTGCTTGAGCCACTCTCCTTATCCAATTTATTTTCTATTCTATTCAATCTATGCATCAAATTCATTTTGAAGTCATCATGCTTCTCCTTGTATCTCATAAGTCTTTCATTATCATCTGTATGGCTTTGGAATTCCTTCTACAAATTTTTAATGGTCTTTGCCATATTCATGTTTTCATTCCTTTCATCTCCATGTCCATTGGAGTTTGTTCCTTCAATGCCAAAATGGACATCCATCCCTCTAATCTCATCCTCTTGACTGTAAGTCCCCTGTGCCTCTTCCATTCCTATGGAATCTATGCTAATCCTGATCTGATCTAGTTGTTGTTAACTCTGCAAAATTTGCAGCCAACAAAACTTTGTTAGGCTAACTGTTTCAACAATTTCATGAAATTATGAACCATTCTAGTTCAATAATATATATTAGAATTCTTCCTTATGATTTCCTAGAAATTTTGATTCTCAGATCAATTTTATGGGTGTATATTTAGATTCCATTGTCCAATAACTTTCCAACGCATGCTCCCATTCTCAATTCCGAGTCTCAAGAAAAACATTATGGCTATTTGAAAATTGTCCATTATATTTTCTGTTCATTTTTCAACTTGGCACAACTTTGCATTGTAAATATGTATTTTTGCACCTACTCCTTTGAAATTTTTGTAGGATATCAATTGGGTTTCCTCACATACGTCTTATGGAAACTCTATCCAAGTTTCATCTCTTTCTCGATTCTTGGCTGCTAATTAGAGCCTATTGAAATTCCATACCAAAATACCATATTGTAACTAGTATGATACAAGTACCTTCTTTTCCATATTAAAGAATTTTAACATGCCCAAAAATTTAATCCATCTTTTGGAATGTCTTCTATCACTCAATATATTTTCATTAACTTCTCCTCCAACTCAATCTGATTCTAGGGAAAAAAGTTATGGCTCTTTGAAGTTAGATGGGTCTTAAAATTTACCCTTCACTGTTTCTATTGTAACTTTCTCATAAAATCTTTGTTTGACGAACAGTTTACACCAATATAAATCTCTCTCCGAGCTCCTTTATTTGAGTTGTAGAGACATAGTGCACCTTGGCACACTCTATTCTTGTGGTTTGCATTGCTAAAAATGCTCTTAAGAGCCTCAAAAACACGCTGTAAAAAGATGACGTTCAAATGATATAAAACGTCACAGTAAATCATTGGTTTTCTATTGTTGTTCACCCTTCAAACAACTTCACGTGCACATATTTTGACTTGTAACCCATATTTACCTTGCATAGAAAAAACACAAGGTAAATCGTGCTTCGCGCACCTATAACCACTGAGCATCACTTCTTTGTTGCGCCAATAACTATGCACTACTTTTGTGTCACGTGCCATTTTCCACCACGCACAATTTTTGTATCGCGCATTGATATTCTGTGCACATTGTAATTTACACATTGCACCATGCAAGATTTTAGTATGTCTCCACTGTGCACCAAAACTCTGTGCACACCACTAACTAAATTGTTGCGCGATAACACATACCCACATTGTGCGCGCACCCACAAAACTCTTATGCACTCTGCCAATACTGCGCACACCACACATGTCATTATTATGTGTGTGCACACTGCACAATGATAAATTTATTGTGCGGTCTTGTACACCAACATTTTTCCGCACGATGCTGAAATTTAGTGCACACACCTGCACACTAACATTTTTCCGCGCGGCACCGAAATTTAGCGTGCATACCTGCGCACTAACATTTTTCCGCGCTGCATCAAAATTTATCGTGCGCACCAACACGCCAATATCTTTCTGCACAATGGCGAATTTTAAATATCACAAGATTTTCACTATGCATCATTTATTTCTAGTGTGCCCTCCTGCACACACTCATTTTTATGCGCATCAATTCCTTGTGAATTCTGCTGAAGAAATTGGGGCTTTTTCTTAACTTTTTCACCAATTTACCATAGACATTATGCAACCACAAAATTCATTCAATATTACCCCGATAACACTAGTTCAACCTCTGTTAACAAAAAATTGTTGTAAGTTGACATTTCTGAAACAAATTTATCCAAAATCAATTCGCGAATTGAGAATTTTAAACACCAAACTCGTTCCATCTGTCATGGCTTCACTGTAAATTCAAATTCAACCCATTCTGGATCTTAATTTTCTAGAACAGATATTAAATCGGGAATGTCTCATCACTTGGCTAAACTTCTCCATTTTCTCATGAATTTAACAACATAAATTGGGCCTTTTTCCATGGGATTTGGTGGAGTCTAAAGTTTATATGGTTAAGCTGAAAGAAATGCCTTCATCCAAGGATTCCTCTCTTGAAGAGAGTGGAGAAGCACCAGTTGGGGATGGTGGGATAATAGATCCCCCAACACTGAGGATAAGTGCTTCAAAAGGATCGGTAATATTACTGCATAAAGGGTTTTTGTCAAGACCGGTGTATTGAGGTTGTTCTTGAAGATTTTTGAAATCAAGGGCTTGATTAAGTTGTCTACCAGGTTTTTCAAATCGGGATAAAGCACTCTGAGTTCTTATGACCGACTGGAAAAACAATTCTTGCATGTCAATCCCTTGAGGAATCAGTGTCACTGGTTCGATAGGAAAATCAGGAGTAGTGCTAGAGGTAGTAGTTAGGTTATGTGTAACGTTAGTGTCTAAGCGACTATGCATCATGATAGGAGAACAATATTTTTGGGGATTCTTACGACCTCCATGTGCCATCAATGAATTTCAGGCCCTCCTTCTAGAACCATTTATTGACAGGCGTTTGCGACACACTGTCAATGAGAAGGATAGATCTGATTAGGGGTTGTCTATTTAACCCAAGCCATTTGGTATAATCTATCCTGACGGGTTTTATGGCTCGGTTAGCCAATTAGGATCCTAAAAACAACTAGAGGAAGTGAACTAACTAAAGATACAATTCTAACAATCAACATTTTAATTACAAATGTTCAACTAAGAGGGTTAATGTACAATGGTTATATACAATTTACAAGGTTTGAGCAAAGCCTTGTGAAAGTGATTGTTTAAGATAATGTCTCGAAACAAGATAAAGTATAAATAAACTTATTCTAATACTCTAAATATCAAACTAATAAACAAATAATGAATGTGACTGTATTGATATAACGAAAATAGACAAAGCTAATTAACGTCTGAATAATGCAATGACTTATTCATTCACATATAAACAAATTAAATAAATAATACATTGATGAACCTCTAGTTGATCAACAATAATAAACTAAATTCATCTCTTTGCATTTGTGTGAGCTCCTCTTTTCCTGTTTCAAGTGAAAACCTATGACAGAAGAAAGCATAATGATTCCTGAAGAAATTCAAGGAAGTGTTTCATATTATGAAGCGAGTTTATGATGACAAAAAGATAAATAATTATCTATCATGTGACCTTGAGATTTCCAATAACTAAGGATGAAAGAAAACCCAATCCTCGGTAATGGTGTTACCAACTATCTATCATCAGACGTAAACTCAAAATACTTAAATAGATGATACATCACAGATATAAAATAGACCAAAAGATAATGAAGATCATAAAGAAATGCATGATATGAAATATTATGTGAAGAAAAGACTAAAGCTAATTCAACATAGATAACATTTCGTCTCAAGAAATTACATAGAAGACAATGAAAAAAACACTGCACATTCCACACAGGTCCCAAGCCAAAGAACAAACTTCTTTCCCATATAGTTTCAAAAATATATGTCCATCATATGGTCCAAGAAAAACCATCTCTATCACCAGGAAACATAGCTATTTAAACATGTTTCTGATCTGTTACCTTCTATCATTAAAGATAGAGGAAGATATCTTAGAATAAGTTTTTTAATAAAATCAAATAACAAAAAGATACTCTTGTTGGAGTCCTTAATAAAAAATATTTATATTAATGAACATTGTTTTTCAAAATTGGAAATTACTAGTCTATTAAACACTCAAACCATGACTCTTTTCCTTAAGAATAGCACCATAATCTGTTGTTTACCTAGAATAATAAAATGAAATCAAAATTTAGATAATAATCGAAACAAATAATTTAAACAGACTGGCTATAGAATCTTTCGATTCTGTAGCTAGTCTCAAAATAAATATAAAATCAAAATGAATCTAACTATTATTTCTCAAGCATAATCAAATCTTAAAAAACAAAAACAAATTGTTTACCAATTCAGAAATTTTACATAGAGGCATCAGAGAGGTCCGAATTTATAATGGTATTGAAGTTTTTCAAATTTTTAATGACCACACTCCCAAATTTATTAATATGCTTGTTAGCCCTATGTGCATTCGATTGAATGCAGGCTTTGAGCTCGTTTCTCTCCCTCTAAAGAACTGAATTTTGGGTGACCATTTGGTTCAACTGTGCATGTACGTAGGGGACATCCTCATAATACCTTTCAATCCAATCGAAACGATTTTCGCAATGCACCAGTTCTATGCTAGGCAAAGGTCGAGTCTGCTTTGTAGAGGGTAATTTAACCTATTCCACGATTTGTTTCAGTTCATGTTGAATGCCTGAAAACCCCTCTTGTTTCTTTAAGAAAAGGGGAAGATTCGATACAAAATCAAACTGTGGTGTATTAGCATCGATATCGTCCCTAGGGATCTAGTCATCGATATCATCCTTAAAAATTTGATCATTGACCTCAATCACATGAATTGGTTTTTCGTGATCACACTGTCAATTTATTAGTGTTCTAGATATGATTCGACCATGTCTTTTAATTTTAAAATTGATTTCTAGACTTCTCTGTTTTTTTCTCCTACCCTGTTTCTTGAGATCAAGTTCATTTAAATCAACCCAAATCAACTTAGGATTAGGAACAATAAGGATTTTATCCTTATATCATCCAAAACCTCTTCTAAAGATTTCCTAGGAATAAAATTGCATCTCAGTTTCTTTCCTTTGGATGGATTCTGGGGAACAACATAGGGTTTTATTTATAGACACGGGGATTTCTTGTAGATTGACATGTAGGTTTTCCATAGAGGGATTTGATCGACAAGGACTAGGAGGTTCATTATAATGCATAGGTAATTCAATCGAGTTTTCAGGTAGCGCAAACCCATTTCTATACACAAAATTGTGCAAACTATCCCCAACTTTAGATAATTGTGAAATCACCAAAATTTAGATCAGGACATGATGAGGCAGACTAGAATGGGCATTTAGGTTTTTTCTCTGGTATAATTTGGTCATTTTTTGCAAGCTCCTAAGTAGATAAATTGGCATATTCAAATTAAAACCTAGAAATACCATCACTAAATGATCATGATATAGGAAGACTAAACCGTATCTACCCTCACAGGTGAAAAACTGCTTAATCATCAACAACAAGCCTTTCCATCATGGTTTAAATAGAAAAATTGGTGTACCTTTTGCACTGTAACACGATTTCTTGGAAGCCATGAGTAGATTCCAAGGTACGCCTTCGAACTTGAGGTTTTTAAACTAGAAATCTCCCTCTTGGGGCAATCCGATAGCCTCTGCAATCGAACCCTTGGTCACGATAGGAGAACAATTATTCAGGGGAGTATTATGACCTCTATGTGCCATCAATGAATTTTTGGCCCTCCTTCTAGCACCATTTGTTGACGGGCGTTTTTGGCACACTGTTAAAGGGAATAATAGATCTGGTCCATGGTTGTCTATTTAACCCAATCTGTTTGGTATAATCTATCCTGACTAGTTTTATGGTTGCATTAGCCAAATAGGATCCTAAAAACAACTAGAGGAAGTGAACTAACTAAATATACAATTCTAGCAATCAACACCTTAATTACAAATGTTCAACTAAGAGTGTTAATCTACAATGGTTATATACAATTTACAAGGTTTGAGCAAAGCCTCATGAAAGTGATTGTTTAAGATAATGTCTCTAAACAAGATAAAGTATAAACAAAATTATTCTAATACTCTAAATATCAAACTAATACACAAAGAATGGATGTGATTGTAATGATATAATGAAAAGAGACAAAGCTAATTAATGTCTAAATAATGTAATCATTCATTCATTCACATATAAACAAATTAAATAAATAATTCATTGACTAACCTCTATTTGATCAACAATAATAAACTAAATTCATCTCGCTACATTTGTGTGAGATCCTCTTGTCATGTGTCAAGTGAAAACCTATGAAAAAGGAAATCATAATGCTTCCTGAAGAAATTCAAGGAACTACTTCATATTCTAGAGAAAGTTTATGATGACAAAAAGATAAATAATTATATATCATGTGACCTTCATATGTCCAATAACTAAGGATTAAAGAAAACCCAATCCTCGGTAATGGTGTTACCAACTATCTAGCATTAGACGTAAACTCAAAATACTTAAATAGATGATCAATCACAGATATAAACTAGACCAAAAGATAATGAACAACGTAAAGAAAAACATGATATAAAATATTATGTGAAGAAAATACTAAAGCTAATTCAACATAGATAACATTTCATATCAAGAAATTACATGACAAGACAATGAAAAAAGCATTGCAAAGTCCACACAGGTCCAAATCCAAAGAGCAAACTACTTTCTCATATAGTTTCAAAAATATATGTCCATCATATGGTCCAGGAAAAACCAACTCTATCACCAGGAAACATATCTATTTAAACATGTTACTGATATTTTACCTTCTATCATGCAAGAGAGTGGTAGATCTTTTAAAATAAGTGTTTTACTAAAATGAAATAACAAAAATATACTCTCGTTGGAGTCTTTAATAACCAATATTTATATTAATGAACATTGTGTTTCAAAATAGGAAATTACTAGTCTATTAAAAGGTCAACCCATGACTCTTTTCCTTAAGCATAGCACCATAATCTATTGTTTACCTAAAATAACAAAACGAAATCAAAATTAAGATAATAATCCAAACAAATAATTTAAACTGACTGGCTACAAAATCTTCCGATTCGGTAGCTAGTCTCAAAATAAATATAAAAGAAAAATGAATCTAACTGTTATTTCTCAAACATAATCAAATCTTGAAAAAAAAAAAAAACTATTTACCAATTCAAAAATTTGATAGAGAGGCATCAGACAAGTCTGAATTTATAATGGGATTGAAGTTTGTCGAATTTTTAATGACCACACTCCTAGATGGATTAATACGCTTGTTAGCCCTGTGTCTGTTCAATCGAATGCAAGCTCTAAGCTTGTTGTTCTCCCTCTCAATCAATGAATTTTGGGTGACCATTTGGTTCAATTGTTCTTGTAGGTAGGGTACATCCCGATAATACTTTTCAATCCAATTGAAACAATTTTCGCAATGCATCGGTTCTATTCTAGGCAGAGGCTGAGTCTATTCTGTAGAGGGTAATTTAACATGTTCCACAATTTGTTTCACATCATGTTGAATGCCTGGAAAATCTTCTTGTTTCTTTAAGAAAGGGGGAAAATTTGATACAAAATTGAACTGTGGTGTATTAGCATCAATATTGTCCCCAGGGATTCGGTCATCGATATCATCCTCAAAAATTCGATCATTGACCTCAATCACAAGGATTGGTTTTTCATGATCACTTTGTCGATTTCTTAGTGCTCTAGATATGAGTCGACCAGGTATTTTATTTTTAAAATTAATCTCTGGACTTCTCCGTTTCCTTCGCCTACCCATTTTCTTGAAATCAAGTTCATTTAAATCAACCTGAATTGGCACAGGATTAGGAACAACAAGGATTTTATCCTTATATCATCCAAAACCTCTTCTAAGATTTCCTGGGAATAAAATCGCTTCTCTGTTTCTTTCCTTTGGATGGCTTCTAGGGAACAATAAGGGTTTTATTTATAGACATAGGGATTTATTGCATATTGACATGTAGGTTTTCCATAGAGGGGTTTGATCGACAAGGACTAGGAGGTTCATTTCCAGTCATGTTTTCAGGTAGGAAAACCCCATTTCTATACATCAAATTGTGCCAACTATCCCCAACTTTAGATAATTGTGAAATCACCAGAATTCTGATCAGGCTGTGATGGAATAGACTAAACTAGGCATTTAGGTTTTGTCTCTGGCATAATTTGCCCATTTTTTGAAGGCTCCTAAGTAGATAAAATGACATATTCAAATTAAAACCTATAAATACCATCAATAAACGAACATGATACAGGAATACTAAACCGTATCTACTCTCACAAGTGACAAACTTCTTAAGAATCAACAACAAGCCATGCCATCGTGGTTTAAATAGAACAATTGGCGTACCTTTTGCATTGTAACATGATTTCTTGGAATCCATGAGTATATTCCAAGGTACGCCTTCAAACTTGAGGTTTTTAAACCAATGATATCCCTCTTAAGGAAATCCATTAGCCTCTGCAATCAAACCCTCAATCACCTCTAACTGTAAATCTCCAATTTTAGCCCTGGCACCATCAAAAGTCTAGGCAAAGGATTGAGCCACTTTGAGGTTGAAACCCTCAAATCATTTTATGAACTCGTCCTAGACATAAGCCACGAGGTCGTCCATAATGTCTTCATGTGAGAGGAGATACTATGAGCCATTCGACTCGATCCTCACCACATGCGCCATCAATTTGGTCATACAAAAATAGCAGGAGTAGAAAAGGGTGGGGTGCATTCGAAAACACACAAAATAGAGGATTATCTTTGTGTATTCGAAGGAAATCAGATACCTAAGGCTTCAAACAACCACCATAGCGACCATTTGGAATGTTGAGTGGATGCTAAACTAGAGGATGCGCAGAACGAAAACTACCTTGTCAAATGAATGCCAAACCCAAAAAGAGAACTTACCACCTGAAGCAATGAATGCATGCTTGTGCTAGAAAGACAGAGGATTAATGTTTTAAGGTATGACTGTAACAACGAGATTGTGATATGACTGCAAGGGATAGGATTCAAATTACAAAATACAACAAACTATTATTTGATGCACGCTCATAGATATGAATATGCGAAAATCAAAGTATTCAAAGAATAGAATGCCCAAGGTGGATAATTCATGCGTTATGGTAAGCGATTAACCCATAATATGATAGGTTTATAAACTTTTAAGGTTCTTGAAAACATTAGATGCCCTTAGGTGTTATCCAATTTATAAAAAGGAAAGTCCACAAACTGTATGATTCCCTCAAACCAAAGCTTCTTCTAATTTCATGGTTATAGTCATGAAATTGAACAAGAGAAACGATAGATAAAAAAAAATGAACTCATACACACAACTAATCAAACACATCTTTTCAAAACCCAAAGATGATAGAAATATTTGCAAACAAAAGGAGGTAGATACAAAAAAAATTATCCCATGAAGACAACATTTTACAATGATCAAATTGACATGAATATTTGGCTACCAACAATGGAGACAGGATGGGCAAAGAAGTTATCTCTGCATCATCTGAACTTTATATCAGTGAACATATGACTTATATAGTCATTAGAAACATTTTAAATATAGATCAATCATTTTGACATCAGCTCAGAAAAATAACACAATCATATTATTGGATAAAGATTTTTCCAAAAATTGTAATTCGACATATTGTTTCAATGAAAAGGGGTTATGATATTTATACAAGTAATCGCAATACCGTTGACAGGGCCACTGCTGCCAATAGGTATTTATAGCCTTGGCAGGGATGTCATTTAAACCTCTCTAATACTTCGATCCCATCCTAAATTTTTCCATTTATGATAAAAGTGTCTTGACATCTGATCAATTTAAAAACATACTTGAGGATCTTTGAACCCAACATTGCTTCCCTTCCAGTAGGCCTTTTCAGTACCACGATGAATTTGTCTTAGTATCATGTGTGCATTTGCTCACTGCCAGAAGACCTGTTCAGTATCCTGATGGGTTTACACACAATTCCCACACATTACAGTGCTTCCAACTCTCCAAAATTGTTTATAAGATTTTTTAGAAACTTTATGATAACAAGAGACTGGCTGATACTGAATATTTCACAGCTAGACAATGATAGGATTGATTATTTTTTTGTTCTTTGAGAACTGATAACTTTCATCATAATTTAGACATTTATATTTAAATCAAGAAATCATCTCAGGAATGGGGAAGTGCTTTGATTTGATCTCACTAGAACTAGGACAACGTAATAATTTTTTAAAGATAGTCGTATTTCCCTGAGATTTCCAAAAAATAAAAAATGGGAACAACGATTTTGGCAAAGACTTATTATAAATGATATGAGTTTAAAACTTAATGCATAGATCTTTGAACTATTATCAACTGCTGCTAATGAAAGATCAAATTCCCTTCAATAATGAATGATGATTCAGAAATAATTATTAGGGAAACAAAACCAAACTAAAAATAAAAAGAAAAAGAAAAAATAAGACAAAAGAACACACGAGCTAAAAATATTTACAAGGGGACAAACCTGATTTTCTCAGGTGAAGTATTTTTTTAAAGACTTGACATTCACTAGAAAAGTGTCTGGTTGTCCCTCTAAGTTGTGTAACCGGAAATAACTAGGACCCAATTTTTCATAAATGACAAAAATCCCCAACCACATGTTTTGAAACTTGGTATGTTCTCCTTTATTCTCATGCACTTTGTCCCATTTGAGGACCAAATGCCCTACATTAAAATTCCTTTCAGAGGATGAACTTGTATCGAACCAAATCTTTATAATTTGTTGATGTTGATCTAATTTCTATTTTTCTTGTGTTCTTACTTCTAATTTTAATAAAGCGTTTATCCGATTTTCTAGAGGAGGACATTCCTCTTATTGAACTTTCTGCGACAATTGAAAAGAAGGAAGCAATACATGTGGAGGAAGGATGGATTCTCTTCCATAAATGAGGAAGAAAGGAGAATTACCAATGGAATCTTTTGGAGTTACTCTATTAGCCCAACGTTCCTTGTACAACTCATTGTTCCAATTCTTATGGTTTTTTGACATTGTTCTCTTTATTATCTTGATCAGATTATTATTTGTTGTTTTAGTCAAACCATTCCCTTGAGGGTAATATCTCATAGAGTATTTTAGCTTAATCCCTTTTTCTAAAGCAAATACATTCATATCCAGAGAAGAAAAATAAGAAGCATTGTCAAAAATCAAACATTCAAGAATTTTGAATTGAGTAATAATATGAGAATTTAGAAACGAAACTACCTGGTTTGTATTGACTACCTTTAACGGTAAGGCTT
>JZKD02S1668789.1:16618-30327 GCA_000966675.3 Picea glauca
ATAAGTTATCACATGTCATCTTATAACTTATATGAGAGTGACTCTGACCCAGAGACAGATAATGACATTCTGTTTGATGGTCCTGATGGCTTCATGTAGGAGATGGATGTAGAGGATTGTTCAATGAGATTGACTCCATGATGGTCATTTTAAAATTTATGTTCAATGTTCATTGTTTTTTTAGTTTTAACTTTTGAGTCTCGACTCTATATACTAATGACCTCGGACCTTGACTCGTCACTCTTTAATATTTTAAATTTTTGAGTTTGAGTAATTCCTGTTATAGCACAAGTTGTAGGTTAAGAAAAGCCCAACCCAACCACAAAAGCAAGTGCTACAACTTGGGAATCCTACACACAATGTCACCTCGATGTAGGTCCCGCACTTGGGGGGTGACTAAGGTCACTCCTGGGAGGCGATCACAAAGACCCTAAGGGAAATGATAAGGATGAAGGGAAGTGTAAGGAGAAGTCCCCTGGAAGGTCAAGTGATGGAAGAAATGATTGGCTGGAAATGGTAAGTGAAGAGAGGTAAACAGATACCAAGTAAAGAGATAGTTGTTGGTGCACCTGTACCTACCCGAAACACAAGAAAAGACACCTTGCAATGCTATGTGTTAGTATGGATCAACAAGTTAAGCTTGTTGTCCCTAATTTGCAGCAGTGGATGGCAGTTTATACCAGCAAATAAAGTATCAAAATCAGCATAATGCACAAGATCAATTGGCAATATCATCAATGAATTTAGTAATCAATTATGACCTGAGCATAGCACTTTAAGACTAAATAAAGAAAGTTGTTATAAAATGATTTTCTGCAGTAAATTATCGGCCTTATGGCTGTAGAACAACAACAAGCAGCAGCTAAATCAACCATAGAAAAATCCCCAAAACTAGCTTAAACAGTGCACACCCTAGCTAGTGGAGTTAGTGGCTAAAAAATGGAGGAAAGTTAGGGGCTAGTTAGTGAGATATTAGCACATAGGGTTAGTGATTTTCTGCAGCCTAATGGCTGTAGAAAACAAGTTACTACAGCAATGAGAAATTATGGAATAAAAGGAACGCCCTAAGGGAAGTAACCAAAGGCATCAAGGTCATTATCCAAAAGAGAAAGCTTGTAAAGGCTAAAATTTCACGTTTGTCAAGGAAAATGTTTTGTATCTCCAATGCAAATTAAAATATGATTAGTGCCTTACTATTGGCTTTATGGGGTCAATGAAAAAGATGGCTTGGCTAAGAATTTGGGGGTGTACGTCCTTGTAGCTCCCAAGTGTAGCTAAGTCAATCTAGGAAATGCCAAGAGGGTGTATGCCCTTGTACTTCTCTTGGCACAACCTTGAAAGCTATATTTGACCTTGAGAAACAAAACTTTGATTGAAATATTTGATCCACAAAGCCCTAGGGGTGTAAGCCCTTTTACTTCCTAGGGTTTTCAAAACAAACCAAGATGACCTTGGAGGGTCTACGCTCTTGTAGTTCTCCAAGACAACTTGTAAAATTTGACCTTTCTTAAGCAATAGACAAAACCTTGGGGAGGGTGTATGCCCTTATACTCCTCCAAGGGTTCTAATCAACAATAATTATGGAAAAAATCAAGACAAAAGCCAATAAATGCAGATTTTCCCTTACCAATTCCACAGAAAAGCTAGATCAAACCCTAATCTTCCAAGTTAAGTCCATCCACATGCATAAGAAAGAGTCTCCAAGCATAGCACATCACTTTTCACCACCAATAGCAAAGATAAACCATAACAATTGCACAATAGATAGAAAGAGACAAGAGGGCCGAAAATTTCAGATAAGTATCCTTCTCCACAAGGGAAAGCTATGATAAAAAGGAGATCTTATGATCTCTATTCATACAAAATGCAAATAACATAGTTTGTCCACATACTTTAGGGTAAAACACAAGATTAGGGGTTAACAACATATTGCCCCTTTTACAAAATAATATTAAACAATTCCTTTAAAATTTCACTTTTGCAAAAATAAAACCAAAACCCTAATTTAAAATGACGCCACCCCTTTAAGGGACGTTTTGGCATTAGGAGCAAGTTGTTGGTGTAGGAGGGGGGTGTCTAGGCTTTCCAAAGCCACGTGTCAAGCATCTAAATATCTTCCTTCAAGGTCAAGACCTCAAATCCCTCAAAACGTCAAAGTTCCAAAGCATRTCATCTCACCACCATGCCCTAGCCCCCAATACATGACRTCATGCTCAAAAAGAGGATGTTTTTCCCCTCCTGGGCAAATCKTTTGGCAAGTGAGGGTTGGGCTATGTCGTCCAAGTCATCATCAAGGCCTTCCAAGTCTGATCTTTCTCATCCAGCATGCAGGCCCCTGGCATCCAACCTGTGGGCTTGTAGCCCCATGGAAGCCCAAGCTAGGCTTGTTCTCCCAAAATTGTCCACCAACTAGGTCTTGCAAAGACAAATGAGCACGCCCTCAAAGGATCTCAAGTCATAACATCATGATAAGTGAACCCAATCAATAAATAAGCCATCTAAGCATGTGCATCAAAGATCATTATATCAAACAATTAACAGTGCAAAGACACTATGCGACTTGTCAAGCTTCAATATGGGAGGGTTGACGAGGTGTCCTATTGGGTAGATCTTGCCCTAGGTCAAGGAGAGTTTTCAAGAAATCCCTCTCTAAGCCATGTAAGGTGGGTGAAGTGGTTGGGGTCAAGACTCAATGGGCATAGGGCTCATGACATACAAGGGGTCGTAGTGTCTCATTCATGGGTGCCTTTGTAGAGGGTGTGTGGTACCTTCGTCCGCAATGCACTTTTTCCAAGCCTATCAATTGCCTTTTATCTTTCTTTCTTTATATTTTCTTTCATAATAGCATAAGGAGAGATTGAAGGTCACTACCCTTGTGTGGTGACCAGGTGATGGCAATGTCACCCACAAACACCTAATGGAAATGAGAAGGTTGGCTCGTGATGAGACCCCTTTTCTCTCAGCCATACAACTGAGAATCATTGCCCTGGTTTGGTGACCAGATGATGACAATGTCATACCACTAGATATCCATGGATGTGATAAGTCGGCTCATGATGAGACCTCCTATCCTTCAACTAACCTTTCAAGTATTTCTTTATTATATTGTGGGTCCCCTTTATTTCAAAGATAAGTGTTTCATTGCTTTCTTGGGTGATCCCTGGGCGAAGCATCTAGAAGGTTTATATAAGGCTTTTATCTTCTACCCAACACTAAGCCCTTTGGGCCTTTAGCCCCTTCTTCCCATAGAATGAGGGACAACCCCTTCTTGGGTCAATACACCCTAAAATCCCAAGGGATAAGGAAATCGAGGAGAACAATGATGGAAAGTGGTAAGTATGGTCGAAAACAATATGATGCCTCATTTAAGGGAGTTCCTAGTAGAAAACCCATTCCCAACGAAGACCACTTACTAGGGCACAATGTCAACCACCAAGATGAAGCACGAAAAAAGGCATAATGTCCAAGCATATATCACGAAATCTAGAGCAATCTAAGATACAACATAATCAAATGGCTTGAATATTGAATTGATGCTCACCATAATATTGACTTGTACCTCATGGAGCAAGGCCCACTGTCTTCCGGAAGCCAACTGGTGTGGTGGATGCCATCTGCAAACCTGTGACCATCAGTGGTGGTGAGTGGGTTTTCCATATGTGCAAAAGGGTATTGTTTGTCATGTAGTCTTTCGGCACTCCATATCTGCAACTTGAGGGCCTCAAGACATAATCTCCTTAGTTATCCACAAAATGGGGATAACAATTCCAATTCACTATTTCAGACTTTAGTATCTACCATTTAGTATTTTTCTTAGTACTAATTAATTAGTTTCTACAATGATGAATGGTGAATTTCATTTTTAAATCATATCAATATTTATTATCTTACTATTTCTGCCTTAACTCTCATTTATGATTTATGAATCAATGTATTTCATTACTGAATTTGAATTTGAATTTTGAATCATGTTTAATAGTTTATATCATTTACAAATATGAATTTTTGATTTACTAATTTAGTAGTATTTAGTATTTTAGTATTTACTAATGAATTTGCATGGGATGAACATTGAATTGTTATTGTTGAGATTTTGTCATTATTATTTTTATTTTTAAAATTTCATATTTTTTATTTTTTATATTATATATGTGATGCCCCCCCATTTCCCATTTCCCTAAAATCCCTAAAATTTGGGGGTACATCCACATGTCCCCTCTGTGCGTCACCCTGCACCCCCATCACCCCATCCCAGACACTTGGTGGAACATTGATATATAAGGCCCTCATTCTTATTACACTATCATCTCACTCATTCTTATACATTTGTATAATATTATTTCATCCTAAATGGATTACCTTATAATATCCTACTTAAATTGGATATTCTTATAATTGGAAAACAAGTTTGTTTGTCACAGTACAACTCAGGTATATCAATCACACTTGATTTGTGCAACAAGATCTCACTCTTGTCTAGTAAAAGCTACATTTTTCGTCATTTAAAGAATGGTTTTATAGTGCTGGTTTGTATTTTCTATTGTAGAAACATATATCAGATCTCAGCACTCTTATAAGTAACTCCTAACCCTCTCTACATTTAGTGGTTTATGCCCCAACTCTTGGTTGAACATTCCTAAGGCATTTGGCTACTATGGCACTGGTCTATCTAACGTGTATTGAGGTGTGTAATTGGAAGGGTTGGGATAACTCCTTTGGTCTCTAGGAGTTCGCATAAAGTGAAGGGGAGATCGTACTAAGGTGGCAGTGGTGCATTTCCCATCGCATGTTATCCCCACTAACAATCCCCCAATGGCTACTAATTTGGGCGGTAAGAGTCCCCAAACCTCGAAGCCATACAAAATCGCGGCACTAATAATGCTATCCAAAAGTTTCATCTTGAAGGAAATCTCATAAAAATGGTGTCGAAAAACCTGTCACTGTAGGAAGGCTAGGGAACCACAGCCCTTGTTGATCCAAGGTTGGAGAGTTGGTCTCAAACTAAACAGGGGCCCTAAAAATTGAACACTAAAGTAAGTGTAAGCAGTGGTGATCTCAATCTCATCACCCTAAAAGTAGAAATGGAAACTCGATAGGATATTCTTCAACCCATTGAAGATCATAACCTTGGTTTTACCAAGGTTAGCCATCAACTATTGAAGATAACAAAACTTGGATAAGGCATCTAGCTATCTCTAAAGACCCTCTAGAGTGGGGGCCACGAGGACCACATCATCGATGAAGACTAGGATGGAGATCAAGATATGATGAAGGAGGCAACCATCCTTGGGTTGGATATTCTCCCAGAGAAGGGATTCTAGCTCGTCTATAAATATCCTGAACAGTGTGGGTGAGAGAGGACACCCCTACTCCACCCCATTGGTACTCCTAAACACCACCATTCCACTCTATTAACATGGGCCAATCTTGAAACCCTAACAAAAGAATCAACCTAAAGTGACAAGAGTGGTTGTTGTGGTGACAATGAGCACTCCTAAGTGCCCCTCAAATGTGTTAGTAACTTGACATTTGAACGAGGTGGTTTGAGGAGGTAAAACATCCCATCCAAAATAACATCACACAAAACACAACAAATTGCAAACACACCCTTCAAATTTACACTAATTAAATGTAAATGTACAAGACTCGTTCCTCACGCATTCTTCATTGGGAGCTTAACTATTCACACATATTAACAAAAATATACAAATATTAGTTTACAACATACATCAGTAACAAAAATCCTTCATCTTCCAATTCTTTAGCTTCCATCACTTCCTCTTATACATCCGACCACACATCCTCATAGTGACAGAGGGTTTAGCTCCAGACAGTGAAGAATTTTTGTGCGGGACCATACATTCGACCACACATCCTCATAGTAATAGAGGGTTCGGCTCCAAACGGATTCAAAGCAAGGCACCTCTCACTCATCGGATTGCCTCCAGCCCCAGTGAAATAGTCAAAGATCTATTCATAGCTTCTTTCCTTCGACCTCGGATGGTAGGAGAACTGAGCTTCCTCGCTCCTACATCCCCCCAAGGTCATACAGCTAGATCCCCCTGTGGTACTTGAGGACTTCAACAGTGAGCCAGTGCGACCCCCATCACCCCCCTCGCCATCAGTCATCATATCAAGGAGACATTGACCTCATTGGCTTCATCTTCAAATATTTCTCTCTCGGCTAGTATTGAGTTGTCCAACTCCTACCATGGACACTCTCACTTTGTATCACCGCACTTATGATGCTATTATATAAACTTTATTTTTGGTTTTAGATAGACCTAGGGCTTAGCCTTGTCGGATATTTACCTAGATTGTACTTTTAGTTTCCTTCTTTTCCTCATATCTTTCTCTTATTATATGGGAGTTGCTTTTGCACTCCCACATTGTACTCACACTGGATGTATCTTTTAGTCCCATTGACCTACTTTTGTGGTCATTTGTTGGACATTAATAAAATTATCTTATCTTATCTTATCTTATCTTATCTTATCTTATGCTGCATGCACAAAACTCTAGGATCTACACCTTGCACATTGCATACGATGTGATCCTTTCAACAACCCACAACCCATCCTTCAATCCTTTTGCAACATAGCCTGTGATGCAACCAAGGGCTTCCAACGCAACATTATCATGCACCCTTATCTTACACCTCTTAACTAGCCTGCAACCTAAGCTTTTATAGGGCTTCAAAGGGCCGGAAACTTATCCTTTTGGTCGCTGCAATTCTTTTACATCACAAATTATTCCAATTTACAACTGTTACTTAATCACGACTTTTCCAATCCAAAACTTTCTACACTCACACTCTTCCAATCTCACAACCTATCTTTAGGATCTACAATTTTCCCACAGCATGCAAATGGTCTGCATGAAAATAGACGAGGCTAACCCACAAACACCACACACTATCTGTAAGAGCTCTGAGTGAACATACTTTTAAACATAAGGGATGCAAGGAGTAAGAGTTTCTACCCAGTGGCAACTACCTTACCTCCACACTCATGATGGAACAGATGAATTAGCAACTGGATTGCAATATAAAAATGAAAAAAATTAAAGATTTCCCTCCAAAACTCTATCAGCTACTAAAAAGTGCTAAGATCTACGATCCACATTTGAGAATCTGGGGACAGAATTTCAAGCAACCTGTCAGGAAATATTTAGAAGGCATTTCAAATCTTTACAACCAATTTCCCCAAGTGGTTAAAACTCAAAAGTGACTATTCCCCAGTGAACTTGGTAGAACTCTGATTATCATATAACACTCCAATAAATACAAGAGCTCAAGCCAAATCAAACTGCAATCCAGGATAGTTGAATAACACCGCTAAGCCAGCCATAACTGGATCGTGTAAAAGCATTCTAAGGTATCTTCAGAATTTAAAAGGCAAAACTGGAAGCAAAAACTTACTGCTGAACTAGAAGCTGGGGCTGTTGTAGCTGCTGCTGGAGGTCTTTGTGCAGGAAGTGGCATTCTCATATTGCTTATTTGCTACAAAAACAAAACCTTCTGGTGAAAACCATGATCGGAAGCAAATTCTGACACCAAGCCAAACAATCCCACGGACCTATATACATAAGAAAATAAACAATAACAAGAAAAACTCGAAGCAATAACAGGAAAAGTAAGGCACATATAGAACGGAACTTTCAGTTAATGACTCTCTCCATTAACAATATAGAACTCTAACAAAACACAAAATTGGGAAAAGAGAAAAACATAAAGATTTCAAAGAAGAAAAGAGGTAAGTTAGATTTAAAGATGACTTACTCCAACACTCGTAACGTAATGACAGACTGCACATTTTACAGATGGAGCTCCATATGGGTACACAAGTGTTGTAAAACAATTCCCACAATTCACATGTGCAACCTGATTTGCTGTTTCAAATGCACAGTGTTCACTGCCAAATTATTATGAACATCAATAGAGCATTTCAGACACAAATGTTATATGCATCTTGAATTGCAAGCATAAGAATTCCAGAAAAGGCATTTTCCATTTCCCTAAGGAAACCTCTAAGAAATGGGATAATCACAATATAGAATCATGAGATAAAACAGATAATGAACAAACAAAACAAAATAATAAGAAACAAAAGGATGGAATATCCACAACAACTGCAACAGAAACAGATAATACCCAAGCAAAAACACAGTCAAAGATCTTGCACATAACCAAAATAATCTTACCTGATAAAATGAGGGCACAGACATCACTGATAAGGGGCTATTATCACATTATATGATTCGGTAATATGGGAAAGGGGCTCCTAATCCCATAACTCAAACCAGAACTAATAATCAGCCATCTGAACGAAATTATTGTCTAGTGTATTGCTACAATTTTTCTTCATTGCAGAACCCAGATAACAGATGTCAATGAAAATATGTTTAGTTCATACAAAGCAAATGAGCTCTGTTGCTTTTCAAAATACATAAATAAATCCTGATCAATGCCTCATTAAAATTAATAATTTGGAGAGCTAAGTAAAAGTTAAAACTGTAAAACATATACTATTCATATCATTCCAACAAGGTGACAGAAGGTAACCAATGTTTCTTTGGAAACACTTGTTGGAATACATGCTAATAAAGAATAATATTAATGGATGACCCCTTGTTAAAATTAACAATTTGGAGAACTAAGTGAAACGTGTACTCTTCATATCTACACCTATCAACCTGTTCTTCCGAACAAAATCTGGGAGGGTGTAATATGTTCTAACTGTTCCTCCCTTCTTTTCATGAACCCCCATGATTGCATTTAGGTCTCCACCCAGTGTCCAAACGATGTTCAGGTATTCTTTCTTCTGATGGTAAATTCCAGCAGATAGGTTTCAGCATAGTTAAAACTTAATACTGGTCCATATACATTAGCCAGAACAAAGGAACAGGTTTCAGAATGGCTAATACTGGTCCATATAAGTTTAATCAGCACAAAGGGCATATTCCAGGTTTTGGAATGGAATCTTACCCATGATCCTTCAATTATAATCTGTAATGACATAATTTATTTAAATCTCCACAAAAGACCAAAACAGGTCAATGGGGCTAAAAAGTACTTGTCAAAATGGCAATGTAAGAGTTGAAGGCGTCTCTTTTGCACAAACATAAGTGCAAATAAAGGTAAAGAGTACAAAGGGGTAAACATAAGAGATAAACCCCAGAAAAGAAATAGAAATAGCTACTATGCCAGATTCCACTAAACAGCTATACCACCTGCTCTTCCCTGTGCTGCTTTATATTTCCCTTCTGCGTGAGGCCGTACTTCTATTTTCACATTTTATATTTCTTCATCTAAGAGTTTTCTTTATTGTAACAGTAATACATTTGGTTTTTCTTTCTTGATTTTTCTTTTCAGGGATCTTTTTATTCCAAGTCCTTCACCCTTATCTACCAAGGAAACAATCACATGTCCCATTATTGTTTATAGTAGTCCTGCTACTTCTCTTCCAATGTTGTTGTCAAAACCTGATTCCTTGTATACCTTGCTTGCTTTTTGCAAGGTTCTTTCCTCTGTTACAGGGGAAAGCCCCTTGTATACAGATTTATATAAGAGAGGAATGGATAGACAGAATACAAGGCAGAGTCAAGTATCTTGGAAGGAGTATCAAATTATGCACACACACACAGTACAAAGTTGCACAACAAGAGGTAGAAGATAATAACTTGTACAACCAACTAGCATTGAATTAAGACATAACCGAAGCCTAATGAACACATTGCATGCCTTAAGTTTAACCTTGTTTATTAATGGCACATGTGACTTTATTACTTTCTTGTCTAAAGTCAACTTTATTTGTTTCCTTGGAAATAAATCCTCCAGAAACATCAAGGTTCTTCCCCCCTTCCAAGGATGGTACCCAATCTAAAGCAGGTGGCATAGACTTAGTGCACCTAACAACATGGGAATCGAACCGGGGACTTGCCAAGCACATCTGATTACCAGCAATGCCCTTGCAACAATGGCACCAACTAATTGAGCTAACCCTTGGGGCTCCAAAGTCACTTTAATATCTGATAGTAACAAATGATAAGTATAATGATATGACTATTAGACTATGCTAACTCTATCACCCTCCCTTAATGGTCCATAAAACAGAAGTCTCCATGAAGACCTCAAGAGAACCTGCTAAAACGGCCAAGAATGATTTTGAAACCCTATAACAACAATGACCTAGAAACTGTCACCACCAAGCAATCCTCCAGATGAATAAAACTAGTGCTGTCCAAAAGGAACTGCAAAGTTTTGGCTGAAAGAGAGCAAAAAAGAGGGCAGCACCCTACAAGAGGGCACAGATTTGCAAAAAAACTCCTTGAATCCACTGAAAGGACCCAAAAAGTGCCAAAGAATAAGTGTGTTCGCCATTCAATGTTTATTTATACACAACATCACATGCTATTATAAACATTTCATTCATTTATCAATTATATATTTTAAACTTATATGGATTCAACTATTTATCCTATTTATTTTGGATATTCCATAAAGGAACTACTATTCATTACATAGATGAAGGAGTGAGCACCAAACTCAACAAGGATAATGGGCATGGAGACTATCTACTTGCATCTGATGATGCGTTGAAGGACAAGTGTCTACATACTCCCAATGGTGGCCTAGTCAGACTTCAACAAACAAGGCGCCAAAACCTCTAAACCCTAGAGAACTATCGACAAGATAATGAAATACATGAGACATCTTGGATGAAATGTCCTGGAAGTGATGACGGAAGCATTGTCTCTCAAGCAAAGCAAAGGATCCATAGCCTTCATTGACCTGAAGTTGGAGAGTATGTCTTAAACTAAAATAAGGTCATGAGAACTGAACCCCCAAGTATGTGTAGCAACTAGTGATGTCGACCTCCTCCCCTATAAAGAAGAACTGGTAATCTGAGAAGAACTTTTTTGACCCATTGAAGATCATAACATTGGCTTTACCCCGGTTGACTGTCAACTGCTGAAAGTCATAAAAGAGGGCCAATGCATCTGATTGTCACTACAAATCCTATGGGGAAGAGGCTAAGAGGATCACATCATCAATAAAAACAAAAAATAGAAATCAAAACATAGTGAAGGCACCCATCGCCATCCTAGAAATGCTTATGACAAAATGATTCCAACTCATCAATGTAAATCCCAATCAAGGAGGGAGATAGAGCGAACCCCTGACTAACCCCAATAGTACTCCTGATGAAATTTAACAGTATGTGCTATGTGGAGACCACCCGGAACAAACTCGTAGAGGCAATTAATGGCTACTAGGAGAGTCAAAAATGTCAATATCTCTAACCCTTTGGAATAAAGCCTCTTGCGGGACCTGTTACCCATTATGATGTATGAGTATGATTTTGTGCATCTTATCACAAACGACAGATACTTACAGATGATCCAAACATATGATTGGCCTGATCCAAGGACATTTTATGGATGCACACACTTTCCATGGCATTACCCTTATGGTTCCACTGACTAACTACTCCATCATTAGGTCTGTGATGTCTAGAGAAGATTGAGAGAGCTAAAGAGAACAGTGAAGAGAAAATCGCAGGGACAGCAAGGGTGCATTTCCCAAGGCAGCCAAATCGCAGAGATCAGCACAGTCAGACCAGCATGCAAATCGAGGTAGGCTGGGCACATTTTTCAGGCAACGGAATAGCTTCAGACCAGCATGAAAATCAAGGCAGTCTGGGCACAGTTCCAAGCTTGATATGCACACAAATCAAAGCAGGGCACAGTGTTGTTTGGCATGAATTCCTATGCAGATTTTTGTGGCACAATTTTCCAGATTTCTGAGCTAAGTACAGGTTCATTAATTGCTGTAATAAATTTTCTAGAATTCTTCTCTGCGGGCCGAATCAATAAAATCTCTCATTTGTTGGTTTTCCGTTCGGGATTTTTTCCAGGGGTGTTTACCCAAAATTCTATGTGTCAATGTGTTTAATTGGTTTTCTATTTTCCGTTGTGCATGTGTTGTTAATAAGCTCAGTGTATTTATGTTCATAAAAATCAGATCTGGAATTTATCGTTTCCCGTGCATGCATTTAAGTATAATTTGTTTTTATTGGAATTAGAGATCAGATATGGGCTGAAGAAAATTAACATGGTATCAGAGGTTCGTCTCTGAAAGAAAACCAAAGACTTTGGCACAGGGATCTGCAGACATTTGCAGGTTTATTTTCACCAGGAGGTTGTGGGCTCAGTGTATCAGTCAGGCAGGGAAGATGGCTATTGGTTTCAGATTTGAGGACCGGTTGGAGGGGCATCAAACTTCAGCCCCTGGAAAGAAAGAATTGAATTGCTGTTAGAGCAAAATGAGCTCTGAGATATTGTTGAGAAAACTCACACTGTTCCTACTAATGCAGTTCTTTTGGTTGCTTACAACAAGAAGAATGTGAAAGCCAAAAGAATCGACTTAGATGTTGTAAAGGATCATATCATCCCTCATGTCACCAGGAAGAAGAATGCCTACAAGATGTGGGAATTCGTGACGAAGCTTTATCAAAGTGGCAACCAAAACAGGTAAATGGTGTTAAGAGAAGCTTCACAGCATGAAGATGCCCAGATCTGATACAGTTACATCCTATCTCACTAAAATCACACAAATCCGTGATGAATTGGTTGTTGTTGGGGAAAAGGTTGAGGATCAAGAACTGGTTAGAACAGCCTTGAAAGGTTTTTCTAAACCATCGGATTCTTTCGTCCATGGAATTGTTGCTAGAGAGAATCTTCCCAACTGGGAAAGATTATGGGATGATTTCGTGCAGGAGGAGACGAGATTGGGGTCTAACCCAAGGCTGCGGGGGAACGCCCCCCCCCTCGAACCCGCTCCCGAATCGCGCTCTGAAGGGAAGCCTTCAGGGAGCGCGCTCCCAAGTGCGCTCCCTGAACGCTCCCCTTCGGGAGCGTTTTTAGGGAGCGCGCTCCCTCATGAAAAACTGCGCTCCCTGGTTTTTGAGGGAGCGTTCGCTCCCTGGATGCTCCCTGAGCACTCCCAAGGGAAAAAAACGCTCCCTTGAGCCCGCGCGCGTGAGGAGGAGAAAATTCTTTTTTTTTTGTTTTTTTTTTGTTTTTTTGGAGAAATGACTTATGGAAAAGGTAGCCTAGGGTTAGCTAAGAGTTCAAAACACTCTTTCACTCCCATTTCTCTCATTCTATTTCTCATTTCATCCATTTCTTTGCTGAGAGGGTTTTGACTATTGAGAGGGTTCTTGCTAGTTCTTGAGGAGATTGAAGGGAGATTGAAGGCTACCATTTGTGAGAGATTGGAAGGGAGATTGAAGGCTACCATAGTCATATTCAACCACATTGGAGAGCTAAAGAGGTAGGCTCTTGGTGCCCATTTTTCTTTCTTGTTTTGCTTTTTTTTTAAATGCATGTGTTGTAAACTAGTTTCTTCTCCTACTCTTTCCTATTTCTCCTCCATCATTCTATTGCAGGTAGCAACTTATTATCAAGGGCCAAGGTTCAAAATTCATGATGTTGATGTCAATGTGGTGTGCCATTTTGGTTCCATTTTTTATTATAATGGTGGTGGTGGGAGGTTCACGTAGGCCTAGGCCTACCCTTGATAGTGATGAAAAAATAGAAGTGGACAGCACATACCAAGGAGAGGAGGAAGGAATGGAAGGGGATGGAGACAATGAAAATGACAGTAATGGTCAGGATCCCCAAAAATCCAAAGACAGGTACACACC
>JZKD02S1668789.1:129040-140060 GCA_000966675.3 Picea glauca
GAAGTGTTAGATCCAACCTTACACAAGAAGACTCCATAACCCATTTGACAAGGCACTAATCTTAATTTGCATTGGAGAAATAAAATCATTGCATTGGTATACATGAAATTGAGAGATTTTGTATTTGTTCAAGTTGGAATATTTTCTTAGTGTTATAAGCTTGCTTGTGCCCTAAAGGGCGTTTAGCTTGGCCTAGTAGCTCTCTTACTGCAATCAATTTAATGCTACAGCCATTAGGGCTAAATCAAACCTCTTTCTTTTTCATCATTTACTCATTAATCTACCATTGAGATTTGCTTACAAGCTGCCATATTAAACCTACTTGTCATTGGCTATCTTTTGGGTGGATTGTTTGCTGATTTTAGTGGATAGATATTGTTGTTGTAGCAATTGTTTGCTACATCCATAAGGCTGCCTTAATACTTCGCTGATAACTTCATTTGGCAGCCCTTTTTTACCATCAAAGCTTTTGCTTAAGTATTGGAAAATTATCTACATGTTTAGTACTTGATCATCCAATAAATATTTGATGCTTTTGATGGTTAATTCTGTAGTTAACAACTCTTTCCATTGCCGATATATATAATTGTTTACTGCTGCAATTTAGGACAGCAAGCTTTCCTTTCTTGTCCCCTTGATATAGGCTTGGTTTTATGATCATTTGTCTTGTTCCGAGCAAGTCTAACATTGTCTTGCAGGTGCACAACACTTGGAAACCATCCACCCTCATTCAAGACTCTTCTCCAAGCCGTCTTTCCACTTCAATCTTGACCTATAGGGGCTTCATTGATCATTCTACCACTTTCCATCTCAATCCCCCTAGGGTCACTAGGATTCCCCCCTTGTGGTGACTTATCATCACTAAAGCAAGGGGAGTATCTATCTAAGGTGACAGTGGATAGCTACTCCCATAGTTGTCTCACTCTTGTAGAATGGGTTGGGCTTTGCCCAACCTACAATCTGTGTGATAAGAAGCATATCCTTCGACGACATTGTGATTCAACCTAATGATGATTATGATATTGATGCACCTATTGAGGCCCAAGCATATATGGGTAGCCTTGAACCGAAAGATCAAACTCATGATCAACGTCATGCTATATTTTGGGCATTTTTGGACTACATACTACTTTTGGCATTTTGCTAAACTGTGTACTAGTAGTTGGGCATTTTGCGAACTTCTAAATTGTGTATTAGTAGTTGGGCATTTGCCACCAGTAGTACCAATATGACATGTATTGGTTTATGTTTCTGACATTATCTCTTGACTCCTTTCAAATTTAATTTTATTTTGTTTCATGTGAAATTCTAACATTATTTAATATTCAATAATTAATTAAAAACTTAATACATAATCACTGAATCATTATTTATCATGTATGTACTAAGTACTTATACAACGTGTCATCTTTTGACATTCATCTATCAACTTTTTGTTTTCTAATTCCGTTCCAAGCTTTTCATCAAAAGGGGCCAGTCAACAAACCATTGTTGCAATATGTCACCAAAGTGGACAAAGGTGGTATGCCGAGTTACACTGCAGCATATGTGGAGATAAATTTAGGGGTAACTACAAGAGGGTATCCGCCCTTCTTTTGACCATAATTGGGCATGGGATTAAGGCATGGCTTTGTTTTAACGAACAAGGATATGAAATGTGGCAAATTCGCCATAAAGCAGACAAATGTTGATTATTTAACGTATTCTGACTTGTCATACCTCAATACTGTTCTGAACTTTTCTTCATCTTGGTATCTTGGGCTATACAATAGCTAGCTTCTATAGTTGAATCATTGGCCTTGTTTGACTATCAATATGTTATCAATGTTTAAACTTTATGGAATCATGAATTGTATTATCATTTATGTATCATGGTAAAGTTAATATCTTATGTACTTTTGAAATTTTCCCCTGTTTTTCTATATTTTTTAGACTTTTTTAATATTTTTTAGTGTATATTGTAGTTGCTCTCAACCCAACGTTTTGTGAAAATTTGAGTAAAGCCTCTAACCATTCCGAACACACGTACCCATGGTTTTACCATCCTTGCATTCTGGAAACAAGCGCGACATAGGTAAAAATTTAAAAATCAAAGTTCGAAAACTTAAAACGAGACATATTGCAAAAATATAATGTTTAAAATGATAAGGCAGAGACAATATTGCAAACAAAAGGATTGAGGCATGCCATTGTTCACGAAACCTTGTAAATTCACCATAAAACAAACAATAGTCGATGGATTATCATATCGTGACTTGTCATACTTAGTAGTTTTTTGTACGTTTCTTCATCTTGGCATCTTGGACTATGCAATAGCTAACTTTTATAATTAAATAAATAAACATTGGAGCTCATTTGACCATCAATACGTTTCAACGTTTAATCTTTATGGAATCATGTACGATATTAGCATATGTATATATCATGGTAAAGTTAATTTCTATGTATTTTGAAAAAGTTACACTATTTTTTTAAATTTTTTAGTTTTTTATATTTTTTAATATATATTAGTGTTGTTCATAGCCCAGAGGATTAGCTCAATTGGTCTAAAGCCAGACTTGAGTTTATCTGCTTGTTGTTGGTCACAGATTTTACTCTCTTGATTACCCTAGGTTGAGACACCGTAATCAAGGCCGACAGTTTACCCCGCTTACCATCAACAGATCATGGAGAAGTATTCGAAGGGTTTTCCGCGAATACATTTACCCGGAAAAAATATTACTGTTGTTCACAACCTGCTGGTTCTTGGAAATTTGAGCAAAGTATATTCTGAACACCCGTACCCATGGTTTTGCCATTCTCACATTCTGGAAACTTGTGCAACATAGGTAAAAAAATCAAGGTTCAAAAACATAAAACGAGAGAGCATATTGAAAAAAATAATGTTTAAAATGATGAATCATAAAATCAGACAATATTGCAAATAAAAGGTAGATGCACGAAACCTAATATTTGATTTTCTATTGCAAACAAGTGGACTTTATATTGCCAACAACAGTTGGTGATAGGTTCAATTCAAAATTTAAGTTAGATAGACCCCAATGCCACGAGAATGTGCCCTGGTCAAAGAAACCCGGGTCTCAATCATTTGGGGACTTTGCTTAACCATGCTATTAAACCTAACCATGCTATTAAACCAGATCAAAATTGAGCATAACTGCCATCCTTCCCCGCGATTTTTTAAAATAGGACTACATACGATGCAGAGCCAATGGTCAATTAAATGGTATACCATCCCAATTAACAGAACATACCCAAGATGGATAAAAACTGAACAGCCAAATTCAAAACTCAGAGAATCTCAAAAACTTAATTCCAATATGGATTATATTTCACAAACCTAAATCAAATATAAACAGATGTTAGAAACCCAAATCAAAACTACAATCCCACAAACCCAATTCACATATGACTTCACTATCGCAATCCCAATTCAGATACGAATTAAACCATAAGACCAAATTCAATTATCGGTTGAATTTTTCAATCCACTTCAAGAACTACAGGAATCCAATAAACCCAATTCAAACACTAAAGAATGCTTTCAATCCCCTTCGAGGATTACAGAAATCGTCAAAACCCAATTCAAACACGGAAGAATTCTTTCAATCCCCTTCGGGGATTATAGAAATCTCCCAAACCCAATTCAAACACTGGTGAATTAATTTCATCCCCTTCGAGGATGACAGAAATACCATAAAACCAATTCAAATACTGATGAACTCTTTCAACCTACTTCAAGGATTACAGAAATTTCATAAACCCAATTCAAACACTGATGAATTCTTTCAACCCACTTCAAGGACTGCAGAAACCTCGTAAACACAATTCAAACACGGATGAATTCTCGGAAACTATAACCAAATCCATGAATTGTTATATCTCAGAACACAGTTCAGATAAAGTGCTTACCGTTAGGGGGCGGAAGAGGCATTGGTTGGGGAGGATAAGGATTCATACGAAGGGGCATGGTTCCCCAGCCAGGCCTGACAGCACCTGGATTATTGTTCTGTATCGAGTTAATTCTTGGTGGAGCACTTCCTATTGGGCCATTAGCGGATCCATTGTTCACAGGAGTAGTGTCAGATCTAGTCGAGTAGCCCCCTGAGAGCATTTTCAGGTTAAGATATAATCAATCGCCACGTTTGTAAGGAAGCCCTTCTCCCTCCTCTTCTTCGCCCTCCGTTAAATCACCACCCGCTTTGAACATACTCCGTTCCAAATCCGACTCATCGTCTTAGTTTCCTTATATATAACCCCACCATACAACATTACAAAAGACTTTTCAACAAAAGTAATTCTCTGAATTATCTATCGCCAGGGAATTATTGTAATTGATACATTAATTTTTGTAGACCGGATAATTGTATTATATCTYATTCCACTGTGTAGAATCCTACATTGTTGACATTTAGATGGGCRAGTGAGGACACTTCTGYATGTTACATCTCGCGTTATGTCGGTCGTAACATTTATATTTTTGTTTGCTAGAGCGCATACAGATAACGAAGTATTGATCCTTCGATAAGTTTTTTTATTTAAGAAATATATATAATGAATATTAAATGTATAAATATTATGGAATAGGTTGCATTGTGATTGGTAGTATTGGTTTTTATTTAAGAAATATATATAATGAATATTAAATGTGTAAATATTATGGAATAGGTTGCATTGTGATTGGTAGTATTGGATTTTATTTAAGAAATATATATAATGAATATTAAATGTRTAAATATTATGGAATARGTTGCATTGTGATTGGTAGTAWTGGTTTTCATKTATGATATTAAATTGATTGTTAAACTAAAAAATTTMGGTTATGTGGTAAGATATAAAACTGTTTTTGATAGCTTAAGAGTTTATTTTCTTAGGATGTAAAGAAACATGTTAATGGTCCAAGGTTCAAAAACATCTTAGAAGAATAAAATTTTGTCCCCTTACAAATCACTAATTAGTTATTTCAGGTGGTGTGGTTTTCCTTAAATAATGTTAATAAGTTAACTCACATTCATGTTTAAAAGTAAATAATAGTTATACTAGGTGCCAATTAACAACTCAATAATAAATTTTGTCATTTTCAAAGAAGTAATTTTTTTTATTATTCAATAACAAAAAATTGATTTATAAAAAGATAGTTGTTTCACTTTCCTCACTCAAATTCAAATCTCCAAAATAGCATCATTTAAAATTATATTTATCTCCCAAATAACATCATTTAAAAATATATTTTTTTAATTATTATTATATATAAACAATATTTTTTTCCAAATGAAGTTGCTTATAGTAATAACTTAAATAATCAATTCTAGTGTAATAATTTAAAAATGAAATTCTTATTTCATCAACTATCCAACTGTGTAAGACAATTCAAAATCACTTGCATAACCTAAATTTGTTTAATTATTTATTTAAATTATAATTAAAATTAATTTAGATTTTCAAAAACTTCTGTTTGAATTTTACATATTTACTTTAAAAAATAACTTAAATTTAAATGATTTTATATTTATTAAATAATTAGATAAAAAGAATTACAAAACTTATATATTAAATTTAGAGTTAAATTTTCTCGGATGGGGTACCACGTAGCAATGGGAGGCCACGCAACCTGCCTAGGACTCAAGCCATAAATATGGCAGGTTGTCGCCCTTCACCTCAGTCTTGAATTAAGGGCGACCATTACTGCTTGTAGAGAACGGGAGGACAGCTCCCACGAGTTTGGATAATGGTGGCACCAAAGATTAATGGCAGGGGTCGGGCGAGTACGGTGGTCATGTCTTCCCATGGGTTATCTCTCCCGCTGGGCTTGGGCTGGCACTATTTCTCTTTAGCGCTCTGCCACCCTGCATGCTCTGAGAACGAGACCAGTGTGTAGTGGGTTTTCCTCACAATCTTTCAGCGAATCCTTTGTCCTCTTGACCTAGCCATGTCGAGGGAGAGAGGCAAGCCGAGGCGTGGACCAGCCCGGTATAGCTTCGTCGCCCGACAGAGACGATTGCAGCAGATGGAAAGAGCCTTGTCCATAGCCAGGACTCAGCGCTTGGTGAAGCCAAGGACTCCACCAATGGCTTATGTCAAGGAGGTGATTCTGGAGGAACCCATCCAGGGTCCACCAGAATCCCTCCTCTTCACAGTATCGGACGACTTGCAGTTCCCTAGCCTCAACACAGCGAGCACAAGGGCCCAAGCTGTCATGGAAGGCGACACCTGCAGGGGAATTCCTCCACATGGATTCAAATGTTTCRACCCAAGATAACGACGGCAAAATTGGGGATGAGGCAGAGGCAGTCAAGGTGATCGACATTGGCACCGCGCAGGAGGACCACCTAGTCTTGGCACCTCCACCGCACACTACAATCCYAGAKTTTTGCCCTGCTTCGCCACCTCTCTTCGRCTCGGAGAAGCTAGAGCTTATMTTCGACCTCAGGAGCCAAATGGCGGACCAGCTCCACCGGGACACCCTCATGAGTCAGCGGATCGACATGTTATTTGATRCATTCTCGAAGGCACTGGCAAATCAACATTGCCCAACCTGTGCGAAGTCTTTTGTGCTCCAACCCAGGGATGGCCCTCTCACCGAAGCTCTAGACGACATACCCCCAGGTGCCRRTGATTAATCTCTAATTCTTTGCAATGGGCACTTTGTACAATTCCTGCCCAGCTCTTTGTACTGGGAAGCTGCAAATTTATAGTCTTGTTTTCTTTTTCAGTTGCATGTTTGTCTTAGGTTCCTAGAATAGTTCTACAAGAACCAAAATCCACCAYCTACTCTGGTTTCCATTTGGCARGGCAAATGGCGGATAGTTTTTTTGACTAAAAGTATAACAGTCTATCACTTGTTCCAGTTTCCACTAATTTGACGGAACAAGCGGCAAACTGTCGACATGTAGCTTTTTGTATTATAACAACACAGTAATAAAAAATACTTTTTTATTTAAAAATAATAATAATAAATTTTAATTTATTTTAATTAATTATGATAAATACAATTGAACAAATAAATAAATTTAAGTTATAAGTGAAGTATACTAGTTTATATTAACAAGTTTATTAAAGATGTTATTGAAGAATGTGAAAAAATATTGTTTGAAATGAATGATTTTTTTAATATAAATATTATTAATTATGAAAATACAATATAAAATACATTTAATTAAATTATTATGATTATATGTAGATCTTTACTAATTATAATAATGCTAAAATTTTATACATTTTATTTAAAAAAAAAATAAACATCAACTATCAATCTAAGAATGGAAGCGAATTGAAATGTCGACTATTAAATTTGGTACCATAACATAACGAATTTGATATCTATTGGTTTTGTTTTTAGCATTAGTTGAGATATCAACTACTTAGTTATTCAACTAAATTAAGAACTTTTCTTCATTAGTGACCATGTCAACCACTCGATTGCTTAAATAAGCGCTTGTTTCATGGCCATTTTTCAGTAATTAGTGACGTAGAATTAACCTAAGCTTTGATCTTTGTCTCAAGAGTATAAAAAGTCATGTGCACATCATTATCAAGGGATTTGGAAGAATATATGGAAATATCCTTCTACTATATGCAAAAGCATAATCATCGAATTATTCCTCCCAGAGAATGTACCTTTTAGTTTGTGTGTCGTGTATGCTTCATGATCCATGTATTTTTTTAGGGTTTACATAGTTGTAGATTGAAGTTGAATGTGAAGAATTAAGAGTTGAGGTTATAGAGGATTTTAAATTTTAAATTGTGAGCTTGTTGCCCTAGGGAGTTAACTTTTATTATTGTTTAATGTGTAGAGAAGGTTGTTTCAATGTTAATTTTTAAGGTTAATTTAAAAGAGATAATTAAAGAGAAGAATCATTTCCTTGTTTTGTAAATTTATTTATTTTTATGTGTGAGAGAGAGTTTGTTGTTTTCGGGAGTTCTAACTTTTTTTTTTTTTTTTTTTGCCTGTGTAATGTTTAATGTGTAGAAAAAGTTGTTTTGTGTTAATTTTTAAGGTTGATTCAAAAAAAGGTAATTACAGAGGAGAAGCATTTTCTCGTTTAAATAGAGAGAAGTTTTAATATACAAGAATTTAAGTGGTTTGGGATATTTTTATGGAGAAATCAATTTTTTTTATTCACATGTACAAAGATTTTTCACTTTAGAGTTCAAATGTTGGACAAAGCTCAAAGTGCCAATAAAGGGCCATAAATTGGTTTGTGGATGATGCTAGATTATTTATGAAGTTGTGGTAGTTCGGATTTAACCCATATACAAAAACTCTAACGACAATCTTGATATGGGTTAGATTGTTGTCTTGTATTCATTTGGAATATTGGGGTTCTCTAACTTTATAAACTAATGGGATTTCTTTAAGTACATTAATCTCATTAGCCTTGGAAACAACCATTATGTGGTTATTACTTATGTTAGAATATGTATTTATATATGTAAAGGTCTTCTTGACCACGTTGGGTTGGAAAGTGGTGACTGAAGTTGGACTCAACCCATGGGTTACAAAGACATTGTCTTTCATTGGAGACTTTGTTTTTTACCATGGTCATGTGATGGCTTCTTACCCGAAGGCAAAGTCTTCACCAACTTCAAAAGGAGAATTATAAAAGGCATCCTGGTGAAAGGACATGAAGATGGACAACCATTGGATGGATCCAATTAAGAATTATGAGGACTTAGTGCTTGTTTCTTTTGCAATTACAATGACTTTAGTGCCTAAGAGTAATGGGGAAGCCATTGTAACTACTATATCTCATGACACAACTTCCCTCTTATTGATTCCCTCTAGAAGTCCATTTGGTCCAATGGAAACAAGAAAAAATAATTAGATTCATTTTATCAAGAAATGGATATGGTTCCATTGCCCTTGATGGATGCAGAGAACCAATTGGTGATGATAGATACTTCATCGATGAATAATCCAAAGGACTGTCATAATGTGATTGGGAAAAATTCAAGGGAAAGGAGCGAAAATGCAGGAATATAGTTTTGTATCCAAAACCAAAAGAATTATGTGATCATCATCGTGATTAGCCACATGAATACTCAATTAAAGGGGTTTAAAATTGTATACCAAACTTCAAATTGAATGTTCAAAAATACAAATTCAAAAAAGTAAATTGTGGATGTAAATTTCTTTCTCACAATATAATTATTTACAAATTTTGTTTACCAAAACTAATATTTTACATTTGTCAGGCCAAGCATTGGGCATAAATCGTAACTCCACGTTGATGGTTACTGCATTAGCTTGTAGATTAATAAATACATAAAATTGTGATTGTTAGTCTTCCATAACTGAAGATGTTTCCAATCACCTATGACTCTTCATATTTACAATTATTTACATAGGAAACGCAATCCCAAGGATTACGTGTCCAACATCCCCCCCTCCCCCCCTCCCCTTAATCCAAAGGGGTGTGTGTGAGTCTAAGCATCATTTTGAATTTATCAATTTTTTCTCTTCCAAGCACTTTGGTGAATATGTCTACAATTTGCTCATTTGAGGAACAATGTCTTAAGTGAATAATCTTGGCCTCTACATGATATCGAATCAGGTGATACTTTGTGTTAATGTGTTTGGTTTGATAATGGAATCTAGAATTATTGGGCAACTTGATTGCAGAAGTATTGTCAACAGAGGAGTAGAATTCACTTGTTTCGCCTGCAAATCTTTAAGTATTTTCCCGAGTCACATAATATCCTTTGTCGCTTCTGTAACTGCCACATATTCTGCCTTTGTTGTGGAATCTGTTGGAACTGATTATTTGTGTGATCTCCAGGAGACAGATATTGATCTAAGACTCATGAGATAGCCTAAATTTGATACTGTGTTTTCCTTATCTCCGTCAAAGTTTGAATCAGAATATCCGATCAGGTTGAAGTCATCCACCTTAGAGTACCTAAATCCAAAATCTTTAGTTCCTTTCAAGTATTTCATAACTCTTTTTGTAGCAGACCAATGCCCTTTACAAGGCTTTTGCATGATCCTAGAAAGAATCCCAACAACAAATGAAATGCCTGGTCTGGTGGTAGTAAGATAGATAAGACTTCTAACAAGTTTTCTATACTTGGTTGCATCCTCAAATTCATTCCCTTCTTTTGACGTGAGTTTCAATTTTTTTTCCATTGGAGTAGAAATAGAATTGCACTCAGCCATGCCAAACTTGTTCAACAGTTCTCCAATGTAATTCTTCTGGGAGATGAATATGTACCTTGGATTTTGAATCACCTCAATGCCCAAATAGTAGTGAAAATGTCCCAAATTTGTCATTCTGTAGCCTTTCTTCAACTCTTTCTTTATGGATGCAATGTAGCTCTCATTATTCCCTGTTACCAACAAATTTTCTACATATACTACAAGATATACAACAATTTTGCCAACTTTCTTGACAAACAAAATGGCATTGTCAAGATTGAAATGCTTGAAATTAAATTTCAGAAGATGCTCGGTTAACTTTCCATACCATGCTCGTGGTGCTTGTTTCAAGCCATATAAGGATTTGATGAACTTGCATATCTTTTGTTCTTGTCCTTTCACAACAAATCCTTCTAGTTGAGAAATGAACACATTCTCTTTCAAGTCTCCATTCAATAAAGTAGTCTTCACATCCATTTAATGAATTTTCCATCCATTTTGTGTTGCCGTGGAAAATAGAGTGTGGATGGTAGCCAATTTTGTTGTGGGGGGGAAAGTCTCCTCATAATCAACACCTTCTTTTTGTGCAAATCATTTTTCCACGAGCCTTGCTTTGTGCTTTTCAAGTGAGCCATCTGATTTGTACTTGTTCTTGAATACCCACTTGCAGTCGATTGGTTTGGTGCCAAATGGAGGGTCCACCAACTTCCATGTCCTTTTCCTGATGAGAGCATCATATTCCTTCTGCATGGCTTCTTTCCATTCATCACGAGAAGTGGTCTTTAAAGGAAGTGGGTTCATGGTTAGTAGAAAAATTCAACTCATAGTCATATGAAACATTGTTAAGCCCCAATATTGGCTCGTTACCCCTTAATTAGGGCATAT